>JACAVU010000002.1:39305581-39705581 GCA_014183005.1 Castanea mollissima
ACATAATATGCCTCTATTTTGACCTTCTTTTAAGTTTTTGAGTCTTTGTTCCTCTGTTTAATTGTTTGTTTACCTTTAACATGCTAGATTAGGGATTTCTTTTCTTGCTTTAATACCATGAACATGCATTCACATGTCCATTCATTGATAGGTGCTGAAAAAAAATAAGGTAAATATGGTAAGTCTTGCATTCACATGAACATGCATTGGATATATATTTAATGATGAATATGAACAAGACTTGTTGGATGATATGCTTGAATGATGTTACATGCTTGTTTATATATGTTGCTACCGTGTTTGGTTTTTGCTATGATTTGTTTACTGCCTTGGATGTAATGAGATAGGAACATGTAAGGGTATGTGATGAAATGATTGCCATGATAGATGCGTGTTAAGGTTCTGGGATGAAATGTCATGTTGTATGCTTAGATGTATGCTAGTGTGTGTGTGTGTGTGTGTGTGTGTGTGAGTGAGTTAGAATGACAATGTATGCTAGTGTGTGTGGAAGCCGACCCACAGGTTGGGCGGTTTTGGGTGCCTAACACCTTCCTAAAACCGTACCTAAACTATGAACCCATACTCTGGTAGTAAGACTTAGTCCTTCCATGTAAGGGCGCTATTAAATGGTTTCTAGACTTGATCTAGGCGGCAACTCCAATCCTTTCTCTACCCCAGTCCACTCGGCCAAGTTGTACTCACCCTTCCCTAAGGAGTAAGCCACTGCACTAACAAATGGCTTAGTCCCAAATTAATTAAATAAATAAAAGGGAATCTACAAGAGAGAATTTCTTTATTAATTACTCACTAGTTGAACCCACAAAATAAGAGGAAATAAAAATTATGGAGGAGAAGCATTATTCTAGTAGTAATTTTTTGTGTTAAAAGATGGAAATTTTGTTTTTATTAACAACTAAACTTTTAGACCATTGATTAGCTGTTCAATTTTTTTTTTTTTTTTTTTCCGGGAGGTTTGGGGTGGGAGGGTAGGGGGAGACTATGAGAATTATAAGCCCTTACTTTGTAAAATTTTCATTATATCAATTTATACCTGAGTCTAACTTAAGCATTAGAGTAATTCTAAGTTCTTGAGCACTAGCATTGGGGGTGTAAACACCCCCAGTTGCTATTTTACAACTCAAGACGGCAAAAACCCACTCCATCCGGGTTTGTATACTTAAAAAAATTGCAATCTTACTATTCATAGGTTGTAAAAAAAAAAAATTTAATCTTGTGGCTGTGTGTGAAGAGAGAAAGATAGTAGGAGGAAAGAGAGAGAGAGAACAATACTTTTTATTATTTTATTAGGTAGTTTATATTATTTTGCTGGGTTGTATATAAAAATAAAAACTAGAATGCTAGTGCAAAATAGTGTTTGAAAATGAGTTGGTAAATAAAGTAGTGTTTGAAAATACAAAATAATTTTTTTCTTTTGCAACCCCGGATGCTAGTGCTCCCAACCCCATTAATTGGTTCCATGTATGGTAAGTAGGCATTCATTCTTACCTTAGGTCCTGTTCTAGTGATCATTTGCCCGTACTAGTTTTACCATTGTTAAGTTCAGCACGGTACTCCTGTCATGAACTTTTGGTCCCCATGATATAAAACAAAATTTTATGTATATAAATCCTAATATATGTTCTAGATAATATAATATAAACTAGATTTTAATCACAATTCTAAACTTTTTAATGCATTGGTTAACTTTGCTAGTTTTTTTCATCAAGTTGATATAAAATTGTTAAGTTGATCATTTGGAACAAATATTTCTTGTTGATTTTTTTTTTTGAAAGGGAAACATGACTTTCATTAAAATGGAAGAAAAGTCATACAATAATCTGCATAGGCAGAACCAACATGCTAGATATTACAACAAGTCAGCTTGGACTAAAACAACAATAAAGGGAGGAGTAACCCCTCTCCAGTCCTGGGAACATTCTGCCCTACGAGCATAGTGGGCTAGTTCATGAGCCACCTAGTTAAACTGTCTAGAGGTATGTTGGAAAGTGCAGGACTCAAAGGAATTGCGGCTTTACTATATGTCTTGGATAATATGATATGAGCTACTACCAATGCACTTGTCATTAACAGCTTGGATTACAGCAAGAGCATCAGACTCCATTATGACACGAGAAAGGTGCAGTTCTTGAGCTAGCATGACACCATGAAGCAAGGCCAAAGTTTCAACCAATTCTACAGAATAACCCACCTTCAGGAATTTGCAGCTGGCTGCTATTACCTGGCCGGTGCAGTCTCTAATGATTGCTCCAACACTAGAGTTCCCTCCAAGGTTCGAAGTTGCTCCATCCACGTTTACCTTAAAGAAACCTGGGGGGGGGGGGGGGGGGGGTTCCATTTGGGGGGGTTCCAATCAATTGCATTGTAGAAGTCTTCAACCACATTTTTTGCAATCTGCCAAACTTGTTGGTGGGATAAGCAGTTTGCTTCGTAGACCACCTTGTTTCTATTATACCAGATAGCCCAAGCAATTCCAAAGAAGGACTCCAAGTCGTGCTGGAGATGATGGGAAAAGAGGAACATTGCTAAGTCAATGAAGGACCACCGAATCTCACTTGTATCTAGGGGGTTTTCAGGCCATAGATTCCAGACAAGAGAGGAGAAGTCAGAACATAGTAGGGCATGGTTGATGCTTTCAGGGGCTTTTTTGCAGATTGGACAACTCCAGTTGTTGCTGATTTTCCTGCTGCAAATAGCTTCCATGGTGGGGAGGCCATTAGCACAGACTCTCCATGCAAAAATTTTGACTTTTGGGGGGAGGTTCAGGTGCCAAAGTCTCTTCCAAAGTGGTTTATAGGGGTCCCCAGAGGAGCACTCACCATCCTTTCTTTCTTCCATCAAGTTGTAAGCAACGTGGTATGCACTCTTTACCATAAAGTCTCCTCTACTATTACCTAGCCAGATCAGTTTGTCTTCAGGCATACTGTGGGTTAAGGGTATTCTTAGAATTACTTCAACCTCAAAAGGGAGGAAAGTTGCTCTAAATAAACTGACATTCCACCACCTTGTGTTAGGGTCAATGAGTGCAGAAACCATGGGGAATTTCAGGATGATATTTGGGGGAGAAATGACTTTGTACATGGATGGAGTAGGTAACCACCTGTCCTCCCAAATGTGAATCAGCTTCCCATTACCTATTCGCCACCGGGTACCATTCCTTATGACTTCAAGGCTGCTATAGATACTTCTCTAAGAATATGAAGGCGAACACCCAAGCTTGGCATTAAGGAAATCACCTGTGGGGAAGTACTTAGATTTCAAGACTCGAGCAACGAGGGAGGATGGGTTTGAAAGGATTCTCCATGCTTGTTTTGCGAGCATAGCTTGGTCAAAAGCCTTCAAATTCCTAAACCCCATACCTCCCGAGGCTTTTGAAGAACACATTCTTCTCCAGCTGATCCAACACATCTTAGTTTCATTTTGTTTCTGACCCCACCGAAAATTCCGCATCATACTCTCCAAATCATCACATAAGCTTTGCGGGAGTTGGAAGCAACTCATGGTATATGTTGGGATCGCTTGTGCCACGGCTTTTATTAGGACTTCCTTCCCTCCCATTGAAAGGAGCTTGCCTTTCCAACCCGACAATTTCAACCCAATCCTTTCTTTCAAAATGGAAAATATTTGTGTCTTAGATTGACCAATGAAAGATGGGAGTCCCAAATATTTAGTGTGCTTTGAGTCTTGCATTGGTCCCAAAATGTTGAAGACTTCATTTCTATTCTCTTGGCTTGTATTAGGACTGAAAAATATTGAGGATTTGTTGGTGTTGATTTTCTGACCTGAGGCCCTTTCATATTTACTGAGAATTAGCTTTAATTCTTGTCATTCCTCAGGGGTCGCCTTGCAGAAAAGAATACTATCATCTGCGAAAAGGAGGTGGGTAACTCTTGGGCAGCCTCGAGCGATTGAGATGCTCATAAGGTGCTAATTTCGGGCAACTTCATTGATGAGAGCAGAGAGACCTTCAGCACAGAAAAGGAAAAGGCTAGGTGAAAGAGGATCACCCTATCGAATACCACGGGTTGGGGTGATATTTCCATAAGCAGCACCATTAATGAGAATTAAGTATGAGACAAAAGTGATACAACTCATTACCAAGTTTATCCACTTCGGGCTAAAGCCCATTTTTGCCATTACCCCCTTAATGAAACTCCACTCCACTCTATCAAAAGCCTTACTCATATCGAGTTTGGCTGCCATGAAGCCCTCCTTTCTCGCAGATTTATGGTTTAAGAAATGCATCAATTCAAAGGCCACAATCACATTGTTAGTGATAAGATGCCCCGAGGTGAAAGCACTCTAGTTCTCGGTGATGATGTGTGGTACCAAGGATTTTAGTCTATTGGCTATTGTTTTTAAGATGAGCTTATATACCACGTTGCATAAGCTGATGGGACGAAAGTCAGTCATTTTCTTTTGGCTATTTTTTTTATTTTGGATGAGGGAAATATTGGTTTTATTTAGTTCAACCATTGACAGCCATTGAAAGCGAGACCTCCACTTCGGCCCCTACTAGGTACCGTAAGGCCATTAGCAAACCCCATCCAATTTCTAATTCTTTCCATACGCCTAACTTTGGTTTTGGTCTCCGTGAGGAAGACCACTTTGGGATTATAGCGCTGCACTATATCCTACAGCGCTCGAACTGACCGGGGATTCCCAAGTCCCTGGCAGTTCCAGCTTATGAGATTCATGGCTCCCGGCGGTGCTGCGCTGTAGCTACCACCAATCTCTCTTGAAGTTCTTCTTGATTTGTGTTACCTACTGTTCATCTTCTTTTCTGTATAGTAAGTTCATCCTCTGCATCAAATATTAGTTTTCCCTCTCTTTTCCTTCCCACAGATATTGAGTTCATATCAAGCTGTGGGTTTTTCTGGCTACCTTGCTCTCTTGCAATTTTTTTTAGATGGACTTTTGCCTTTACTTTCTTTTCAGTCTTTGGGCTTAAGTGATCTTTTTTGGCCATGACAATCTCTTTTGTATTAATTCTTGTTTTCAGTGGGCTGGACACTTCCATTGGGTCTTTTTCGGCTTGGGCTTGCTGGCCCACTAAGGAGAACTTATCTTTCGCCCCTTTTTCATTTTTGAAACTCTGTGAGAAGTTAGGATGGGGTACCTCAAATGCATCACGTGCTTCTGACACAACTATTGGAACATGTCCTAAGCTTGAGGAATTGTCCCATCCAGTCAGAGCTGTCTCCGGCTTTTTGCTCAAGTCACCGGTGGTGTCTTTCACCATTCCCAAATTCTGAGTTTCCCTATCACAGTTATCACCGATGCCTGAGCTCCAACCTTCGCTGTCGGTTACAGAGGTGTAAGAATTCTTAGGCATGGTTGGTTGGTTTTCTTCAACCTTATCTTTGGTGCTATTTTCTCTACCCCTGCTGCTTGTGGACCTTGATCTATCTACTCCTATTTTTGAACTTCCCTGGGCTCTGAGCCAATCACCATATTGGTTGGGTGAAGTTTGATTATCTAGAGCTTCCTGACAGTGTTTTATATCATGCCCAAGTCTACCACAATGAAAACAGAAGGTTAGGAGTCGTTCGTACCTGAAACTTACCCAAAATTTCTCACCCTCTGCGCTTGCTACTTTGCCCCCACGCCGAAGCGGCTTATCTAGCTAGAGATCCACTTTAGCTCGCATGAATTTGGCTTGGTCCGTTTGCCCCGCTCTCCGATCAACTTCTATAAATTTCCCCAAACTATTGCCTAAATCTCTACACACTTCCTCAGACATGAGTTTAAAAGGGAGCCCCCAAATCTAAACCCAAAAGGGGGAGTGGGTGAAGACAATATTCTTACTTGTCAGGCCTCTTCTCCATCTGCATAACAACAAGAGGTTGTTGTCAAAGTTCCATGGCCCGTTTTGTTCTACCCACTTTAACTGATATTCGGAGCTGAACTTGAACTATAAAACATTGTTTCCCACATCTACCATTTGTAGATCCGATCCCATTTTCCAAGCTGACCTTAGTGTGGACCTCAAAGCTCTTTGGTTTTGGTGTCTGTCCATTAGTAGTCGACCAAACAAGCTTAGATTGCATTCTTCCAGTAGATCAGATCGGCGTCTTGTTGTGAGTGATATTTCCTCTTCCTTTTCCTTGGTGAGGCAGAGGTTGAGTAAGCCATCCACCACGGTTTGATCCATGGTGGCACTTAAGAAAAGGCAAGATGGACCTTAGATAGACCCTGATGGCGAGAAGAGGGAGAGAAGACTCTTGTAAAGAGAGAGAGGAACTCCTACTGGGGAGAGAGAAAGTTTTTGTTAATTTATGAAAGGATGGCTGAACTAAGATCTAATTCAACCCACTGACAGGCCTAACCCTCCCCAGGTATCAAAGAGGATCGATTGTAACTATTTTGAAACATCAACTTTGTAATATAAGCTAGTAAAATTAAAAACTTTTTCAATAATATTTTCATCCCACCCTATAATCATTTTTAGGAATGGCAACGGGTCAGGTTTGGGGCGGGTTTTTCATACCTAAACCCAACCCACAAGCCCGCTACTGTAACCCAAACCTGGCCCATTTAATAAACGTATTTTTTTTTCCACCCCGAACTAGCCCTGTCGGGCCCCCACGAGCCCCGTCCCCTCATGCCCTGCACAGCCCAAAATTAGAAACACAAATTTCGATTTATGATTTTTTGGCCCAAAATCACAAACACAAACACAAACACAATTCCAAACGCAATCACAAACATAAACACAGAAATCGCATACACAAATTTCAAATCTATGATTTTCCCTTTCAAAATCACAAATCAAACACAAATTTCAGATCTATGATTTTCCCTTTCAAAATCACAAACACAAACGCAAACCCAGAAATCATAAACACAAACACAAACTAACATGATTGAGATGAACTGAACCCAAAAAAGAAAAAATGGAGAACGAGGTGGAGCGAGGCCGTAAGGCCATGGGCAAGGAAGATGAGAGGGGCAGAGGGCTGGGTTGTGCGACAATGCACGATCAGCGACAACAAGGATGAAACGGAGTTGAAAGAGTAGAGAGTTATGCCTGTGCTTGACTACTTGTGGGCTTTTGACCGTGTGAGTGAGAGAGTTAAGAGATGAGGAGGGAGAGGTGGCTATGTGAGACAGTGAGTGAGAAAACTGAGATAGCTTGGGACGGCGGTGAGAGGTTAGGCAATTGGGTCGACGGAGAGAGCTAGGGTGGCGGCGAGAGTGAGTGAGATTGTGAGCTGAAGGGATGAGAGGAAAGATGGCAGGTGTGAGTTGAAATGAAATCAAATAAGGAATAGAAAATTTTAGGGTTTATAACTATATATATATATATATGAGGGTATTTTAGTAACTATATATATAACCAAGTCGGGTCGGGTCCAAGTTTGGGCCAGGTTTTGGAAAAAATCCTTGACCCGTTTCGGGTTTTTTTTTAAAACCCAAACCCGACCCTATTTTTTATTAGTCCGGGTAAAATCCAGCCCATTAGGGTGGGGCAGAAATTGTCATCCCTAATCATATTTTATACTTTTATTAAGTATGTAAAATTGTGAGATTTAGATTAGACTATCACCTAGGTGGGTTGGGATTGGTGCAGATAGTGAATTCAAAT
Source organism: Castanea mollissima (assembly GCA_014183005.1). Lineage (NCBI taxonomy): Eukaryota > Viridiplantae > Streptophyta > Magnoliopsida > Fagales > Fagaceae > Castanea > Castanea mollissima. Next base: position 39,313,188 of record JACAVU010000002.1, read on the forward strand.
ATATATATATATATATATATATATATATATATATAGAGAGAGAGAGAGAGAGAGAGAGAGAGAGAGAGAGAGAGAGAAGAGTTAATGGAGCCCTAAGGGCATTGGTTTAAGAGCTATTTTTAGAAACATTTTATGGAAAAATGATAAAACAATTAATTTTTTTTACAATTTTTTATATTTCCTATAGAAGTAGGTTCTATTTGGGATTTGCTCATTTTGCTAGAACTAAATTTTTTTTGTTGAAAATACTATAGATAATGCTAAAAGTTAGTTGAAATAGTACATTAGAACACATGAATAGTACCAAAAAGTATAGTAGGGTACATGAATAGTAGCAAAAATAAGCCGAATAATAAAATAAGTTGGCATTTTAATTTGGAGCCAAACACACACGTAATGTCCAAAAAAAATTAAATAATTTATTAAAAGTTGCCTTAAGGACACCGGCTAACATGACCCTACACACACACACAGAAAGAGAAGTACTGTAGTGTAGCATGGCTTACAACTCGACTCTCTAGCCCACCATGATGGTGTTGTGTTAGGATTGACCTATATGCTACAATGGAGATTGCCATGGTTTCTTTGTACCATGTGAACATTAGGCTTTATGAGTCCTATTAAAATGGGAAAGAGACTAGTGGAAGTAGAGGAAAAAAAATCAAGAAGATTGTAAGAAACAGAGACTTTGCAGCGGAATATAAACAATCAGTTTTTTGGCATACCTTTCTTGGCCTAAACCGATAATCACACAAGAGTTTTAAGATTGTTCTACGCTGTCCAAAGCCAGCCTCCATGCAGACTAGCAATTCAAACCCGTTCTAAATTCCAGTTTGTATAACCCATGACCCAAAAATGTTTCTCTGACGATGTTGCACACTTTTAGAGTAATGCAAACATAACCCACAGTCTAAGAGTCTTACAACACTCTGTAAACACTATGAGAAATGCAGAATCTGTTCTCTGTCCAATGAGTACCACTCTTGGTGTTTATATATACACCACTCCCTTAATATTGAGTGGAATAGTGGACATAGTGGGGTAGAATAATGGTTCAAGCCATTACTCTATAACTACAGGATGTTAACTCTCGGTGAGGTATACAAAGGGACATGCCCACTTTGGGTGTCATTCTATTTTCCTCTCAATTTCTAACATCTCTCACTCATCCACTGTAGGCATGACCCTACTACCCATCTCTCAATGTGTTTCTCAATGCATTCATACCGGCCAATAGGTCGTGCGACCACCGAGCACAACTAAAAAAATATTTAGGAGCACTATACTAAATCATATACCAAAACAAGCATAGAAACATCCCTTAAGTGTCTCGCTATGCCCTAGACGTATGTTAACACATTGAATCAAGCATCTCCAACCTTTCTTGAGTTTAATACTCAGACTTATGCTTGATCCATCATAACTATCGAGATGTACTCAAGATTATTTTGCTACCATAACTGCTATATCCTGTCGACTGTGAGAACAAATATAATGACGTGTTACAAAATAGTCTTCCCATTGCACTCATATCCTTTAACTTTGACCCAATCGCTTTTCCTACAAAATCCCTTTAGACCGTATCCAACATGGCCAGAGGTAACATGCCAAAGAAGCAAACATCAAAACCTCAACTTCATGACATAGTCAAAAGTAACAAAGGCATAAGTATGATCTCAATGAAAGATCCATGGGACTCACACGATGAAAAAGCAGGGATTTATTCTTTCACCTCCACTTTTGGTTGAGCAAGCACATGTAGTATGAAATACATGCTACGATAGAGTTCTCTTAAGTAAGAGTGTATGTCTTAACTTAATACACCGAACAAATATTAGTCTAGTCGCTACTCAAGTGCCTAACTTGAGTCCTTTATTCGCTTGCCACCTTAGGCATCAAATTAAGGTCTCGCATCTAGCTAACCATAGGCTACATGGATCATGTGCTATCCATGTATAGTCTAATTAAGATAAATATATTATAGACCTCATCTTAGTTCCAACTAAGGTGACATCTATTTGTGTCAACCATCTATATATGCTACATAAGCATTAAATAACACAATGTCTCATCTTTGCTAGCTACTTAAGTGCCAGAGGCGATCGCTCATGTGAGTGAGACGACCTAAGCCTACCAACAGACCTTTCATACCACAGAACTCATCATAGGGTATATGCGTGTGTAAACATACATATTATTAACTGAATAACATCATATGCACTTAAAAAAATCCCAAAAGAGTACAATAAATGGTAATTAAAAACAACATATCATAAACTCCTAACATGAGCCTAAAAGGCATCCCTTCCTATAGGCTTTGTTAAAGGATCAACAATCATATAGCTTGTGGAAATATGTTTTAGAACCACTTTATTGTGAGCAACCATGTCTCGAATGTAGTGATATCGTATATAAATGTGTTTGGTTTTACCATGATATTTAGAGTCCTTTGCATAGGCAAGTGTTGCCATGCTATCACAATGTACCGTAATGGGATCTGAGGTATCCTTGACGACCTCAAGATTTTAAAAGAACCTTCTCAACCAAACTGCTTCCTGGATACCAGTTGAACATGCTACATACTCAACTTCCGTAGTTGATAATGTTATATGATAGTGAACCAAAAATTAAATTATCTCCAGTTCGTCCATAGTGTTGTCCAAACCCAAAAGAGTAGCACCAATCCCAGAAGGTTGTCCAAGAGTAAGAAGTTCATCCAAAGTGTAAGAAGGTCGTCCAACATCTAAGGGCCTAGATGACCTCCCTACACTTAGAAATTTCCAGGATAAATTTATATCCAAAAGCTTATTATCCGGACCACATTCTACTATTATGAAGTATAAGCAAAATCCTTATTCATCACTCTAACTTCTTACTAAGTTTTTAACTTCTAATGGCAGTTGTAGAAGATAAGTCTGAACCTTCTAACTCCTATAGCAGTTATAGAAGATAAGACTAACCTTCTAACTTCTATAGCAGTTGTGGAAGTTAAGTCTGGACCTTCTAATTTCCATCCACGTTGAGGAAGTTACTAAACAAGAAACCACGCCAAAGCTCACTATCAAATGACTCATCCATATCAAATGAAGGTAAGTTTCCACCACTCCTAAATTTGGAATTCTTGAGTTCTAGAGAGAAAAGTAACTTAAGCATCGGAGGGTTCTTGGCCAATTCACCCCGGTCACCTTTGATCTTGTGCTCCTTTCTTTTCAGGCCTTCTAGACAACCTCAAACCCATTGAAACTCGGAGCATTTAGCCTACTGATTTCCTATGCATCATCACTATACATGGTTGTTTTTTGCTACTTCAAGTGATGGCGCCATTATTTAGCAAGAAAGCATATACAAATGTAGATTTGCATTCATCTAGGTCACTACCCCAATCAGCATCACTATAGCCAACCATACACAAATCTTAACCCTGATAACAAGGGATGTAGTCTGCTGTCCCTTTAAGATACCTTAATATCCTCTTGACAGCTTTCCAATGAGCAAGTCCTAGATTAGGCTGATATGTGCTAACTAATCCAAGAGCATAACATATATCAGGCTGAGTACACATCATTGCATATATCAAGCTTCCAACTGCATTAGCATAGGGAACACGAGCCATCTTTTCTTTTTCATCTTGAGTCTTAGGACACATATCCATACTTAAGCTCTCATTTTTGGCAACTGGAGTATCTATGTGTATTATGCATTTCGAAATGCTCAAGAACTTTCTTAATGTAGGTTTGTTGCGATAAACCTAAAAGTTTCTTTAAGCAATCCCTAAGGATTTTAACCCCCATAATATAATATGCCTCATCCATGTGATTCATCTCAAAGTTAGAGGACAACCACCTTTTTGTGGCGATAATCATCTCCATGTCATTACCAGCCAATAATATGTCATCGACATACAATGACAAAATAATGAAACTTCCCTTAGGTCATTTTACATAGACACATTGATTTTCTTCAATCATCGTAAACCCATTCGATAAAATGACTCGTTGAAATCTCAAATACCACTTTCTAGATGACTGCTTTAAACCATATATGGATCGCTTGAGTTTGCACACTTTGTACTCTTGACCTTTGGTCACAGAGCCAATAGGTTGATCCATATAAATTTCCTCATCTAGTTCTCCATTAAGAAAAGCTATCTTAACGTCCATTTGGTATAATTCCAAATTAAAGTTTGCAACAATGGCCAGAATGAGTTAAATAGTTGCAAACCTCACAACCAGAGAAAAGTTTTCCTTGTAGTCAACACCCTACTTTTGAGTGTATCATTTTGCCACTAATTGAGCTTTATAGCTTTCTATTGACTCATTTGCCTTGCGTTTGATTTTAAGAACCCATTTGTTGCCAATTGCTTTTCGCCCTGACGGTAGGTCTACTAAATCCCAAACTTGATTAGTCCTCATAGACTTCATTTCATCATTCATTACTTTCATCCACTCATCACTAACAAAAGATGAGAGAGCATTTTGCACAGTTCTTGGCTCATCATCATCCTGTGAAGCAATCATGAAAGGTTCCCCCTCAATCTCAAAATGACAGCAAGGAACATTACCATGATTGCTTCTACGTGGCTAAGGTTTTTATGGATCATTTTTTAATGGTGAGCTCCCATTAGGTTGTGAGTCGCTCCCACTGTCTCTAGGAGTTTCAGGAATTTCTTCCTTGTCCTCTACTAGTCTACTTGGGGCGCCTTCCTCTTGATCCATCATTTCATAAAGAGTCAAGTTCTTTTCAACCTCACCTTTGTTAAGGAATTCACTTTCAATGAACTCAACATCACGTGACTCCAATTCAGTCACACTTCCATCAAGATTTTCACCAATCAATACATAGCCTTTGGAATGCTTCGAATATCCTATAAAAATACACTTCTTTCCTCTAGGCCCTAACTTCCTATATTTATGAGAAGTATTGTGAACATAACCTATTGAACTCCATGGCCGCAAGTTATTCAAGTTAGGTTTCTTGCTAGTCCATAGTTCATAAGGTAAATTGAGGACCTATGGTGGCATTTACCATTAAATAGTTATAGTACTAGTATAACAACAATTTATTTATAACTATTTGCATGTTATAACGACCGAAAAGAAAATGTTGTTATAAATAAAATGAGGACTTGTGGTGTCATTTACAAACACCACTATAGGTCTAGGGAAAAAAAAGCCCAACCCAAAAAAAAAAAATATTTGAGGACAGTGACTTTATAAATGCCGCTTTAGGCCTTTGTAAGACCCGAGACCTACAAGGGCCTATAGTGGTGTTTATAAATGGCATTATAGGTCTAGAAAAAAAAAATTGAGGACCTATAGTGGCATTTATAAAAGCCACTATAGTTCCTTTTATAAAAAAATAATAATAAATAAATAAATAGAAAAAGCCCAACCGGGAAAAAAAATTAAAAATGACCTATAATGGCATTTATAAATGTTACTATAGGTCCTAAGTCTTACAAGGGTCTATAGCAGTGTTTATAAATGTCACTATAGTAGCATTTATAAACACCTCTATAGGTCCCTTAAAATAAAATAAAATAAAAGCCTAACCTAAAAAAATTTAATTAAAGAAGAACCTATAGGTCCTTTTTAAAATTTATTTATTTATTTCCCGGTGCCTCTTGAGCAAATTGCATTTGCCAAACCCATTCAATCATGTTTCTATATAACATTAGACTATCACATGTGGTATTAAAGTAGATAATGAATTCATATATATATAATTGATGAAGCCCTAAGAGCATTGGTTTATGAGCTATTTTGAGAAACATTTTATGGAAAAATAATAAAATAATTAATTTATTTGACAAGTTTTTATATTTATTAGAAAAGTAATGTCAAAATTTTCGTAAAATAATTTCTTAACAATTCCCCTAAGGGCACCAGTTAACATAACTCTCTGAGAGAGAGAGAGAGAGAGAGAGAGAGAGAGAGAGAGAGAGAGAGAGAGAGAGGAGAGAGAGAGAGAGAGAGAGAGAGGAGAGAGAGAGAGAGAGAGAGAGAGAATCTACAATTTAATTTTTGTAATTATTTAAATTTTGTTATTTTATATAAAAAACGTTATTTTAGGTTTAGGTGATTTATTTCCTTGTTTTTAATAGTTTTGGATGTTTTTTAGGTCAAATTTGGTTCCTATTGTGGTTAGGTATTTATTGCTTATTTTAAAATATATTTTTCTTGTCTGTCAAGTTTTACAGGACCCTTAAATAGGCCTCCAAGTCCATATACGTTTCAAGTTTTACAGAGCCCTTTTGTGTTTTGTTTCTCTAGTGGATTCCAAGACCATTTTTCATTGTGGATTCAAGGACCCTTATGGATTCAAGGAACTCTCATGGATTCAAGATTATTTTCTAAAGCAAACGTGCTTTGTTTCTTGTTTTCTAGAAATAGACGTTTTCTACTTCTTGACATTTTTGCATTCTCGCATCAGTTGGTATTAGAGCCTTGACTTATCCTGGTCTAGTGGCTGACATATAAGACGGTAATAATTCCAGTGACAGAAAACTTAGCAAGAATTATGGGACATACAATTAGCACTTACAAATATCTTTGCCAAGATGCCGTTGTTGGAGCATGGAAACAATAAGGATAATTGTCGCAGAGACATAACTCACGGTCAACCTATTGGTAAGCAAATTTTATATAGGCCTTATTGAAGAATTACAAGTTTTAATGGATGTTTTCTAAAAGATTATTTTCTTGATTGGTTACTTGATCTAGAGGATTTGTTTGACTTTGAGAATATTTATTATGAGAGAAAAATTAAACTTGCTTTGTATAAACTTAGTGAGTATGTCTTACGTTGGTGGGAATGAATATAGTCTAATAGAATTAGACGAGGTAAAGACAAAATTCGTTCATGGCCAAGGATGAAAAAGATGCTTGCTATCGATATCAGCTTTTATCTTGTGGATTGTGATGAAATCTTGTCATTTAGAAAACAAGATTATTATTGGCCAAGAAGTTCATACTTGAATTATTTTGAAGAACCATATATTCCACCATTAAAGGAAAAATTGCATGTTGAAGAAAATACTATTCTTGAAGATTATTTAGAAGTCAAAGAACAAAATATAGAGATTTTTGAGGAAATTAATGAAGGCCTTGTTATGGCAGATCCTAAAATCACGAATATTGTGGAGGAGAATAATAAAGATCCTATTATAGAGAAAAATCTTGAATTTGAGATAGCAGAGACCATTAAATAAGAAATTATAAAGGAAGTTGTCAACGATCTCGATGAAGTCAAGTTAGATAATTGCAACATTCAAGCTCCTATGATTTTGGTGGGATACACCGAAACAAAGTTTATTGATTTGATTAAGGTAGAAAGATTTGATTTGATCGTTGACTCTTATTTGGTGAATATTTTCAGTTGCATGAAGATCAAGGGGCAAGAAGTTCAAATTACCCAATTGATGACTTTCAAGTTTGGTAAGACTACCAAAAAGATGAATATTTGTTCTCTTGGCATGGAAGATTTCAAATTTAAACCATCAACTCGATGACAAGTTTGTTTCAAGTGGAGGGGTCTGATGTAGGGCAGAATCTACAATTTAATTTTTGTAATTATTTAAATTTTGGTGTTTTTATGTAAAAAAAAAAAAAAACGTTAATTTTGGTTTAGGTGATTTATTTCCTTGTTTTTTAGTGCTTTTAATACTTTTTAGGTCAAATTTGGTTCCTATTATGGTTAGGTATTAATTAGGGCTTGTTTTAGAATATGTGTTCTTGTCAATCAAGTTTTATGGAGCCTTGCTTTCAACAAAAAAAAAAAAAAAAAAAATTATGAAGCCCTTAAATAGGCCTCCAAGTCTATTAATGTTTTTCACTATTATAGATATTAATAAAAATTCAGACTTTTGTCTATTATTTTTCTAGTGGATTTCAGAACTTTTTTTCCTTATGCATTCAAGAACCCTCGTGGATTCAAGGAACCCTCATAGATTTAAGGTTATTTTCATAAGCAAACGTGTTTTATTTCTTGTTTTCTAGAAGTAGACATATTCTGCTTCTTGATGCTTCGGCATTACCGCATGAGAGAGAGAGAGAGAGAGAGAGAGAGAAGTATTGTAGTGCAGCATGGCTAACAAGTTACAACCCGACTCTCTAGCCCACCATGATGGTGTTGTGCTGGGACAGACCTATATGCTACAATTGCCATGTGAACACTACGCTTTATGACTCCCATTAAAATGGGAAAGAGACTAGTGGAAGCAGAAGAAAGAAAATCAAGAAAATGATAGAAGCAGGGAAGCAACACGTGCATTATTATTGTTAAGGCAGTTAACCCACACCGTCCTCGTTCAAGTTCATTTTAAAAATCATCACTTTCTTCACCTAATTCATTAGATAAAGAGCGACAAGGCCAAAGTTAAAAATGTCCTTTAGGTTCAGTATCATGGAGAATATTGCTTCTAAATAATAGGTAAACTTTTAGGAATAACAATACCTAAAACATGGTTTTTTTTTTTTTTCCAGTGTAAAACCTTGCTAGTAGGCTATTAGTAGAGGATTCTAAAATCATAAAATTTAGGATTTTTTTTGCTTGAAATTGTAAATAAAATAAAATAAAATTGTGGTCTATGGATAAACATATTATAAAAATTAGAATCTCATTCCAAACAAAAAAAAAAAGAAAAAAAAATCCTACTTTCCTAGCATGTGAGTGTCAAATAAATCACTAATTTTTATAAAATAAAAACGAATTGAAGTTACTTTTTTTTATAGAAAGAATTTGTTTTGTGTCAATCTTGCAATATGTTTTGCTCATATTAGAAACTAATCAGGCCACCAGATGCCTCCATATGTAATCTTATAGATAAACCGAACCCAAAGTGTTTAATATGAACAGTCTACCAACCAATTCATCTATCCTTAAGATTGGGCTATCCTAATGTTCTAAAATCAGAAAATTATCAATTGAAAAAAAAAACTTTTTTTTTTTTTAATGAACGAAACTGAAATTATCATTGTAATGTATTAATAAATTTGGGCTTTTAAGCTAGTGTTTACTCATAGCAACTGTCGACCTTTGTTTTCGTGATGCAATTCCCATATAGAATAGGGTCACCCATTAAGTAAGCTCAACCAGGAGGCCCATCGGCACTCCCTACACTATTATTTTTTGCCGAGGGCCCTATTTGTCTCACAAAAATTCCCGCTCGCCAGTCCCTACAGTCTCGGGCCTACCATGTTCTAAGCCCACTTACTTGGAAGAGGGGCCCCGGTGGTGGAATTCGGCCCCAATTGTAATAATGATGAAGATGGCCCAAAGTTAAGACAAAGTACTTAACACCCAAAGATTTAGATTAAGAATTGGGCTTAGCAATGGTTTAAAATATTTTGGCCCAAAAATAGTTAGAGCAGAACTTCTTGTCCCTTTATCCATTCTCCTTCAACAAAACTAGGGAGCAAAAAAAAAAAAAAAACAACCGTTAAACTGAATGGACCCAACCAAACCGAGTCCAGTTTTTGGGCTTCGGTTTCGGTTTAGCAGAGTGGTAAAGGCACGCGTGTTTACGAGTTTAACCCAAGTTCGACCCCTAGTATATTAATTTTTATTTTTTGGCCCAGGTTTTTTCTCTCTCTCTCTCTCTCGATTTCTTTCTCTCTATGTCTTCGTTGAAAATGGATTTTGATTTGCTTGTAGGTTTAACGATTTCGAGATTTGGGTTTGGGGAGGTTGAAAAAGGAGATTTTGGTCTCAGAAGCTTCTTATCTCCGAATCTTCAAAATCTCCAACCAGGTATTTTGCCCTAAAAAATTTTTTTGGTAACGTTAGTGTTATTTTCGTAGTTTAGGATTCTTGAGGAGTTCACAAGCACAAGTATTAATGGTATTCATTGGTTACTGGAAGTTGTGCTGTATTGAAGTACATTTTATTTTGCTAAACTCATGCTTAATTCCTAGTTTTAATTCCTAAACTTATGCTATGAATGACATTTACTATCAATGTACCAATGAGGAAGAATTTGATTAAAGTCAAACAACTGAAAAGTGGTAAAAGAGAGAGCTTAAATAACATAAAAAAATACATGTTAATTAAGGATGTTTCAAGGTGATAAAGAGTATTTTGGGTACAATAGGATAGAATGGCAAAAAAAAAAAACGCTAGTGGTTGACCTGATTAATATATTGAGAATCCATAGCCAACCCAAAATGTTTTGGGACTAAAGCTTTGTTATTGTCGTTATTTGGTACAAGGAAGAAATAGATAAGCACTCTAGGTTTTATGTAATCTTTTTTTTTTTTTTGGGGGGGGGGGGGGGGGATAAGTTGTTGAATGAGGAATCTGAATTGGTGATTTTCTTATTCCACATTTTCTTGAATGGGTTATATTACACTCAAGCTATTTGGTGATTTTAATACAAGGAACTACCAGGAGTTTGGCTCATGTTCCTTTAGCAATATAAAGGGAAAAGTTGATTTTGAATGTATTTGGGAATGTTGAATTGAGGTTTAATGCTGAACAAGATTGAGTACTTTGAAAGTTAGGAGTTGCAAATGATTAGTAGAAGAGAAGCTTTGTGATGTACAGTTCCATTTTTATGATTGCGATTATTGATTTCAGGGAGTATTCTAGATACTTGAGAATTAAGAATTACTGACAATTTGTTTGTAGGGAATTTCCACTAATTCCTAAACCTATGAAAACAAAATGTAGAGAAAAAACACACCAAAGAAAAAGTAAACACACGCACAAGACAGTATTACGTGGTTCGGCAACTTACCTACGTCCACGGAGTTGCAAGGATTTCACTATTATCAGGGAAAAATACAAAGGTGCGGCTACAATCAATTTTCTCTCTCAAAACCGACTACAACAACCACCAAACTCTAATGACAAAAAACTGCATCTTTTACCTGCCTTCGATTTGGGCCTGTTGGCCTAAGCCTCCGCTCCATGGACAAAGCCTCATAAAATCTCCCATTAAAAACCACGCAACATTATTCAAGTCGGGTCGGATCGTCAACCGGATCAAACACAAACTAGGCTTCACAAAGCCCAACACTATTCACGTTCTTGTTTTAACAAAGCATTTGATGTTACCTACCCCCAAAAAAAAAAAAAAGTTCTGTCTCTGGATGTTGGGACTCACATGCTTTTGCTTCATTTGGTAGTCTACAAGCTTTGTTTGTTGAATGAGCACTAGCATTTTAATTTTTAGATATAACCCTATAAGAGAAAGGTGGATTTTTTTTTTTTTTTGAGGGTATAAGTAATGGAATTTTATTATGGAAAAGGAACTATCTCATGTACAAAGGAAATACACAAAGTAGTCCACAAGAGATACAATAAATGAAAGTTAAAGTCTAAAAGAAAAAGAAATAGTAAATTTTACATTAGAACGTATCTTACTTATCCAAAAAAAAATAGTATGTATCTCATTATGGCCCAAACACGGGACCATTCAAACAATTATTGGTTAAATATTGTCTGTCAGTCATATGGTTGAATGAAGTGCTCTAAAATATAAGCATTCCTAGTCTATGCTTAGCTTCTCTTGGAAATTAACTTTAGAAGATGGAGGAACTTGGAAACTAGTAAATTCATGTAAAATTGATAGTTTTAGGGTATAGATCCCAAGATCCTTCCTGGTTCTGAATACCCTGATTGGCTATGGCATTTGATCAATAAACGCCCAGCATTGAGTGAATTAAGGAGGAAGAACACTAAAACCCCCCCTTTTGAAGATCTCAAACACTTTGTTAAGCTGGACAACTGAGTAAGGATCAAGGAAAACAACTCCATTAAGGCTAAGAACTGAACTAAAATCTGATTGTATGTCAAGTCTGATTCATTTTTATCTTCTGGGATTCTTTTGGGTGAGTGATTTGTATGTGTGGAAATGATCAAATGCGATTGGCATAGAGCATAAATGATTTAAATTTCTCTGTAGCTTTGAACACTTTGCCTTTTAGATTTACCATGTTTAATGATGCAGAAAAGATTTGATATGTTGTCCATAGCATTGTGGCAGAGCCCTACCATGATATTATCTTCTGCTTAACATTATAATTGGACTAGGTTGTATATTCACTTTTTACATTTTTTTTATTGACCTTGAGTTCCTTTTAATTTCCCTTATGGTAAAGATTTGTTCATTGCTGCTTTGAATGTTTGACAGAATGATGTTATTTTGGTAACAATCTTCTAGAGGTGCAATATAGGGGGGAATGCCTTAATCGAATCATTAATAGGACCTCCAACACGATATTTTAGCTTTACAACATTATGCAAGTGTATAGACTTGGGGCTAGGGGCTATGGAGCTGGACCCATATTAGACTGGTGATTCTTTACATTGAGAGCTGTCACTTTGTGAAATCTGGTTGCAATGCAAAAAATGTATTATACTAGTTTTCAATTTACACTGCATCTTGTGGGCATTTCCCCCCAAAGTTAAGATGCATTTTCTATAGGGTCCATTGGATGTTGGATCCCCAATTGCTCATGAGGCAAGGATGCAATAATATAAGGTGCGGACATTGAGTGTCCTTAAGGCATTATTGGATTATACATGGAAGATATTGGGTTTAATGCAGAATATTATATATATTCTTCATTGCATCACTCTATTGGGAGTTGGGACCTAAGTTTTGGTATTGCAATTGAGCTTCATAGGTGGAAGCCAAATCCAATTCTTTTCAACTCTTACCAATGGTGGAGGATTAGAGTTTATCCACTTTTACAATTTGAACAGGAAATGGGTCTCGGTAGCTTGACTTAAGGCACTTGCCCTGCTATGGGGCCCATCTAATTATGCAATAATTATAAGCGTAAATGCACTTTTAATCCCTACATTTTAACTTTTTTTCATTTTAGTCCCTACATTTTTATTTTACTACTTTTAGTCCCTAAACCAATTAACGCATGTTATTTTATCTGATGAGTACTACAATAAAATTTTAATAATATTTTAATCCCTCTGTTAGTCACCTCCGTTATTTCCTACTGTGGATTGACGGAAAAGACTAAAATAACATGCGTTAATTGGTTTAGGGACTAAAAGTGGTAAAATAAAAATGTAGGAACTAAAATAGAAAAACGTCAAAATATAATAACTAAAAGTACATTTACGCCATAATAATATAGTTTTTAAAAAAAAAAGTGCCAAAAAAGATTATTTGGTCTTGGCAGCATGCCCATAGGCATGCTGTGGTCTTGATAGCCCAAAGGAGGTTATTAGGCCTTAGTAGTGTGCCCATAGGCATGCCATGGCCTATTCAAGTTAAAGTAGTCGACAAAATGTTACAACATTTTTACAATACTTTTTCAGTTGTAGTAAGTTCCATTTTACAACATAAATGTCATTTATGTACCCCAATGAGCATATTACTACTGGATTCCAAAAAGCAAGAGACATACCATAACAATAAATGATATTAGGATTAGACGTGTTTTGCCTAACCTATTGACCAGGAAAAGACTTACCAAAGAGTTAATTGCAAGAGCACTAATATAATTTCAATTGATTTTAAGTGATAATGTAGGTGTACTAATATATTAGAATTGATTTTGAGTTTCTTAACCATCAAACAATGGTTTGGGAATAATCAAGTGCTATTACATTTCAAATCAATAATGATCACAACATAACAAGATTAATATTGGTCCTCTTAACATATTAATAAACATATTTTTATGAATTTTTTTTCCAAAGACATTCTAAAATTAGCTCTCCATTTGTTTCAAGAAAACACATAATATCATCTAATCATTTTCAATTTTAGGGTAAACATAAAACTTATAAAATTACTTGACAAATTAGCCATTTAGGAGATAATTTGATGTAATGCACCGTATCAACAACGTGGGTAACTAGTATCATTGCTAAGCCCAACAAAATTTGTCAGCAAATTTTTATCTAAAAAAGAAAAAACTAATCTATTATAAGGTTATACTGTTTATATTACATAATATTATTGTTTGATACATAAATTAAATCACTAACTTTTGCTAAAATCTAACTACATAAAAACTAAAGAAACATTCCCAAATAAGATGTGGGAGTTGTGAAAACCACAAAAGACACAATAATTTTACTCTCTACCAAGTTGGAGACCATTCAACCATGAATATAATTTTTGAAAGATATCCAAGGACGATTTATCCTAGCCTTTGACTCGACTACCATTATTGGTATCAAAACCAATAGCGATTCATACAAGATAAATCTTTTAATAAAGGTTGATTTACAATCAATATACACAGTACTACCCCTATCCATATAAAAATTGTAATTACATAGTCTCCATAATGTGACCATATAATTTGGTTTGGATATGACATATACACTAATTCTTTCAATTTGTATCCAATCGTTTCAAGATTAATAGAAATTGGATTGGTATTCTATGTATAAACATATGTATGTATATTAAAGAAAATTAGTACCCCACTTTCATACATGACAGTATTAACTATTCCAACTTACAACATGTTTAGAAAACTTTAGCAAACATATGTAATAGATATTAGAAATACATTGGGCTTATTAATGTATGCTAGGGAACACAAATCATGCAATTTTAGTCCCTTGGATAGTGTAGCCAAACTAAAAATTAACATGTTATAACTCCGTATGTATAAAAGGTGACTACTTTAGGTTGTTAAGGAGTAAAATAAATCATTAATTTTTTTTTTTTTTGATAATTAGACAGTTACAACGAGAAATGAGAGATTTGAATCCTAAATATCATGTACACACCAAGAGGTGTCAACCAATTAAGTTACAAGGCTCTTGGCCCAATAATTAAAAGTGACAACTTTTAGTTTTTTATAGACTAAAATTGATAATTCTACTGATTTTGAAGGTGAATTTGGTCAAGTCAGAATTGATACTAGTAAGGAAGGTAAGTAATAAGGAGAAATTCGTGTCCATACCTTGTTAAGAGTCGGAAGAAAAGAGCGCAATGTTTGCATAGAAAGTGCTCGACTGTGAGCTACACGCTGCAGACTGCAATGTGCATCCAATTATTTTCACGTGGTTTAAATCTCTTCAATATTAGGTTGGGCAATGGATAGAATCTCCACCCCTACTCTAGTAAATATTCGTCCAATTATAATCCTTCAGGAGTATATGTTTTTATTATACACTTCATACTTGCAAAATTTTAAGAAGATCAAATATCAATAACTATTTCATTAATCAAATGTTTAAATTTCAAGTTTTTGTGGTATAAAATTATATATAAAAAATAAATTTAATGATCGAATATTAAATAACATCTAATTTGAACAAAATTGAACGTGTTAAGAAGATTAAAAAAAAATGCATTCCAATGGTTAAGAGTTTCAAATTTTACATCCAATAAAAAGATATATGATGAGTTTGAAATATATCTCTCCAAATTAGTTTAGGGAGAACCCTTGTCCGACTTTTCCAACTTAGAAAATATTGCAACGTTTCCATTCCTATATGCTTTGAGACAAATTTTGATTTTTAAAAGAGGAGTATGTCAAAGTCCCATCAATCTTTGCCCTTGAGTCAAGAGACAACCCATTAACTATACCTTTACAATTTGCACATGGAATAGGTCTCAGTCACTCAGCACTTACCCTCTTATGAGGTTTACCGAATTATGCAGTTATTTTGTCTTGGTAGACTACTCACAGGTATTTCATGGACTTGATAACCCAAAGGAGGTTATCTAGCCTTTGCAGCATGCCCACTAGCATGCCATGGCCTATGCAAGAAAAAGTATACAGAACAAAATGTCACAACATTTTCACAATGCATTTTCAATTGTGATAAATTTCATTATAATATTTTATTAGTTTATTTAACTTTATATTGACCTATGAGTTATTGATACCTCAGTCGTTGTGAACATATTGTGTCAATTTGTTATTGACACCTCCGTTGAATTTCCTATGACTAAACATATGTGTATATATTATAAAAATTAGAACCTCACCCCATTAAAAGAAAAAGAAAAAGAAATCTCACTTTCCTAACGCATGAGTGTCAAATAAATCACTAATGGAACTTCAATAAACAATGTTATCTCTTCTAACTTACCATATGTTTAGGATACTTTAGCAAATATACGTAATAGAAAGAACAAATACATTTTGTTCATATATGTAGGAGCACTAATATATTATAATTGATTTTGAGTTTCTTAACCATAAACATTAGAATTGATTTTGAGTTTCTTAATCATCAAACAATGGTTTTAGGAATAATCAAGTGCAATTATGTTTTAAATCAATAATGATCACAACATAGCAAGATTAATATTGGTCTTCTTAACGTATTAATAAACATAAGTTTATGCATTTATTTCTAAAGGCACTCTAAAATTGGCTCTCCATTTGTTTCAAGAAATCACATACAATATCATGTAATCATTTTCAATTTTGGGGTAAACATAAACCGTTAGTTACAATTGTTGACCAAGAACCACATGACTATACACTTAGTTGACATGTGGGCCATTTAAGAGATTACAAAAAATTTGATGCAATGCATCGTATCTACAACGTGGGTAGCAAGCATCGTCACTAAGCCCAAGAGAATTCATGAAAATTTTGTTATCTAAAAATAGAAAAAAAAAATCTATTATAAGGTTATACAATTTATATTACATAATATAATTATTTATACAAAAATTAAAGTACTTACTTTTGTTAAAATCTAACTACATCAAAAGTAAATAAATTTTCTCAAATAAGATGCGAGGTTGTGAAAGACTCTAAAGATGTGTAAGGTAAGATGTTACAATGCCGATTCCAATAAGAGATTGGCTTAGAATTACAATCCATATGAATAGTAATACCCTTATGATAATTTTTTTTTTCTTGAGAAAGCTATGATAATTGAGCATAAAATTAAGAATTTATCTCTAATTAATATCATTTTCCTACATTTAAATTAGTCAATTAGATAGGTCCTATACAATGCACTAAAAATATACCTAGCCATGTTGCATGATGTGATCATAAGTTACATATATACCACATGTTTAGCACACTTTAGTGAGCATATATAATAGAAATAACAAATATATTATGTTTATTTATGTATACCTAGAATAAAAGTAAAATGAATCAAGTAAAATACACACTCTATATTTAAAAAGCTACTAATATATATTCCTTATTCTTTTAATATATTCTAGAAATTGTGGGTTCTAGTTAGCTCAACTAGTAAAGTCTCTGATGGTTGTATAAGAAATCTGAGATTCAATCCCCGCCTACACCAAAACCTAATTGGTTTCTTGGTCTGATGATAAAGAGTTATCATCAGGAGCGGATGCCATAGATTGAAACTCTCTCAAAAAAAAATATATTATAGAAATAACCGTAATTTATTTAAAGGGTTTTGATAGCAATAAAATTTTATTCACATTTTTTTTTCTAAAAAAACAATGGAACATAAATAACTTTAAAAAAATTAATTACATAATCTCCACAATTTGACCATATAATTTGGTTAGGATATGACCTATATACTAATTCTTTCAAATAGTATCCAAGCTTTTCAAGATTAATAAAAATTTGGTTAGGGTGGCTCTGCTACTACTTGGGGAGCAATCCTTAGACAAGGAAAGGAACATAAAAAATACTAAGAGTGATACTCGTGTTTTCAATAATGGTCCAACATAAGCTCAACTAATATGGGGTGTTCCATAACTTTTGACCATAGGGGGCCGCTATCTCCCTTTTGTGCAAATGCTAGGTGTGCATGTCAAGTGCAAATCTTACTCATCCCCAAACTGATCACACCGTTAACACGGGCCAAAGATCCCCCACTTTAGCCAATGTTTCCTTTCCTTTATTCACAATTGTTCTACGTGTAGGGTTTGGATCTAACCACGACTACACTTTCACGTGCTTTGGCTAGTGTAATGTATAGAGCAAATAGTGAATTCAAATATATGGGAAATTTCATAAGATTTCCCAAGGGGCGGCATTGGTTTAGAAGCTATTTTTAGAAACATTTCATTAAAGGGTGATAAAACAATTGATTATTTTAACAATCTTTATATTTCCCCCCATAAAAGTGATGTAACAAATTTTCTAAAATGGTTTATTAACGATTGTTCTTTAGGCAATATATATATATATACACACAAGGAGAGAGAGATATGGACTTTTTCTCACACATATGATTGGGAACAAAAGATTAATTTATTCACAAATTATAGAGGAGATTCATCAAACAACTGCACTAGAGCATAATGAGGAGAAAAGTTGTACAATGACTCACATTATTGATTGCTGAACTAACTAACTGATGAAAGTTTAGAGTTGGTATTATGAGAATAATAATTCAAAATCTTATTGTTTCTAGTCTTTACCTTTTCTTATTGTTGTCAATATGAGTTGTCATTCTATTGGAATGTTGGTTTGAATATATATGTGGGTTAGGTGATGCAATTCCACTTAACTTACCCTCCGAAGCAATACAAACATACATTTAATTAACACAAAAGAATATAATACAAAATGGATTAAGCCAAAAATCACGTGCTAAGGCAGGTCAGGTGGCCACGTGCGAATGCAGATTGTGGAACAAGTGGTTTCCCACTTCTGAGCCAAATCCATAATGATTATTTTATCCCAAATACTTATTAGTTTTAGTTTCTCAGATAAAATGTAGTATTTACAGTTTTCTCGACATCAAATAAGAGATTCGGCTTTATCATAAATTAATTGGTGTTTTGGCTTAATTGGTGTTTTGAATTAATAATAATATGCTAAAGTTTAGTTATAAAATTGGTAGTAGTCTAATATTACAACCTTAATCAATATTTTTTTTTATTAAAAGTGAATTTAGACAAATTTACTATTAGATTACATTTTTTTTATATCTTCCATGCTTACAGGATTTTTAGAAAATAAAAAAATGAATAGTTATATTATCAATAAATTGTTTAAATTGTAAGTTTTTTGTAGTTTGAAATTATGATAAAATATAAGCTTATAGTTCATATAATAAATAATATCTGATTAGTACAAAATTTGATATTTGTATTAAGAGTGTAAAAACTAAAGAATATATCATTTTACAAATTAAATTTTAAAATATATAATAATATTAATATTAAAAAAAAAATGTAGCCTTACATTACCACTAAGATCCTATAAATATCATATGCAGTAGTTCTATCTCCGACATATAATTAATTCTTTGTCTTAGTTCACACTTCACATACAATAGGCCTAGGTTTTGACGTTTTGTTAATGTTCCTTCCACCTCCCATTTTTGGGGCAGTTAAAAATTTATGGTGCTCTCTGCACTTTTAATGTTTTCCTGCCCTTCTATCTCACTCTCTCACATGTGAATCCCTGATAAAGTTTTTACCCCACAAGCAGGGTTCCTTGACTAAAATGCGATGGACTAATAGTAGTGGATGACCCAGAGTTTTTTAGGTCAAGGTCGTTGCATCTGCATAAGTTTTATAAAACAATGTAAAATGTCAATCATATGGTTCATTATTCCAACAAATATATTTTATATTTGTGATGTTCACACTTCACACCTCATGTCAGTGCTGAATATCATCCATAAAGTTCACTTGCTTTGACAAAAAAAGGCCTAGAGAAGGAAATCGAATGGAGAAGCTGCGGTCATTTATTATATTCCCTAATGATTACACTATTAATTAACTCATGAATTGGCTATAGGGCTTAGTTTATTACACACACCACAATAATGACTATCACGAATTTTGTGGTGGGATGAATGGAAAGACTCTTCGCTTTTAGAGATACAAATTTAAAATCTTTTTTTTTTCGTTAATTTTTTTTGTCAATCGTAAGTTTCAAAATAATAATGAACAATTTTGGAATTACTAATTGTTTAACACCGAGTAAGTTTTATAAATGGAATTTCAATTCCTTAATTGAGCCCTTGTTTTCTCAAACCACTAATCTTCAAAGTCTTTTGTTAGAAAAAAAAAGATATGGTTGTTGAATCTCATGATTATTTATAGCGAAAGAATTTATAAATCTAATCAAGCCAAAAATATTTGTAACTAACTTGTATTAATAAGATAGCAACAAACTCCTCCCAAACTGTATATGTATCGAACATTTGTAATTTGGAGAGGAGATTCATGTGATTTATGTAAAGAAGTTTCACATGTTTGAAATTGCTTTGACGAAAACAAATTTTAGTTTGAAAGTACTTGATGCAAGGAGCACAATCAAGATTATTTCAGTTTTTTTTCTTAGTTGAAACCTTCGGTGTCATTTTTGAATTTTGAGATTCAGATTTTTCTAGAATTCATTTTTGAATATCTAATTTAAAATTAATGTTGTTAAGGATTTTATGAGTGTAATTGGGCCTTAACATACTCCCTGCAGCCAATTAAAATTTAAAAGGAGGCTATAGTAAAAATTTGAAGTAGCGGAGTTTGATTAAGAATTTTCTAATTGGAGAATGTCTCTTCAAGCTTGGTGATGATTCTAAATTCCCTTAATCAATGAAGCTTAAGATTCCAGATAGATTTTAGATAGTGATACTTAACATTTGTCATGTTCTTTCTTTTCTTTTCTCTTATTTCTAGTGTCCCTCCAATCAGTTCTTCATCATTGAGTTCCATTGATTTCTTCAAGTTTGTGCCAGTATCTCTAATTTATATTTGTTACTAGGGAAATGAGCATAAACTTAGAGCACTTATATTAGTTAATGAATAATAGAGTAAAGGGAAAAATTACACACATCATTCTATGTAAACTTGTGTAAATTTAGATTATTCTTATGATAACCATGTAAATATATACGGTTATTATTCACATATAAATTTATTTTTCTGAGAGAGAGAGAGTAATAAAAAAAAGTGATATAGAAATAATATTTTAATGAAATGTAATGCAAAATAAATAATTTGATGTTATTATTTTTGAAAAGTGTTTATGTATAATAAAAAAAATATGATTATATGTTAAAAGAGATTAAAATATTTGCATGAGGTAATGCATATGTTTTTATTATTAAAGGTGTAACTTTTAGTTTTTGCACGCCTCTACATTTATTTTCTTACTAGCAATTGGAAATGATATTTCTTTATCCATCATAATGAATTCGTGCCCTCAAGAAACTCCAGATTTTTGCATGTGGTTTTTTTTTTCCTGTGCAATGGAACTATTTTAGCAAAAAGAAAGAAAAGAGACAAAAAATAAATTGAAAAAGAATCTACAAAATTGTTTACCCCATGTATAAAAATACCTACTCGACTCAACTCACAGATAACCTTTTATTACCCGGCAGCAACAGATAATAATTAGAAGTGAAGTATTTAGGTTTAAGATTGTTTATGTATTCTTCATATCTGTTACCACCCTTTCAAAAATATACTAATTAATAATAAAAGACACACGAGCTTTAGGATTTTTGTGCTGGTACATATGAAAAGGGAATCTACTACATGGGACAATGCAAACAAGGAACATAAATACAGATTAAAAAAAATGCTTAAATTACACCTCCAGCTAAGTAAATCCCAGTGTTTTCTGACAAAAAGAAGTAGTTTAATTTTTTAAACTTTAGTTGAAGACTTCAAATTATGTAGAACAAGCGCAAGCCTTTTGTGCCAACTGCTAAATTTTGACACTAACATTCTTTGGAATTCGTTTGGGAAAATCAGATATGTTCCCTGAAAAAAGAAACCACAGCTGAGCCAGTCTAGAAGAATCTATTTTTCTCTGCCATAAATAACCACCATCTTACACACAAATGTTTGAAGCTTTGACATATAGCAGACGGACTATTTTTCCAAACACAAATCTTTAGTACGCGTTTGGATTAGACGTTTTGCCCAAATTGTTTACGTTTTTTTTGGTTTATGGACTCACAAAAATTAACAAAACACAATTTTCTGTCTCTCGCTTTAGGTCTCACAGTACTATTTAAATATTTAAAAATTATTTTGATATAGTATTTTCAGTAATAAATTTTTAATTTTTAACAAACAAGTAGTGTTCAAACACACCCTAATTTCTGAAAATGTGAGAGTAGGACCATGATTTAAGAACACCATGAACGCAATGAATTCACCTTCATTTCTAGTACTTTGGGCTTCATGACTCATATGTAAATAAAGAACCAAATTATAAAATGTTTGTGCTTCAAAAAAAAAAGAAAAATGTAACATGTTTGGGCTTGAGAATTGGTGATAGATAAGGGTAAGATATCAAGAAACATTCGCAATCACCGCATCACTAACCGCTGATATTTAAGAAAGCTTGAAGTCAGTCATCACTGTTGACGCACGCCAGTCAACACTAATTTGTGAAACTTTTTCTGTTAAAATTAACACCGTTAAGCTCCCCCACTACACTATAGGACTCAATACAGTGCAACTATAATAGCAACCTGTCCCATAAAACCAAAATAAGGACCTTCCTTCTGTCATTTCACTCTTTCTTTCTTTCTTTCATGCTATGGGAACCAAACAGTCATAAGTGAGGGAATTGTAAAAACAGTGAAGCAAAGAAAATGAAGCTCTTTTGTAGATTCTTGATTGCTTTTTCACTGATTGCACTGGTGGAATCTTCATGCAATAGCACAGACCAAGTGCTGGTGTCAAAGGCTTTCGAATCAGTCTTTGGATTCAATCCCTCTTGGTTCCAAGTTGCAGATGGGAAGTGCTCAAATCATCCTATTGCAAAGATAATCCTTTCTTCTAGAAATCTAAGTGGAACCATCGCATGGAAATTTCTCAGGAACATGTCACAGTTGCAAACTCTTGATCTCTCTGGGAACTCGCTGAAAGGGTCTCCGCCAGGTTCGTTTTGGTCTAGTCCAAGCTTGGTGCGAGTCAATTTGTCGAAAAACCAGTTTGGAGGTAGCGTTAGTGCCAGGGGAAATGGTTTTTCATCTATTCAGGTGCTCGATCTTTCTTCCAACAGGTTCACCAATGTTGTTCAGCTCTCTAAATTTCCAAACCTCACAATTCTTGACCTATCACATAACAATCTCACAACTTTGCCCTCTGGCTTCACCAACCTCACAAAACTAAACTACCTTGACATTTCAAGCAACAATATTTCCGGGAATGTGAAACCCATTTCTTTTCTTCACACATTGAACCATTTAGACGTGTCAAAAAACTCCATGAATGGTACTTTCCCTTTTGATTTCCCTCCACTCAGTAACCTCAAATTCCTCAACATTTCTTTCAACAACTTCACCGGACAAGTCTTCCCAGAAAAGTACAAAAAATTTGGTAAAACCGCGTTTCTCCAGTCTGGGACTTCGATTTTCAACAATTCAAACAAAACCCCAAAACCAAACATCCGTATTCCACAACCTCCCGTAAACAAACACAAACCCAAACATTTCGTTCTCATCCTATCATGTACCTCTGCCTTTTTGGTCTTTGCTTTTGTGTCTATTTGCATAGTTTTCTTCTGCAAAAGGAAAAGACAGAGGCAAAAGAACAAATGGGCAATCTCGAAACCGGTCCAAATACCCTTCAAGTTCGAGAAATCAGGGCCGTTCTCATTCGAGACCGAGTCTGGGACATCATGGGTAGCAGATATCAAAGAACCAACCTCGGCACCAGTTGTGATGTTCGAGAAGCCATTGATGAACCTAACATTCAAGGACCTTATCGCTGCCACGTCACACTTCGGCAAAGACTCACAGCTAGCTGAAGGTAGGTGTGGCCCTGTTTACAGGGCCATACTCCCCGGTGACATCCACGTGGCAATCAAAGTCCTCGAAAACGCCAGAGACGTTCACCACCACGACGCCGTTTCGTTGTTCGACCAACTTTCCCGCCTCAAACACCCAAATCTCTTGCCTCTCTCCGGTTATTGCATTGCAGGTAGATACTACTATTTCAAATTTTTAATTTTTTATTATTATTATCAATTTATAAAATAAAATTAATTATTCTGTTCACTGTTCAGAGTCTTCAGTCTTTACCTACCGTGTATTAATCAGCCTCACGGGGGTTTCGTTGCTTTTCAGTTTTCAGTGTCGTACTTCGTAGACTGTTGTGTTAATGTATGACAATTTTGTCACGTAAATCTAGCACACACAGCCCAAGCTTTGATTACAAATTTTTTTTTTTTTTGGGCAGGTGGATTTGTCATATTCAGTGTCTACTTGCATTAATTTTTTATATATAATAATTTACAAAAACTCTTGGCAAAAAATTACATTGATTAAGGTTGAGTTAGCTAATGACATGAATTAAGCTTAAGTTTTTTACTTGCACGATAATTGTTCTTAGAGAGTCCCATAATTTAATGGGTACCTTTTGTTCATTTGCTTTTACTCCTTCCGAATGCACTGAAACTGAGCTCATTTTTTCTTAACGAACTTGATTAAGCGACCGTAAACTTTTCGGTCAACTTATTCACACACCTAATCTAACAACATAACGTAAACTTGTGATTGAGTTTGAACAAAACCATCTGTTAAAAAAATGAATAAAAAATAAAAAACCAACCACAACATTGTTAACAATATAACATGTTGTGGATTAGGTGGGTATGTTGTGTGCGTCTTTGGACTTACTCTTAGTATATACCTTAAAGAAACTAATTAATTGTTTTTTTGTTTTGTTTTTGGTGGGTTATAGGTAAAGAGAAGCTGGTGTTGTACGAGTTCATGGCAAACGGTGACTTGCACCAATGGCTACACGAGCTTCCAACGGGGGAGCCCAACGTGGAAGACTGGAGCGGTGACACGTGGGAGGTCCAAAACGCCACTGGGTCCCACATATCCTCACCGGAAAAATTGGTGTGGCTCACGCGCCACCGTATCGCCGTGGGAATAGCGCGTGGACTAGCGTATCTCCACCACGCTGGGTCCAAGCCCGTGGCCCACGGCCACCTCGTAACTTCGAATGTCCTGTTGTCCGAGGCTTTCGAGCCGCGTATCGCGGATTTCGGGTTCCGAAATATCGGCGACCGAGATATCGGAGAAAGTAGCAGCACCGAAACGGACGTTTACTGTTTCGGCGTGGTGTTGATGGAGTTGCTGACTGGGAGAGTGGGGACCGCGGAGACAGTGGTTTGGGTGAGAAGGTTGGTGAGAGAAGGGTTGGGTGTGAACTCTTTGGACCCGAGATTAAGAGTCGGAGATGACGACTCGGAATCGGAATCGGAATCGGTCACCGAAATGGTGGAAACTCTCCGAGTCGGGTATCTTTGTACGAACGAGTCACCAGGAAAAAGGCCCACCATGCAACAAGTACTGGGTCTGCTCAAAGATATACATCCCACACACACTGTTTTGGAGCTGAGCTGAGTCAACTCGTCTTGTCTCGTATCGGGTCCGATATTTTAGAATTGCGTGCAAGTGTAAATCATGGTGCTTTTGGTAAAGACCAGAATCGACCTTGGCAATTGGTTTTTTTTTTTTTTTTTTTTAATTATTGGACCGACATATGTATTTTTATTTGTGATTTTGTTTGTGTATAGACAAAAATTGAAAAAGAGAGAGAGAAAAAAAGAAAAAGTTGGACACAACAAAGTGGGGCACGGGATGTTGAAATTGAATGAAGTAGTCATGGTTTGTTTGTTTTGTTTGAGCAGAGAAGGCAGAGAATCCCACTTATTGCCTGTCTCTTATATGAGAGTTGCAATCATTTTTCCTTTATCTTTTCTTTTTCTATACTATTACTATTTTTCTTTTCAGATTCATAGCTATTCTTTTCTTTTTCTTTCTTTTTTTGCCCTTTTGTGTTCTTTTATTTTTTAAGCTTTTTCTTTTTTCTTTTTGTGCTTTATTCTGTTTTTTTTTTTTTTTTTTGGTTTTGTTTTTTATGGTCTACAAAGAAAAAGAGATTGATAATTTGATACCCATCATCACCCATGCATTTCTATTTTTTTTCATAGTTACGCAATTGGATTCTGCATAGTGAGGGTATTTTTCATTAGGGGACCCTTGGGGGAGACGATGTTAACTTTGTGGAATAGCTTTTTTGTTGATTTAATCAAAGTCATATAATTGTGGTATAGTGCACGGTGATCTTTCAAAAAAAATCTGGCTCGTTTTATTGGTGTAGCCGTCTATTTTGTTTGCTAATTTGTCCATGTTATGCTCAAGTCTACATTCATCTAGTGGGGATGTTTTTCCACTTTACAACTATTCTTGAAGGATACACTTCCAATTGTTTGAATCGGCAAATGATGATAGAATTTAGCGTTTAGAGTCTTTTGTGCACTGTGAGATGCCTCAAATTGCAGCCCAGAATGCATTTTTCTTTTCTTGAAATCGCAGTCAAGAGGTGTCAGGACTCAGGATATGTCTTTCTCAGCTTAATGATAAGTCTTTTTCTCTAAAAGTCAAGAAGTAGAGTTTAATAATCATAATATATGCAAGCTGAAATCTAGATAAATGATACGGTTGCTTTCTTGTGGAATAAGGTTTAGGTGGAAAAGGAAAAAAAAAAAAGCTATCTAAAGTGTGGTTGGATATAAACTTATGTATTATTGTCTAAATCACAATAAAATCTCACAATATTTTTACAATAGTTTAAGGCGTTAGTTTACCAAAACTCAAAATAAGATTATTGTAAAAATATTATGAGATTTTTGTTATATTTTCACAACAATTTAAGACCAGTTTACCAAAACTCAAAACAAAATTATTGTGAAATCTTTTTTGTCTATAAGCTTATACTAAATTTATTTTTATTGGGTTTTTTTTGGGACAAATTAATTTTAGAGTGTAAATGAGCAATAAGTTTATTATTATATCTAAACTGACTCTTAGCTTGGGTTTGAAAAGAGGATTACTTTATTTGCATTTCTAATATATTATTTTTGGTTAAGTGAACACAAAGGTAGAAGCCAAGTATTTTCCGATTGAGCTACTAAATGCAATTTATGTATTTATCAACTTATTGTATTATTTTTCTCATAGACTATATGGTATAAAGTAAAAGTCTTGTGAGAAGTGAGAATTTGTCATATACTGTTACTCGTCAATTAATTAATTCACACTTTATTTGGAGCCTTGTTATAATTTCCAAGTAGTCGGTCTCGAAGGCTAAGTTTCACTCAACGTTTAAATTATTAAGTCCCTCATCATCCTTTGAAGCTGACATTTCAATTCTCAGTTGGACATGCAACATGGAGAAAAAAAACAAAGGAATGTTGAATGAATGTATTGTAAAGAAGATAGCGATGGAAGAGTCAAAAAAATGATGGAAGAAAATGCCGTGACATGTGCGTGGAGAGACTCAAACTCTTAGAATAGAACTCACATAATTAATATAAAACTAGTGATAGA
This sequence comes from Castanea mollissima, assembly GCA_014183005.1. Lineage (NCBI taxonomy): Eukaryota > Viridiplantae > Streptophyta > Magnoliopsida > Fagales > Fagaceae > Castanea > Castanea mollissima. Next base: position 39,340,401 of record JACAVU010000002.1, read on the forward strand.
ATTCTCGACATGGCTGTATTCTGATCACTGTATCTAAGATAGGTATTTCATTCGCATCTTATATAAGTAACAAGGAAAAGAAGACAAAATCATTAGCTATTGAATTGAATTTTAACTATCTTTGACGTATCAAAATCATCTAATGCTTTTTTATTATTCTTTATAATCATTAAAAATTAGAAAAAAGAAAAAGAAAAGGAAAGGTAGGTGTATGTTAAAATAAATGCATAGCTTCTAGTCGATGTTAGGACTATCTGCTTTACCAATCTCTTTTGGACCATAGAATTGGGACTCTCTCATGGAATTTAATCATTTAATTAGAGGTCATACTTTAAGCTACGTTTATGGTATACTTTTCCTTCTTATGAGTTTCTGATAATTAAGCAAATCTTGTTTACGTGGATTCCTCTTGTACATTAATATGGCGTTTGGAGAGTTCAAAACTAGATTGTTTTGAACTTTCTTGAGAAAGAAATTGGTTTTCCAATCTAGTTAACATTGGACAAAGACTACATGAAAACTACATGCAACAAATAATGTAATCACTTTATTACGTGAACCTTTTTTCATCATCATTATCATGATCAGTTGATTAACGTTAGGAAATCGTGATTAAAACATGATGAGGAGGTGACATCACCAAACTTAGAAATATAGATATACGATGTTAAATTTAATCAAAAAAGATACGCGATGTTAAAAGTGCAGTTATTAGAATTCAGAAAGAGAAGTTGAACGCCTAATGATAATTATGTGGACAGGTATGCTAGAAGGTTAAGGATACAGCTCAATTTGTGACAAGTAATAATCATCAATAAATGTTGAGAACTAGAGATGTGATCTCAACCAAGTATAGAGGCTGAGAGGCCGACATCCTAAGTAAAGACAGACATTTAGAGCCCGTTTGGATAGGCTATTTTAAAAGTCTCAACACTCATTTTTATTAAAAACGCAAATACGCAGACGTTTGGCGTTGTGGTCTTCCTAGAAATTGCGTTCTTTCAAACGCAAAATATCCCGTTTTGAAATTGAAATACTAGCCAACTTTTTTAAAACGGCACTTCAAACGCAGACCTCGTAACACTTTTTAAGGCTTGAATACCCAATATACCCTCACACATTTGCTAAAAGACAAAATCACCAAGCACCACCAGCGATCTTAGGCGGAAGTTACAACAACAGTGGAGAATGAACAAAAGATTAAAAAAAAAAAAAAGAACTTCATCAATCATGCGCAATGAATGAACAAACTCTAAACATATTATGATTTCAAGAGTGTACAAAATATCACTGCCTCAAAACCATCTTATGGACCTCTTTTGAGGGCTCAATGAATGGTACTTCGATGACCTGTTTCCTATGCCTCTCTCAAGAAACCCAGATTGATTTGGCTTACAAGCAAGGAGAACCTACTGCTACCTGGGTTTCAGAATTCATTGCAAATTGAAAAATAGAAATAAGAAAGCACCACTTGCAGGAACAACATGTCCACTTGCAGACTTGCTCTTTTCTCCATGTTTGCAATAACAAACTGTCCGTGTGAACTGTGAAAGAAATCTCTGGTATCTCTCTCTCTACTATCTCTTTTTCACTTTCATTATTTGTGGTTGATATTAGCTTTGGGAAAAGACAAAGCAATTGCGGTTGATATTAGTTTTGATAATAATACTTTTTTATTTAAAGAAAAGGCTAGAGGGAAAGTGAATATTATTATTTATGATTATTATTATTATTATTATTATTATTATTATCATCATCATCATGAACTTCTTCAAATCTGATAGAATAGAATAATATCATCAAAATTAAGTCTTTTTTTGTCCTTTTTGGTAATTTGCACCAAAGCAACAATTTTAGACTAATACTATATACAGAATTTACCAAACGTTTTAATATAATTTTTTAAATTGTGTTTTCCAAACGCACATTTTAAAAACGCTATTTTTAAAAATACTCATCTTTAAACAGCTTATCCAAACAAACCCTTAGACTAATTCCTCTTTCTTTCTTTTTTTCCGACTTGTAATTGACTAATTTAGGGTTTTGTGGAGTCTTGTTAAGGGATTAATTAATTCAAGCAATAACTTTGTAGTTTCTTAATTGCATTTTTAATTATCATGTTGCTATCATCTTTATTATATGCTTGAAGGGTGGCATTGATAGGTTGTTGTAGTGGATAAAATTGAGAAAACTCAAAGGAACAATTTATGTAATATATATAAGAAGATTGTTGATGCCCATTTTTGCAAATCCATACCCAAAAGCCCATACGGAGAAAAACCCAATGAAAAACAAGGTCCAAATGGCCCACCAAGAAGACCAAAGAGCAAGAGAGGTCTAAAGGAAGAAATGCAAGGGAAAGCAATCTACCGCAGCAATACAAATCTGCTGCAGGATACAAATTTGCTGCAGAATACAGTTTTGTCGTAGAATACAATTTTCTGGCAGAATGGTTTCGGCAGATGAAGATAAATTGGGCCCAAGACTCCTTTGATCCAATCAACATTATTTGGCCCACAAAGGCCTAAATCCTTTTGGATAAAGAAGACAGGCTTGAAAGTTAATATGAAGAAGCACGATGAAAAGAAACAAGGAATAGCACGAAGTGTCAGTAGCAGGAATCACGTGAAGGAAAGAAAAGTCAAACCAAAGAAAATGACAAATACAGCAGGAACGCGTCAAGAAATAAGACAAAAAACATGTAGCAGAACGAAACAGAGCTAATCTGTTACGACAGGAACGGCGTAGGAATGAAAACAGAAGATAATAAAGCAAGCACAGAAGGGTCGGTGCACCACCAACCTGTACCTAGCCAATACAAGGGAGGTGAGCCCACGGTCAAGGAGATTCAAAGGGTGTGGTTTGGTGGTGGGGGAAAAAAGGGGTCTATATTTGGTTTCTTGTCATAACTTCTTTTGGGAATATGCCTTACTGGGATGGTATCTTACCCAAAAGAAGTAATAGATAGTTGAGACCATCTGATGCATGCCATAGAACTAGGTAGTAAGATAACCTAGAGATAAAGGTATACAACAAGAACAAACAAAATGAAATTTTGTCATGAAATAAGTAATGGTGCAACAAACAAACTGAGCAATGGCAGTGGTCAGGGCAACTAATGGGTCAGTGGGTAGTCTTGAATGGATGCCCACAACTAACCAAAAACAATTGGTGAAGTCCTAAGGGTAAAATGAAGAAATCTCATTGAATTTGTTCATTATAAAAAGGAGAAGGGGAGAACCTGTGAGAAGGAAGCAGTAAGCACGGGAGACCTAATGGGAAGGGGACCCAGAAGAGGAAGCACCTAAAGGAAAAGACCTAAGTGAGAAAAATAACTTACAGTAAGAGAGTAGTAAGGAAACTAAAAGTAAAAAAAGAACGGAGAGAAAGAAAGAAAGTGGTAAAAAGAAGAGAGAAAACATAGCAGGAATAGGGGCATGCATCAATAGACCATATTTTCCCTTCCTCTTAGCAAACTCATTCTTTGAAGTCTTCAAAAAAGTAATAGCTAGTAGTCATTTAGGCCTATTCTCCAAAATGACAACTTTGATGGCAGGAGCCTATAACAAGGTTGTTCAAGTTGGGGTTTGGGTTCTTTCTTGGTTTACTTATTCTATAGGAAGACTCAATGTTTGATTTTGATCGCAAATATATTTGATTTCACTCATTAAAATTTATATCTGTTGTATTTAGTTATCCTGCTGTAGAACATTTTTTATCATGTTTGCCGCATCAGTTGTTCTGCTGTGGTATCTTTACTTGTTGTACTAGTTATTCTGCTGTAGTACATTTTTATTGTATTTACCGTGTTAGCAATTATACTAACTAAACATTTCCTGCCGAAGCTTTCTTCTTTATTTTTATTATTACGTGTTTTACTTTTGACCCATTATCCTGCCATAAATATATATATACATATAACTTGTTTCTCATGTTCTGCAGAATGTATTTTACAGATGTATATATGTATACGTATAAGTATATTTATGAATATATGTATATATATATATTTGAAAATATGCTAACCTATGTAAGCTAACACTTGCTTGATTGGTATTTTCTTTGAGTTTTAGATTTGTTTATGTGCAGGAAGTAGAAAGTATTTCTGCAGAAAATGAAGAGTAATCATTCACATTGCAAAAGGCTTTAATGCACGGCAGACAACTTTATTAGCACAACAGACAGCTTTATTAGCACAGCAAACAGCTTTGTTAGCACAGTAAACAGCTTAATTACACAGCAGAAAGCTTCATTGCACAGCAGAAAGTTTTTACTGCACGGCAGACAGCTTTATTAGCATAGTGGAAAGCTTTATTAACATAGCAAAAAGCTTAATTGCATGACAGACAGCTTTATTAGCACAGCAGAAAGCTTTATCGCGTAGCAGATAGTTTTATCGCGTAGCAGATAGTTTTACTGCTCCGCAAACGGTTTTATTGCACAGCAGAAAAGTTAGACCTGCAACAGAAACTGGAGAAAAGTTCCTTCTGCGGTAGAAACAAGGAATAAGCCCATGACAGATAGTTTTACTGCATAGCAAAAAAGTAAGATTTGTGGCAGAAACTGGAGAAAAGTTCTTTCTGCGGATGAAATAGAGGATATGCCCATTTTGTAGTGTCTTCTCTTGGGCTTGGACTCATTGTTTGCGCACAAGCCGAACCAAGAGGGTTGCTATTGGACCGGTCTCAACTCCCTGATCTAGAAAACTTTAGGGCCAAGTGCAGCAGGAGGCGGCTCAGCCCAACATTTGCAAAAAAGGCCCACACAAAGAACCATAATGAAAAATTCAAAAGATCAACCTAAAGATTACAACAATAAATCACCCATCCCTTAGTGTATTCCTAATTCACTCGGGACTAGGAAGGCAAATTGTTATTGGTAGATAAAATAAAAGGTGGCGTCAATGATTGGCCCATATAAGAACTAATAAAAACTTGCGAACTTAATAGTTGTAAAACATGTTATGTATGTAGTATTACTAATAATTATCTCCATCGATTTAGTTGTTACTTGGTGCTTGTTTCTATATGGATATAGTGTAACTATCGTAATTACTTTTGATACAAAAGACTCACCTTTAATAAAAGAAATGGCATCTCTCTTGAGGCAAAATGCATCTCTAACCTTTGAAGAATGAAGTCAAATCACAAAACTAAAACAATTATAATTGGACACTAAGATTTAGTCTAAACATCAATCTTCGTGTTTAGACTTTGCAAAGAGGAATTATTAATTTATGAAGAATGGTAATTTTTAGATCTAGCGTTTTACGATTTGTGGTGTTAACATACAAAATTAGAATCATATGGTTTACTCTTCTAAAGAAAATAAAAGAAAAAGAACCATATATTTCCCTTTGTTTCCAAACACTTCAAATGATAAAATGTTGAGTACCAATTATTAAAAATTAAAATATTCATATTAATAAGTTGTATGATACAGTTTACCACTTCTAATTGAAAATTTTCTTCTTCTCAAAAAAAAAAAAAAAATTGCAAATTTTCTTATGCATGACAGGGTGAAGAGCAATAAGTAGGCAATAACCAAAATGCAAAACCTATAAGGCTGCATAGTAATGAAATTAATGCTTATTTATTAGTTTCCTTGCTAGTATGAATAAGCAATTAGTGATTGATATGGGAGTCATTTAAAATTGCTTAACATTAATTACTATTGGATAAAATGCAAAAAATTAAAGTTTGGGCTATTGCTAAGTACCACCACTATAAGAAAATATATTTTTCTTATTTTGCATGCAATACCCTTATTTTCTTGTTAATAATGTTTTCTTTTTTGGGAAGAAGGATCAAGCCCAATACAATAAATATTGCTTTTTAATTTTTATTTTTTAACGCTCATGTCTCCTCCCCTCTCTCTCTTTCCTTTTCTTTCTCGTCCATACAAGAATAGAAAACCCAAAATTTTTGTCTTTGATTCTAAGACTGTAAGCGTTTACAAATTCAGAGCTTCTCTTTGAATCAAATTACTGGTGAGATTTTTTTTTTGTTTTGATTTACTAGCTACACCTGATACACCTTTGGCTTTTGATTCAAATTCATTTGGTTGTTTTAGTGGAGAGAGGGAGAGAGAGAGAGAGTTAATTTGTTAATTTTTTGTGAAGTTGCTTTTCGATTTCATTCTTTGAACTCTAGTTTTCAATCTTTTTTTTTTGGTTTCATTTGCAAGTTTAGAATAAGTTTTCTAGATTTTTAATTTAAAGTCGCGATGATAAAATATAGGGTTTATGATTGAAAGTAGCAGATATATTACCTACAAATATTAGGTGTGATTTTATTTTCCTTGTATTCTCATTTTCTTGGTTACGTTGCTTCAATGCATTCTTCATTATTGATTGACCTTGATAAATTAATGCATTTGAAGTTTAAAGTGTGGTTTTGTTAGTTTGGAATTGGGTATTGATTTTTGATTGATCTTTTTAGGTTCGGTTTTTTTACTCATGTGGATCTATGTGCTGTGTAGTGTGTAGTAAATAGTAACCGATTTGTGTTTTTTGTGTAATTTGTAACAAGTGTGAGTATTTTAAACTGTGAAGTCATATTTATAAAATTGATCATTAGCATGAACTATAAGGAAAATAAAATACTCAACTTAAAAAAACGTATTAGTTATGCAACAAAGCATTTCATGCTACTTACTTTGAATTGGTCTGGCAAATACGTAGGGTAGACAATTTATGTTCTCTGGATGCAATGAATGGATTCAACAAATTATTGTGCTTGTTGAAAAGAATAGATGATCAGGTGATTCACTTTGTCTGACATCTTCTTTTAATCGATATTTTTCAAAGCTATTCTTGTTTGATTCTTGAAATCACACCTCCATGTACAAATGTGGAGTCATTTTGATTATTGGTTGTCATTTCCACTAATATTAATTTGTATAAGAGGTTTTCTAGAGTCTTCTGGGACTTTTGGCTATGGATTGTACTTTATGTTTGTTGATTCTAAGTAAAAAAAAAAAAAAAAAAGTGTTTGGATATGAGTTTTTAATGTTTGGATATTTCTCATGCTTTTAATTTTTGGCGGTGTTTATATATATATTTGGTTTTTTTTTAAAAGTGTTATAATTTCATTGGTATTGTGAGGGTTGGGTATAGGTTTCTGTGTGAATTTAGAGGAAAATCAAGTAGTGTCACAAAATGGGGTTCCTTTAAAAAATTTTAAGCTCAAACTTGACAATTCTTAAAGGAACAAACTTTTAATTCAATTTGTGTGGAGAATATTTGGGTTTATGTTATATTTTATTGAATTTTTCTTTTTTACATTTGCCCTTCAACTATCAACTAGCTTTTTCAAAACAAGAATAGAAAGAAGACCGTACATATCATTAACCAGCTTTTTCAGAATTTAAACTATGAACTCCAATAAACCCTTAATGAGAAAGAAGGGAAACCCGTAATTCTCTCTCTCTACAAAAACAATTTCAAATTATATTTTGGAAAATTACACTTAATTACCTTAAATTATGCATTAGATTACATTTTGTACCATAAACTATCTTAATGCATACTTTACACCCTAAACTATCACATTTATCACACTTTGCACCCTGATATTACTTTTGCTATTATGTTTGATTGAATTCTATTCTATGTGACAAACACATACTTTTTACTTAGGTAGAACAAACTTAAATGGCTAAACACACTTCTTCAAAATCAATTAAAATAAAAGCCAATTTTTTCCACATCTCCCTGTCTCGCATGTGTGCCTCTCCCCAAATTCAAATTCTTCTCAAAATCCGATTACAAAAAGTGAGAAAAAGTGAAAAAGTGAAAGTGTTAAAAAGTTTTTATGAGTGGAGAGGGAGTAATTGCATTGGGTGCAATAAGCCTAATTTTAATCCGATCCGGATGGTAGGTACCCCAATCAATAAATAAAATGAATTACATAATTCTGGTTTTAATTGAAAATTTGAAGCCCCTTAAATTTAAGAAACTCTTAGATTAATCATTTTGACATTTTGTCTAAATTTCCATCTCCCTGCTTCGAAAGAAACCTAAGAAAAAAAAAATCTTTCAACGAAATTTTAACATCAAAAGATGATTTTGACCCCCAAAGTTTATGTGATTTTTTTTTTTTTGGGTGTAATTGACCTAATATTTAAAAGAGGTCATAAATGGGTCCATGCAAGTGTGAACATCCAATTGTAAAGTCATCCATTAGATCACTATCTAGAGGTTTTGGGCTTTTAGCCCATCATAAAGGTTAAAGACAAACCCAAGTTGAACTCGACCCAAAAGCAAAGTCCAAAACCAAACCCACACTCTCACACGGTAAGCCGAAAGCTCGACCCGCCCACCATTCACTTGAATTTCTTACTTTGCATTCCCATCTAGTTCTTGCTTCTTCTTCTTCTTCTTCTAAAAACCCTCAAATTCTTTCACTCCAATTCCTACTCAAAACCTTTGCTTCAATTTCCAAACCTTCAATTCTAAGCTTCCTCTTAATCAAAACCAGTAATTCACCAATTCTAAGCCCTAATTCACCCATTCTTAAATTCGACTTTACTCAAAAAACCCTAGCTCCCATGGCGTCGAAGAATAAACAACCCGAAGGCATTGCTCTGTTGTCAATGTACAACGACGAAGAAGACGAGGACATGGAAGACCTCGACGACGAAGAAGAAGAAGAAGAACAAGAAGAAGAAGAAGAAAAGGAAAATGAAAAAGCGGAGCGGAGAGAGGCAGAGGGAGAAGAGCAATACGACGATTACAGAGATTCGGGAATGGCGGAGGGAGACGATTCTATGGACATTAGAGAGAGAGTGATTGGCGGTGGTGAATCTGCTAACGATGGAACGCCGCCGATTGTTAACGACGATGCGGTGCCGGATAAGGGGCGGTTTGGGAACTCAACGCCGCAACAGCCTCAAGTTTCGCCGCAACGAGAGTCGGTGGTGCCGGCGGCGGCGTCGGATAGTTCGAGGAGGAGTAGGAGAGGGACGCTCACCATTGTGGACTATGGTCACGATGAAGTTGCTATGTCTCCTGAGCCTGAGGTATTCCTTTTTCCTTTTTGAGTTTTAATGTTATAAACTTTGTTTGGTTGCTGAGACAGTTGAAGGAATGAAGAGAGTTGAATTCTTGCATTTTTCGTTTCATGTTGTTTTAGGCTAAGTTCTGTATGTGTGTATGTGTGTATTATTAATTCCAAAGAATGAAAATTTCAATATTTCGCATTAGTAAAGAGGGGTTGTAATTGGTGTCTTTATGTGAAATTGAATTATGCATTCACCTGCTGCTGGTGTTTCCAATAGAGATGTCCAAGGTCCAAATCCCCCTCCCCCAACTATCGAGTTATCAAAATGTTGAATTTTGCTTTTAGTTATTGAAGAGTGTAGTTTTTTTTAATTAATAAAGTTTGTGGAAATTACTTGAATCATTTGTGAAGATGAGTTGATAATGATTTGAGACGATGGGTCTGAGTTTATCACTGTGGGGTGTGTGCCTTAGGGTGGGGGTGGGGGACAGTAGGGTGAATGGTGAACCTACTATAAACTGCATGGTCTTACTTTATGTTTTGCTTTTGTGCGTTTTTTGGCAGGAGGGAGAAATATATGGAAGTGGTCGGGTCATGTTTGGAGAAGAACTTCAAACTGCTAATGGTATGTATGATGTGCTTATGAGCTTTATATTATTTCCTTTTGTTTGTTTCGGATCATCTTTTTAATGTGACATTCTCCTTTTCATCTGACATTCTATATATTCATAATGCCCTCATCCTTACAAGTAGCGTGGTGAATGGGTTATGAACTCTTGCTTGTCAAATTTGCCCTTTGAGTTTGTATCATCAGAATAAGCTTGTTATATTTATTATTTTTGAAGGGACCAAACGTTATATGTTGGAAATTATCTTTAAAACAAGGAGTTTTATTCATTTATTGAAATGGTCACACTTGGAATTGCCAAATATGTGCCTAAGTTAATTGTTCAGCTAAATCCTCTGCCAGTTTTCCTTTGATTGCCAAAGTTGGGCTGCGTTTGGTTGAATGTAAAATATTTTCCGAGTGTAAAATATTTTCGGGAAAGGAAAATATTTTTTTAGTGTTTGGTTGCATTTTGAAAATTGTATTAGAAAATATTTTCAAGTGTTTGGTAACATTCTAAAAAATACAAATTTTCTACTAGTTTCTCACATTTTCTCAGCTTCCAAACAAATTTATAATAGAAAATTGCAAGATGTTAACTTTTTAAAGAAACAAAAATCAAAATAAAACCATTAACTCGGTCAAACAGAGAGGGGGAGGAAGAAAGAGTGAGAGATCGAGAGAGGTTGAAATCGGGTCAAGGCTCTGATCTGTGTGTTGGCATTGCCGACGAGCTTCAGCGGCGACGAGAACGAGATGACAAGGCTCCGATCTGTGTTTGGCGGTGACGACAAGCTTCAGGCAGCAACTATGAGCCGGCGGCGTCGATCTGATTCTCCCAGGTTCAAGCTCTCTCTCTCTTCGGTTTCACTTTCCCTTCAAGCTCTCTCTCTCTCGTGTCTGGTTTCAAAGTATAAAACTTGATTTGAAGGTCGATGGAGGTGGGTTAGTTCGAACGAGGGATGGGTCGATGGAGGTGGGTCGGTGAGGATGAGGATGAGGGATGGGTCGGTGGAGGACGAGGACAAGGGATGAGTTGGCGAGTGGCTTGCATGCGACGGCGAGGCCGTGTGTAGAGGGGTGGTTCTGGGCATCACCAGCGAGGATGGGTTTGAACAAGGACGGCGATCTGAACGGCGAGGATGTGCCTGGGTTCTTTAGGTGGAGTGTGCTTGAGCTCTCTCTCTTTGGGTGTGTATTTTTCGGAAATTCATTGAAGGTAAAATAAGAATGGAAATGGATTTACGGGTGAGAGGGGTTATTTTCCGGTCAACGTGGATTTGAATTTCTGTTTGACCAAATTTTCTATAGCTACCAAACATACAAAAGGCTGGAAAATAATTTCATGAAAGCGTTTTCAGCCGAAACAAATGCAGCCTTAAATTGTTGGAAATTCAGAACTGTAGAATTTTATTGGAGTGAGAATGAGCATTCTGTATGAATTTTGTCACCACCCAGTCAATGTCCTAGTTGATTGGATTATAGCTTTACAATCCTTATCCTGTTTTACTCTTTTGATATGTTTGAGCATTGTAATTCGAGAGTTTGATTGTACTGATCCCATTGTACACCCCCAGTGTACTTGGCTTTGTTTTGGTTTTAATAAAATTTTCACTACTTATAAAAAAATATATAAATAAAAAAAATGAAAGTATAAAATGCAAAGTGCTGATAAAAAAGGTATCACAATGGATGTTCTAATTTGGATCCTTATTTGAACATTATTTATGTTCACGTTATCCTTCTCTCATAACAATGGGTTGGAGGGTGAGGTCATGTGTTCAAGGCTCAAGTTTTTTTTCGTAATTGAAAAAAAAAAAGAAGTATATTTGAGATCTTGGGCCTTGGCTCAGGTTGTGAAGTGGTAGTGGGGTAGGGTGGAGAGGTCATGTAGACATCTTACTGAAAAAGAAGAGAAGTGAAAAATCAATGAAATTAAAATGATATGAAATCAGATGTTTTTGTTCTCTAGTACTTTGTATGCCCTATGTCCCTTCTTTTCTATCTTTAATTATCTAAAAATTGCTTGATATAGGTCATTTCCAAGACAATACACCTCCGGGTACTGTTCAGGCACCTAGCCATCAAGTAACTTCTCCATCATTTGATCAATCACAATCTGATGCAATGAATTATATTGTGCGTGATTCGGAGGGTGCACAGGTTGAGGAAGCTGTTATGGAAGAGGGAAAAGAAGTTGATCCATTGGATAAATTTCTCCCACCACCACCCAAGGCAAAGTGCTCGGAAGAGCTGCAAGTAAGGTCCTTTTAAACACGTTTTTTTTTTCTTTTTTGGGTGAAAAGATCAATTATGTTTGAATGTGAAGACACACACTTGACTAAGACAAGCTTACGGGTACAGTTTTGAAAAGTACAGGACTATCAATCCCAAACTGTTCCCTTTAATATCTTCTTTGAATTAGTTTGAAGTAATGTAATTTCTCTCTAAAATGATAAGTTCAAGGCATTGGCCATTGTGTGCAATATACATATGGTAATCTATGAGTTTATAAAGACGAGTTTTGTTTCTTCCCTCTTTCTACCAGCGTGCTTTTTCATATATGTTCTTCTTTGGGTGGGGGAAAGGGCTATGGCTGCCCCTTGAATAATCACTCTCAACAGTGTTCACTTTTAAAACATGTAGCGTGGAGCACAATATTTGCAATAAAACATACCTTACTTATCAAATATAAATATATATATGTGTGTGTTTTGTGATAATTCAATAGTTACAAAGGGGGAGGTGGTATATGAACCCTGGATGTTTTGTGATATATATATATATATATGTGTGTGTGTGTGTATGTGTATATATATAATGTAGAGCACAAGTAGCCCCTAAACTTCACTTTTGAAATCAATGTTATGAATATGAATGGAAAGCTATCACATGAGTGGCTCATGGTAACCTATTACCTATGTTTTATTTTAAAACAAATTTTCACTTTCAAATGGAATTGTAACATTCGAAGATAATTGATGTAGGACAAGGGGGAACAAGGTAATCTGATTTAGAACTGTTGGGGCAGATCTGGTATTACCTCTGTTTTGAGGGTTTAGGGTTAGGTTTTGGTGGGGAATAGGCTAGAAAATAAGAGGGATAATAGGGTTTCCAAAGGGACAAGGATTAGTAGGGTTTGGGGATGAAATAAAGGAAAACAATCAAGGTTTGGGTTGCTGTTCCTGTGTTGTGAACAGTGATCCGTGAACGGTAAAATTAAAGAAAGAAAATAAATAAATTCTAGGAATCACGCCTAGACTTCCTTGGCATCACACCTAGGAGAAGGTTGCGTCACACAAACCATAAAGCAAGCTTTATTGCTTTTAAATTCTGAAAATATTCATCAATAATCAACTCAATAGAAAGTGCTACAACTCTTTAAATAGAAGACTAATATAATTCTAGTTGAACTAGGATTTTTTAAAACCCTAATAAGATTTGTACTTGGACTCCAGCTTTTACTACTAAGCGCAACTAAATAACCAAACTTAAAATAAAGCCCAAAAGAAGATCTAATGGACTGTTAGCACAGCCCATTCCAAAACATTATGAAATTACAAAACTGCCATTGATACATAAAATCAAATAAAATATTATAAATCGGTCTTCCCATTGCCTCCTGCATCAATAATATTGGTTGAATGAGATATAGGTTTTTGAAAGGATCAGGTAAAAGCAACATATGATTGTGTGGTTAAACCAAGTGTAACCTTGCTGAAAATTAGGGCCAGTTTGTGCCAGTATCACTTAATATAACCTGAACTCCTTACATATCCAATTGAATTGTGTATGCAAATCTAGGTGATAGATTGTAGGGATATGCTGTGGGCTGATATTTGTATGAAAAAAAATCATGGGTTATGCAGGACAATGAAGTCTATGGGGGAACTTGTGTTTTTATATGAAAAAAAAGCATGGGTTATGCAGGAGAATGAAGTCTAAGGGGGAACTTGTGTTTTGGGATATAAAAAGATAACAAGAAGGGGTAGGATCTAGGAGTTAGGTCTTAGGGTTTGCTTGGAGTCACAGTACTAAGTTGATTTGGTGGCTGCTTTTCTTCATCTTTTGGATTCTTATTTTCCTTCGTCTAGGGGTGGAGATCAGGTGCATAATGTGCATTGGAGGTTGAGTAAAATGGGAAGTTTGATACTCGTTCTTTTTACATTGCTTTGAGGGGGTACTCTCGTCACTTTTCCTTGGAAGGGTATTTAGGGTGTGAAGGCCCCTCGGAGAGTGCTATTTCGTTGGACAGTGGCATGGGGGAAGATGAATTCTGGTGACAATCTTAGAAGGAGAGGACATACTATAGTGGATTGGTTTTGTATGTGTCAATATAGTGGGGAGGGAGTGGATCACCTTTTGATTCATTGTACGGAGGCTTATTAATGGTGTTTTGTATTTAGATCTTTTGGTATCTCTTGGGCCTCGCCAAGGAGTGTGAAAGATCCTTTGTTTGGTTGGGAAAACATTCGATGGATATTTGGAATTTGGTTCCACTTTGTTTGATATGGATTCTTTGGAAAGAACAGAACGGGAGAATGTTTGAGCATATGGAGAGTACAAGGGACTGGCTTCTAATTCACTTTTTTGGAACCTTGTTTGATTGGTCTCGAGTTTGGGGACTCATGAATAGAGATTCTGTTCCAATGTTTATTGAGTCTATCTCATTGGAGACAACCTTTTGTATTTATTTGTAATTCGTAGGATACTTTATGTCGTTTTGCGTGTAGTGGTCTCTTTTCAATCAAATTTTCTTACTTATTAAACAAAAAACTTATGAGTTAGCACCTCGAGTTGCTTGGAATTAGTACCAAGCATGTGATAATGATAGGAATGTGTGGTTGGGGTGATGGAAAATGAGAGGAGAAAATAGAGGTGATTTGTGTGTTTGGTTGGGAAGGGAGGTGGGACTTTTGGTGAGACCTGGGTGTTTTCTCCCTGGGCCCACCATTTGGGGTGATTTCGGAGTCTCCCTGAATTGGGGAGAAATTGGGGAGGGAGAGGGGCTTAGATGGGAATTTACCCATCTGCCCTCTCTCCTCCCCTATTAGGTGTTAGTTCCTTTTTTTTTTTTTTTTTTCCAAAGTAATGTTCATTTTTATTTGCTTACAAACAATTATTTATACATGTAATATGGGCGTGTAAATGGGCATGAGAGTAAGTTTATACAAACTACATTTTCTATCATTTCATTCTTCTTCTCAACGAAACAAAAAGAATTTTTTATCTCTCCACTTTTACATCCTCCCAAACACACATGAGGGGAAACTAAACCTTTTCTATCTCCTCTCTTTCCATTGCCCCACCATTTTCTATCCCCCCAACCAAACAAAGCCTAAAGGTCCTAAACTTGCTTGGAGTCTACCAAGCATTGGATGAAAGCTTCCAACCCAATTTTCATTAATCCATGATCAACTATTTACAATAGTGAGCTTGGGCTCATAATGAGATTACATCATTATGAAAGAAATACAAATAGCAATAAAATCCCCTTAATAAAAACGGGGAGTTTTTTTTTTCTCCTGTTTTTGTGCTTCGTTTTGGGTAGGTTTTATTATTATAAAATTATTTTCTTATCTAAATGAAGAAGGATTGTTTTTTTATGGTGTCAAGCGAAATTTTATATCAAAGAGTTTCCTTGTATGATAGGATGACTGCCGTGGGTAGCATGATAGCATCCCCCCTTGATGCCGTTTGTTGATTTTATCAATTTTTTTGTCTATGTAATTATATTCTTTAGAAAAGGATAGATTCACATCTTTCGTAAGTGAGCTTCCCTTCTTACTGAGAGAATCTAAGTTATTGATTTGTGCTTAATACTTCATAAAAAATTCTGTTCTCTGCTAATTTTGGATTAATAAAGTACTAAAATTACAAGCATGCTGCTATTGCTTTCAGATATAGGACATTTTATTTACTCTTATTATCCTTTTCTTTTCTCAAATGTAATTGCAGAGGAAAATAAATAAGTTTCTTGATTACAAGAAAGGTGGAAAAAGCTTCAATGCAGAGGTACGCCATAGGAAGGATTACAGGAACCCTGACTTCCTGGTGCATGCAGTGACATATCAGGATATTGATCAAATAGGGTCTTGCTTTAGTAAAGATGTATTTGACCCTCATGGATATGACAAAAGCGACTACTGTATTGAAATAGGTCAGTAAACAGTTCCTTTGCAGCTCTTTGTCTGCGTGCATGTGTTGTGTAGGTCTGTTTGAGTAGTTTATTTATTTATTCTTATGTGTGCATATGTGCTTCTCTTTGTGTCTGTGTACTTGCTTTATAGTATTAATTGGACCTCATGTCTAATTACCCAGAATGTTATTTTTAGTCAGGGGGGAATATACCATTATAGGATGTGTTTGGTATAGTGGAGAGTTAATTTTAAAGTTGCTGTGGGCTGTATAGGTTTGTTGCTAGTATGAATAGTAGATGCACAATCCAAAACCTTTTTTTTTTTTGGGGGGGGGGGGGGGGGGGAGGGGTGTGTCCTTTTAACAATTGTGAAAGTTAACAACTTAACTTTTGTCTTTCTAGCATTAGGGCCATGCAATGCAAGAGTTATTGAATTTTTACTTTTTTTAAAAAAAGTTGTTGAATTTTTTATTCCATACTATGGTCGATATGTAGAAATGTGAAGAGTGCATTTCCTTAGCAGCCTTGAATATCTTAGGTATATTTCTTTTCATAATTGACTGTAAAATTTTATTAGTCTTGGCTTTGCCTAGTTGAAGATCTGCAAGGTTGAGGTCCTTTATTTTTTTGGGTGGGTGGGTGGGTGTGTATGGGGGGGGGGGGGGTTAGGTTGGTCTTTTATTGCTTTCCATGCTTATTTGTGAATTATGCATCTTCCTATTGCATTAGTTTCTTTGTTTGCTGGTTGTTTGTCTTTTAAATTATGTGATAATGTCTACATATTACTGCAATCATAGATTTCTTCAACATAATTTCTTGCCACTTGTTTTCTGGTATGCTCTATAAAGCAGAAGCTGATATGAGACGTGAGGAACTAGAAAAGAAGAAGAATCCAAAGGTTGATTTTGTTTCTGGAGGAACACAACCTGCAACAGTTGTGTCTGCACCAAAAGTTATCATACCTATTCCAGGTCCAGAAACAATCTTATTGTTAATTCAATGGGATAAGTTGGCTTTCAGAAAATATTCCCTTTTTTTACCCCATTTCCGTGTGGGTACCAGTGTGTTCTTATATAGAGTCATTTTGCAGGTGTTTCATCTGCAGCTGCCACTGGTCTGCTACCTGTGCCGCCTGCAACTGATACCACTACTAGGGACGGTAGACAGAACAAGAAATCTAAGTGGGATAAGGTTCTCATATGTGCATGTGGTGTTTGCAATTTCTCTATCATATCATCGCCATATTTTATTATTAATTTGTTTTTCTTTCAGGTTGATGGGGATCGAAGAAATCCTTTGCCCTCTGGGGGGCAGGATTCTATTTCTGCAGTTGGGGCTCATGCGGCACTCTTGTCTGCTAATGCTGGTGCAGGATACATGGCTTTTGCGTAAGTGTTCTTAACACGGGATGCCTCATATCATAATCATCCTGTACAATATTTCTTGTAATATTTAATAAAATCTTGTTAAAAAACAATATATTAATGATCAACTCTTTACCCCAGTATTTATGCATGCATGATTCTAACTTGCGTGTCATTGAAGCTGCACACATGACGGGGTGGCTCTTCTACTTCACTTATAATATAGTTGCCATTTTCTAATTCTACTCTTTCATCACTTTTACAATTTTTTCTATTGACTATCCCTTCCTTGCACTCTTTCGGTAACTTTTTTCATATGTTAAAGCAACTGGTGACTAAGTTTCCCCTAATGATTCTTAAAGAATTCTCTGATGTCTGTTGTTTACAAGTGTTGCCTTGCAAGTTGTACCAATAAAAAAAAAACTTCCAAGTTGTTAGAAGAATATGAAAACTGCCAATGAACTCTAGCTCAATTGGTATCTCGTCCCCTTGCAAGTGCTAGGTGAAGGGTGAGGTTTACCCGTGAGATGTGTGTGTAACTTACCAATAAAGGCCACATTTGTCTTGGCATAAAACATTTTCTGGAAAATGCATTCCTTATTTTCAGGTGTTTGGGATGGTTGAAAAACTTTCAAACCAAAATCAGTTAATGTTGATCATAAAAACACCATCTACAAAATTAGAGTAGTAAATGAACCAAGCTATTAAACAGCTCAAGCTTGACCCAGGAAAATGCTTGTTTGTGTTTGTTTATTTAGTAAATGAGTCAAGCTCAATTCTAAATTTAGGCTCGAGTATTGAACAAGTCAAGCTCAAACATAATAAAGTGTTTGTGAACAAGCTTGTGGGTATGAGATTTGATTTAACTATATATAATATTATACGGTTATATGTATACAAGTATGAACATATGCTTGCTTAGACTGGAAATTGGATTGGGTAAGTTCGTAAACAAGTTCATAATATATCAAATTATTAAATGTAATTTATTGATAATATAAATAGTTTCCTATCAAAAAAATTGATAATATAACCAGTCCATTTATTAGTTAAAATTATATGTATAGTTTTAACAATACAAGGTTGATGAATCTAATTTTTATAAATTCATAAACGAAAATCATTCATTTTAGGAGTTCCCTTGGGTTCGATTCACATTGGGAGTTTCCCTAGATTACTTGATGCACAGTTTTGACAAGTGGGAGATACATAGTTTGACGAGTAGGGTCATGTATTTGTGGTCTACTCCCTAGGGGTGAGTCCAAAAGGCCCTGCCTTGGTGAGGTTCCACATCATCAAAGAAAAAAAACCAAGCTTAAACATGCATTCTAGTTTGGTGATGAGCTCAAGTTCAGCTCGTCTTTGAAAAAAATCAAATGAAAAATCCTAGACTTTAATACTTGCTTTGGCTTGGCTCTTTTCTAGTTTTATTTTGAATTTAAATGTATCAGCCTCAAGATAACAAAAACCTCCAAACTGAACAAATACCTTGAACATTTAAAATGCCATTGAAGCATTTAAAATGACCAAAATTTCCTCGAAACTTCTCTAATGTAAAAAAAAAGACTCTAAAAACGTCTAAAATGACAAATATTCCCAGAACCTACAAAGTAAATTCCTTAAAAACCTTCAATATAACTGAATTTTTCCATTTTGAAAATTTCAACACTAATTTCTATTTGATTTTGCTTGTAATTACATTTAGTACTATATGTTCATCATTGTGAACATAGCCGTACTCTTTTTGATTAATATACTCCTATTACTTGTCCAAAAAAAAAAAACTGAAATTCCCCCTAAGACCATCAAAATTTCAAAAATATACCCCCGAAACCATCTAAAAGATGAAAATACCTCCCAAAACCTATAAAATGACCACGATATGCCTCATGATTTCAGGATTTGCCCCCAAACTTTTGCAAGTTGCACAAAAAGAACTTTCAAGTGCCCTTTTAAAGGTTTTAGCTGTTTTAAATTATGCCTGTGAATGTGCAAGTTTAGTTGATAATTTTTTGTTAATTTGTTCAGCTTTTTAAATAGTTTTATTATGATTGTACTTATTTAAATTTAGCTGTTTTGTTTTAATAATTTAAAGTGGTGAATTAAAGTTTTTTTTTTAATCTATATAAAAATATAGGAAAATTTGTGACTTTTTGTACAAGCCAAATGCTTAAAAATGTTTTCTGATCATTTTTAGGTACACAACCAAATACCAGAAAAAAGCAATTTTCCCTGAAAATGTTTTCAGCTTAAAAACGTTTTTCTACAGAACAATTTTCATTGAAATAAAGGTGCCTAAATGTGAGTGGTGTTTTAGGTTTCTTAACTGCACTGTAATTTACTCATTTGAGGATACTTAGGGTTACATACTTGAGTTCGGATAATATATTACGCTCCATAATTCATACGTTTTACCATACATTTTTGCAGCAATGGCTAGTACGTCTAATTTATTGGTTATAAAAACTGGATCAGTCATGTGTAAAGATTTGTCAGGGTTCTCAATTGCCATAATTTACCCATTATTTGTGGACTGAGGGTCCCGTAGTTGGGTTTGGGTAGGTTTGCATATGATATATCATTTTGGTCTATGTGCAATATAAATTCATCATTTATGTTTTTTATAAATGCTAGTACACAGTTATTTGAGTTAAACGGTAGGTTGTAAAGCTTGCGACTTTGATCTACTACTGTGTTCAGTATTGGAACTGACATGTAACTTCTCTACTAATGGCTATCATGGTCAGCCAGACTCAGCCTTTACAATAGTAAGGTAGTGTTGTTATATGATAATAAGTGGTTTGATTTTGTTTTGTTGCTTTTGATGGGTAGATATGCATTGTTTTCTTGGGGGATAACTGATAATAATTTTGTTGTCACTTGAGCTTGATTTGATGGTGAACTGCCTGAATTCTTTGGTCCTGTTGACACTTCTGATTAGATAGTGTAATAAAGAGTGTTTAGTCAGAGTGTTTCACTAAACGATCCATTGTTGATTATGTTGCAGGCAGCAAAGACGGCGAGAAGCAGAAGAAAAAAGATCCAGTGAGAGGAAGGTAGATAGAAGATCTTGAACCATTCATTGTACTACTCACAAATGTATTATCATACAACATTTTGAGGTGGATAAATGAATTCTCTTTGCCCTCATTTAAGGCAATGGTAAGGGCTTTTATTTTTTAAATTTAAATCATACATCTTGTATATGGCAAAAAAAATGAAAATAGATTATCTCATTAGTGCCTTTCAGCTTGTAACATGACCCTAGCCCTAGGAACCATTTTATCTTTCGAAAAACCAGCAAGCCCCTTTCCCTTTGCTTTAGATTATATTTGTAAAGGGCAAAGTGAATGAAATTGTGAAAAGTTTGGAAGATCTGTCTTAAGAATGTGATAGCCCTATTGGGGGATAAGCCCTAGGAAAGTTGAGTTGACTTGTTTTAACAGCTTAGCACTTCGAAAAAGTTCGATACAACTTTGATCATTATTAGAACTGCTGGCTTGTAAATCATTTCTTTTCTTAACATTTCTGCAATGAATAATTTTTCTTCAGTGAAGTAGCAGTGTTTATCGTGATAGGTTAATTGTTTTGCTTTTGTTTCCTTCCCCCTGCGTCCTTTATTGCGGCTCATCTTAGAGAGGGGGGAAGGGGAACCCCTTAATTTTAAAATGGTCATGCTTTTTGGGACAAGTTAATACTACTATAGCCACTGTAAGTTTTTGAGCCATTTTCAGTGCTGCTGCTTTTAAAGTCGATATAAGTAGCTACACACAGCTTTTACCGAATTTGTTATAGTTGGTGTTTGTGGAGTTCGAGATTTCTCTTTTGTTCAGCCAACATTATGAAGCTGTCCTTGTGTTAGCATTATCAAGGACCTATAGCGGCTAGCCAATATCTTTTAGTACTTTATTGAAAATATGCAATCTAGATTAGTTGAATATAGCTTGAGGATCGAGCAATTGGCCAACTGTAGTAAAAGCGTGTAGTAAAAAGTGGGAGAGTTCTTCCTCTCCAGCATTCACTAGCTTTATGACACTTGACCCTGGTCCTCAAAGCCAAAAATGCCCCCCAAAAAAAAAAAAAAAAAAAAAAAATGCACATGCTAATGAAGAAATTCGGTAACAAAAATGTCATCCTTTTAAGATAATATGCCTCAGTTGAATGCTGCTATCTTTCGAGAAAGGTTACAACCCATAAAAGGAGAATAGTTTAAGGAAGCTGTTCCCATATTGTAACCTACTACTAGTGCAGTTTGATTTTTTTTTTTTTAAATAAAAAAGTAGAGAGAGAGAGTGATGAATTTGCATTGTCGTATTTTTATTTTCCTAGAAAAAATTATCCTGTAGATGCACGTTTAAAATCCCAGTCAAAAGAAATCTCTTTGCAAAGTGTTTTAAAATGAGGCAATAACCCCACCTTTTCTCAATTACACTGTCATTCTTGGATGCCATCTTACAATCATATTCACGAGCAGTCTTTTTGCCTTCGTTTCGATATTCATGCCACTCGACAAAATTATGCTTTCTCACTCATTCTTTGCGAAGTGATATTCGATGTTTGGTTCACGATTACTACTGACCCATCAAAATGATTTTCTTGGAACCCAGTTTCATGGGTTCAATCGAAAAAGAACCTCATTTTTTTAGGCTTCGAATGGTAACGGTGTTTAAACAACAAAAACTATTATTTAAACATCACACTAGTATTTTTATACACTTTTTCACTCACATATTTCTACAAAAGTATCTATATATTATTAAATAAAGCATAACATTTAATATTGCTATACTTACGTTGAGTCACATTAGCAACCACATCATCATTTTATTTTTCAATTTGTATTATATATTTTTTTAAACGTTTTTTCATTTAAAGTGACTTAAAAATTCCATTATTTAAAAATTAAAATATCTTTTAACTATTATTTTTATTATTAATTTTTCAAAACGCTCCCTCCTTTTTACCTCTTCATCTCCCTATTACTTTTTACCTTAATATCATTATTTTTCTACCTTTTGATCTTCATTTATTTTGACTCTTCATATTCTCAACATCTTACTATAAATTTGACATTTTCTTTTTCATTCTATGCATAGATTTCTTACACAAAAAAGGTTACTTCTCTCTCTCTCTCAATTTGTTTTTCATTTTTTGTTTGATTTTTTTATTTTTATTGCATCAATTCTTTAGGTTGATGAATTTTTGTGTTAATTAGAATTCTTCTTTGGGTTAATGGAATTTAGTTTTCTGTTTTAAAATTTTATCTTCTATATTCTCTTTGATTAAATATTATACTACTACATTATACATATAGTATATAATAATATTGTAGATGCTCATTTTTTTTTTGAGAAGCCCAGTAAGAAGAAGAAGCCCAACAACGTGGGCAGAAGAGAGTTGGAAATTGGATAGAAAAGCCATTAAGCCCAAGCGGCAGAAATAATAGATCATAGGTCCATAAAGCAAACAAATGGACCTTGAGAAAGCAAATTGGCCTAAAAAGGCCCGGAAAGGAAGAAGTAGCAAACTCATGGACAGTATGGATGTAGGAAAAAGTGAGAATGGGTCACAGTTGCCACAGCAGACCCAAAGTAATGTAAGCAAAGAAAATAAGGGGCAATGGAGAGTCCATAAGCTCCAAGGATGAAGGATAAAGTAATTGGGTTAGGGAAGCCCAAGGAATTAGTAAAAGCCCATGGGAAACACAGAATTAGAAAGGGGCAAGGATGCCCCAAGAAAGTAAATGGGCCAAGAATGCCCAAAAGGAAGTAAACAGGACACGGGAGTCTACGAGTAATGTAGTAAAAGGCCCAATAAGCTTCTTGGGCCATTAGAAAAGAAATAAGTAACAAGCTCAAAGAGGCCTAGCAGTTCTAGGTCAAATAACATCACGACAAGAATAGCAGAATGATGCGGCAAGAAGTAACTGTAAAACCGTAGGAATAAAGCAAGGAGAATGGCACGAAAGAGGGGAAGCCCACAATCGAGCAAAGCCCAACCCCTAAGGGAGCAAGCCATAAAGAATGGGAAGTCAGGAAAACAGCCCACACCATAAGAAGTCAAGGACGAACGGCAAAATGAGCAGATAGACTTCTAGATCGCGGCAAACGCATGAGCAGCAAGCAGATTTTGGATGAACATGGAAATGAGGCACGCGTAAGGCCCAAACACCATCAGCCTGCACCCAGCCAACATAGAAAGTGGTGGGTCATGGGTCAGAGGTAAGAGGGCATGGTTTAGCGGTAGAGAGAGGGGAAAACCTATTTTGAGGTTCCTACTCAGGCTCTTTTGGGGGAAATATCCTGCTAGGATGACATACCACCCAAAAGAAGCAAGGCTAAGTTGAAACCACTAGGTGCACGCCATGAGGGACGGACAGAGAGAGAGCACCCACGCCATGGCAGGTAAAAATGTCACGGCAAACAAACAAACAAAATAGTCTTCTTTGTCTGGTAATGTGAAGTGGCACGACCAACACAAGTAAGTGGTGCTGGCTGGGCGACTAACCAATCAGTAATGGTCGACAAGGACACCCACACCAGACAAAGACAGTTAAAGACTAAACTAGTAAAAGCCAGCTGCGGCAGACATTATATAAAGAACCCTTACTGTGCACAGAAGAGGGGACGGTAACAATAACCTCTAGGGAAAGAACCACAACAACTAAGCAAAAAACTGAGAGATAAAAACGAAGGGAAAAGAAAGAAAGAATCGGAGAGAACAGGAAAAACAAAAAGGGGAGAGAATAGAATGGCAGGGCATGCACTGGATAGGTTGATTCCCTTTCTCCTTCTCAAATCATGCTCTCTACTAAAGGCGAGGGACTTTTCAAGGCACAAGTCATTTAGGCCCGTTCCCTCAAAGCAGTTAATTTCTTCCCTGGAGAGATTATTCGCATTGAGGAAATAGCTTCCTTCTTGACTTAGACCTCGTAACGTAATTTGACATGGCAAACTAATATTTCTTTTGATCCAATAAGCTCATTACTACCTCTTCCGTATTTATTTTTTGTTACTATTTCATAAAACATGTATTCCTTGTAATGACCCATTATTTACTTTTTTCTAAATAGTGAACGAATCTCTGTTATTATCTTTATTATATCTGTTTGCTGTAATTACCATAGTGGCTTTGCCTGCCATGAGCATGTGATCAAAGCCTTGGCAAAATAGGGCAGAGTTTGTGCACAAGTCAGACCAAGGTGGGTTGCAATTGGACTGATCTCAACTCCCTGATCCTAAATACTTTGGGCCTAGCACGACAAGAAGCAGTCCAACCCAATACTGCACAAAAGGCTTACCACAAATATAATGTTATTATATTACATAGAATGACTTGAATAATTTGATGTTTATTGCTATATTTTTTTTTATTTTTACTCTTTTTTCCTCTCATTTTATTTTATTCAACATTTAAATCCAATCACATTCTCCATACTATTAAATTATGTACTACAAATCAAGAAAATGGCTAGATACAAACCTGCCTTCCTTTACATACATTGGGGGAATCAATATATTTGTGTGATAAAAGGTCATATAATTTAAAATTTAGATTACACCCTTTGTATGTGTCTAGGCTCATAGATTGAACAATTTGTAGACTTAAAAGCTATTGAGGATGAACTTTTTGAATCAAGTATAAAAAAATATGAAATACTATATATCATTTAAATAAAAACTTTTATCATGGATACGTTAATTTTTTTTGCCACAAATTTAAATCACTCAAACTTAATAATTTTATATTATGTGTTAGCATCGTCTCTACTTCTTTTTATTATTCTCACAAATATTATGTATCATCTTTAAATGATGCCAACAATATTTATCTTATGGGAAAAGTTATATAAAATATTGAGAAAAAAATGTTTTATATTACAATTTACTAAAAATGTTTTTGAAATATCTAAACCTTTCTATTTGTTCATATAACTGACGTGATTTATAACTACCACATGTGTACTTACGTCTCAATATTCTTAATTTTTTTCGCCCAAAAAAAAAAAGGTTGTCACAAAAAAGGAGTTCATGTAAAATTTCTTGCAAAATGAAATATCTATTTTGTAAGGCCACCAAACTTGATAATTTGCAAATGATGGAACCACTGGTAATAATATTTGTACAGTTATATAGTTACAGCTAAAGAAATTGTATATAATTTTAGTCTTCAAAAAACACACATTTATAAGTGGTTAAACGTTCATCTTGGGTAATTTTAACTTTTCATATAATTTTACCTATATTCATCTATTTTAATTTAATTTTTTTTTCAAAATTTTTTTTAATTAATTTAGATATTTATAAGTAAACAATGAAATAATGATTCATGAATAAAAAAAAAAAAAATTAACTATACATATTTGTCTTGTTCGATTGTAACTTTACATATAATTTTGCATTTATATATTATACTTTAATTTAGATGTTTATAACTTGATAATGAAATCTATAAACAAGGTAATAAAAGCAATTGTAGGGATACAATTTGTACCTAAGCCCAAAAGAGGGAAGAGAATAGACCCAAAGAGCCCAATACAATGAATTTGTAGAAAGTGAGTTGAAATCTAGGTTCTAATGAATTGTATATCAACTGTAGTGGGCTAGGATGACCATAGGATAAAGACGAAGTAGTTTTATATAATAAAACCCATTCTTGGACTCACTCCGAGGAGGCTGGTTCCTCTATATATCTCACTTAATGATAGCTTACAAATATTGTTCTTCAATCTACAGTGTTTTCTTTCATTCTTCTCTGATCCCTCCATCTTGAGGGTTTCCTCTCTTTTTTATACCATCTTTCCTCCTCTCTTTCCCCTCCACATATGGATCAAATTGTTGGTTGGATACTTATCCCATCAGTACCTTCCCGAGGCTTTTGAAAGTAGTTGTAAGGCTGAACACTGCTGCTCAAGCATCACTTCTTCATTAATGCGACCGGAGAGTTAGTTGCAAAGCATTCAATGCGATGGTAACATCTTTTTCTTAGATATTTCATAGCCTTTTATTGTGTGCTCTCACAATGTATATCATTACCTGTAGGATCTCCTAGAACCTTGATTCTAGGTGGTAGACTGCACTTTCCGACCTCGGCTTTCCTCAGCTAAGGAAGTATTCCTCCTCAGACCATCTTCTCAAATGATCTTGATCAAACTTTACATCTTTACTTACCAACACAAATTCTTGAGAAAATATTTTTCCATTCTCAGACTACTTAATGTCCTTGGATTGGGCCTTTGGCCTAATAGATACATAGATATGTACTCCTAGGCCTATCACCCCCACAACAATCATATTTCTACAATTCAAGAAGTCACTATTTCTTTTTTCAAAAAAATTCCTTTTACATTTCCTTGGAATTATTTTAATTTTTTTTTTTTATAAAACCTTTGACATACCACTAACCTAACCACTTCATACATTAAAAAAATTTAAGGCTCATTATTGCTTCCGTTAATATATTATGGATATCTTAATTGATTGAGACCAAACTAGAAAAATGACTTTCATATTTCTTGAAAATTCAGAAGGAAAAAAAAAAAAAAAAACTTTTTGACATACCACTAACATAACTACATCTATAACTATTTAAGCTTGATATCTATTACTTATTGATAACCATAAAATTTACAACTAGCATGGGAACATACAAAGTAATAAAGAATAAATGAAGGAAGAAAAAAATAAATGAAATCAAACGTCAATTAATAACCGTTATTTGGAAAAATTTGAACTTAAATATAATAATACAAAATTTAAACTTAAGACCAATCAAACTCAAACTAGGGAAATAATTTATATATATATATATATAATATATATATATATATATATATAATATATATATATATATGAAATCATAATCTTCATACACCATGACTTAAAAAATTTAATGAATTTTTCTACCTCTTATTTATTGTCTATGTTATACAAATTATCAACCAATAAATATATGATAATGGTAAAAAATGTTGTAGATGAAAAATATGATAAAACTTAAAATAAAAATAAAAAAACTTTTTATAAAGTCTAGTGACTAAAATAATATTTTATCTAAAAAATTATCATGCGCAACGCGTGAGTCTGCGATTAATTTCTACAAAACTTAAGCAACGTTACTAAACATCTCTTACCAAACGAGCCCTTAACTTCTTGAGTAGTTAGGGTTTTGCGATCAGATTGCTTACAATTAGCTCAACTACAATCAATAAGGTTTCCATTTTAGAGACAGTATGACCTTGGTATTCAAAGACAAATTTGTGCTGCATCATTACAAGGTTTATGCTAAGAGTCTTATAATTTAATGACACTTCTTAATGTTTTCAATGGAGACATTAGGTTCAAATCCCTCATCTTCCAATTATCAAATTATTTTTTTAAGTTTTATATTAAATAATAAATTATTAAATTCTAACGCCAAAAAGAAAGTCAATCAACTAGGTGTTAAATGCCCAAAAGAGAAGAAACAATTTTTAACTATCTTTACAATTAAGTTTTTAAGAGTAAAGATGTTCTTACACTCTTGTACTTTTATTTTAGTTAATTTGGTAATTAAACTTTGGTATTGTAACAAATAGACTTCCTTAACTCTTTTTTCCCGAAATTGAGGACATAAACTTTGATTTTGTGTGTGCCAATCTAATTTCTTTTTGCACCAAACTATTAAAATTAAAATGAAGGTGTCATGCCCTTATTAAACAAAAAGTTTAGGGGGGGTCTATTTGTTATAATACCAAAGTTTAGCTACTAAATTGGCAAAAAAAAAAAAAAAAAAAACCCTTAAAAGGCCTATTAGCTAGTGGGTATAAGAGCATCAGCATTGAATGGGCCAAATCTCAAATGTATGCCAAATCCCAATGTAGTTTACAATCTAGGCCCAAAAGAGAACTCCATTAGATGCCGCAAAATACAAATATTGCAAAAAAAAAAAAAAAAAAACAATTGAGTTACAGTGCGATTCTAAATGTAGAATCGCACTATAGCTCAAAGGTAAAAACAAAAAAAATATTTTTTAATCGATTTGGTCTTTTCTCTCCTCTCTCTGCAGATCATTATTTTCATTATCTTTCTCTCTCTTCTTCCTGCTCTCTCTTTTTTAATGGCATGGAGGCAATGGCGTGGAGGCTCAATCAACTTCTGTGGTGGAGGCGTGAAGGTCGTGAGTTTGTTCATAGGTTTCCGGCATGGGTTTGTTCATGAGTTTACGATGTTTGGGTCGGATTTGGATTGGCGTTTGGCGTTTGGGAGATTTGTTCCAATGGGTTTGTTGGGTTTGATGATGGATTTTGATTTTGATTTGGCTAGATTTTGCTCAGCGGAGGTGGGTGGTGTGGTTCAAAACGATGGAGATTGGCGTGGGTTTTGACGAGATAGGTGTAGGTGTTGACAACAGTGGAGATCGGCGTGGTGGAGATCGGTAGGTGGGGAGATTGGCATGGCGGAGATCGGTGGAGCTGTGGTGGCTGTGGCATTGTGATCGGCATGGGTGTTAATGGTTTTTTTTTTTTTTTGGGTTTGCTGGTATATGTGATCGACGTGATGGTTTTTTTTTTTTTTTTTTTTTTTTTCGATCTGAGTTGATATGGATGATGGAGGAGTTGGGTTGATTTGGATGATGAAGGAGGAGTCTGGAAGAGGTGAAAAGTAAAGTAATGGGGGATTCTGGAAGGTACACATGGAAGATAAAATTGGGAAAAAACAATAAAGGAAAAAATATATTTTATTGTGAAGATATATTATTTTAATGAGTAGAATAGAAAAATAAAAGTTGGGATGTTGGGTGTTTTGAAAAATTGTATTGTATAATTAATAAAGTGGTTTTTTTATGGTAAAATATGATAGAATTGAAATAAATCAATGTTGATGCTCTAAGTATGACTATCTCAAAGTTTAGGGAGTGTAAGTGCATTTAACTCTTAAAAAAAAAAAAAACAATAAATCTCTATTTTTTTAGAATAAATATAATAAATCTTTTAAGCAATCACATGTACAAAATGTCATTGCTGGTTTATTCTAAAGTATTAATAAATAAATATAAGACTATGCAATGTTCATGGTATGGTACAGGCATACAGCCTCAATGGTTCATGACTTGATTCCACTGGGAACAACCTCTATAATTTTCATAAAGAAATTAACGCACAAAGCGAATAATTTCTAATATATGCTCTAAAAGTAACTCTACAATGATGTTGGAAATTGTGCAGAACATGTTATAGAGTTTTTTTTTTTAGGTTGAAAAAACAGATTAATAATTGCAACAATGAAAAAAAAATCTGTTGGATGTTAATTGTCAAGTGCCGTAAAACTCATTACAATATTGATTCAGATTATACATAAAAAATAAATGAAATCATTGTAATAATTCAACAAGGTTACTAATCATAGAGTTCTACAAACAGGAGACAATAACATGCATATTTGAATTGCAAGTGTATAAAATAATATTTTTAGAAATAATTAGTTGTTGATTTATACTCCGCCTGAAACTTAATAGTTATTGCATAAAATTTATATTTTTATGAAACCTATGAAATTCACAATTAAATGAAAATCTGCAAACTTTGGCATTGGGATCAATTAACTACCATTTTTAGTTACACTCTTTGTAAAGGGTTATGAGACAAATTATAATGTTATGTTTTTTTTAAATGTTTATTAACAGTAGGCTTAGATAAAGATCAGTAAAAACTTGTTAACTTTATGATCGTAAAATATGTTGTAAAATGTAGCATTGGTCTATAGTGGAGTTTGGTAATAGCACTATAGGGCAGACCTATAGTGACCTTTTTAGTGCCACTATAGTAGCATTTACAAACGCCACTACTGTACCGTCACTATAAGTTTGCCCTATAGTGCCATTTCTAAACGCCACTATAGACCAATATTTTTATTTTTAAAAAAGGGCTATAGCAGCGTTTTAGAACTCCACTATAGGGCAGGCCTATAGTTGCATTTGATAGACTCACCCCTTAGTAGCCAAAAATACCAACAAAAATTAATTTTTGATAATCAAAAGTTATTTTTGTTAAAATTACAATTTTAATTAAATTAAAAGATATACAAAACAAAACAAAAAAAACATAAATTAAACAAAATACAAAAGTGAAGTACTGAGGGCAGGTTTCTTATAAGAAGTTTTACGTTGAGTAAGCTGTTTGACCGTTGAATCGTTTTTTCTTCATTGTAATAATGGAACCCAAATCATATGACCCCCCAAAAAAAGGGTATCCAAGTAATGTGATGACATGACCCTTTAAGACCGGGATATCCTTTGTGTAGATGCATCTTAAAAAGTGAAAATCACCTTCTCCTTTTCCCTACTTTGTGATCTGGAAAAAAAATAGCTTTTACATCTTTTTGGAAAATAATATACAAGTTGCTCTGCATCTATATGCGGTGACAAAAATTTGATTCTTTTGTGTGGCTATTTCTTATTTTATAAACCAAACATGATTATTCTACTTGTTCTAATTACTTTCTAGTTAGGAGACACTGATGTGATATTGTTTGGTTTTTGTTATTGACCATTGAATCCAATCTTGGTTTTAGACCTAGATTATATACACATTTGCGTTATTTAGGTGGTCTTGTCTCCATAACACAACAAAAAAATATGATTAGGATTTAGTTATTGAATTACAAATCCCATTGCTCTTTTTCCGGTCTTTGATCATGCAACAACTTTATATTGGACTATAATATATAAACAATTATTGGCCATGGAATATTGGGCACAAACAAGCACTATTATTCTTCATAAGCATTTAACTTATGGCTAGGTTACTTCACTACACGGATTGGGCCAATGTCCCATATTTTCTTTGCTACATGGATTGGGCAAGGTCCAGGCTTGCAACTGAGATCACCATCAAGGGGAGTGCTCTTAGAAGCACACAATCAACTAGCTCCCACAAAGTACTTGACAACTTATAAGCACTTTCCTAGCTAGCACAAACACCTCAGATCTTATCACTTCGTAAAGCAATCCAACATTATTTTCTTTACTAAGCTGTTGGACCATGGAACAAAATCCACTGACAACACACAGAAACCCTTAATGGTATGCTTGACTCACAGAGAAAATCCTTGAAGATTGCTGATTCTTAAGGAACCTTAGCATTCACATCAAAGAAGGTGCTCATATATACTCTTTAGCCTCTTGGAACTCACACAACAACTACTTCCATCAGCTCATACAACAATCATTTTCTTTTGGGGCCTAAACCTACGAATCACATACGTAAAGAGAGGCTATTAGCTTGGTAGGTATGAGACAAGTTTCGGGAAATGAGGGACATGGTACTCATGTACCTTGAAACGTATGTGTTTGGGGCACATGCATTAAGGGAATGACAATCCATGTCACGAGTGACACAACCGAGTGTGTATGCCTCATTGAATCGCAGTGCAATTTCTCTTTTTCTCAAGGATGATTTCAGTCATTATTGTAGCTTAATTAGTCTAAAAATTCTCCCTCCATTGATATGTTCAATGGCAAAACCTGAAAATTTTCTAGAGGATTAAGTTATATATATCAATAATGTTTAATTCCAACAAATAGTTTATTACTATATATACTCAAAGCATATATATGTTTGAAAAAAACTTTGAGTGAAAATTTGAGAATCATACAAAAGAAGTGATCACAACAATCTTCCTTTTATATGGATCATTTACTAGGGTTTCAATTGTCGACTCTTCCAATCCCCATCTTATAAAGTAGTCATTAGATGAGCACTCCAGTTTGAGCAAGCCTTCAAAACTGTGTACATATGCAAGTAGAAAATGTTCTTTAGATGAACATTCTAAAGAATAAATTACGCTTATGGTTGAAGAATATTCTACAACATGAACATCTCAAACAGAAAAAACAATAAAGATGGTTTTTATAATCAAAATTGTGGATAACTCAAACGGCTTGTATTAATATAGTTCATTCTTATTGCCCCAAGTAATCAGTAAAGTTAATTATAGACTTTAGTAAGTTCGAAAGGACAAAAACTTATGTGAGGTGTTGTTCATTAGATTCTCTTATTAAAATTCTACCATGTAGTTATTTAATTAAAAAATACACTTCCATCTCAAGAAAAAAATAAATCATATGACAAAATCTTAGGAGGAAAATTTAAAAACTAGTATGTAAATACTATACCTGAATCTTACCCGTTTAAAAAATATATATATTGAGAAAAATTATTTTTAAAATAATTTCAATTCATGCCTTAAGTCACTAATAACTAAAAGTAATACAATTCACATAAATTGTGACAAAAAATCCTTCCATGTAAAAGTATAGGAATTTTGATATATTATCACCAAATTGGTTATTATCGCCAAGATAGTACGATAAGATTATTATTATTGTGAGGACAAAGGGTCCATGGCATGTTTTTGGGTATTGGGCCTGATCCGAAGGTATTAACTTGTCCGATGAGAGTTTAGTGGTAGTAGAAGTGCCTAACTTAAAAGTCCACAAGCAAACTATTGCGAAATAGGCTAATGGAAATAGTCTAAGGAGGGGCAACTCCTCGGCTAAATGAAGTGAAGATCATATGAAACGTCATGATTTTAAGAAGGAGATTCTAATAGGTTTGGTGAATGAAGATGCGTTCCATAATGGCATAGAGAAGAAGAACGAATGAAAAATATTTTTTTAAAAAAACTACTACCACCTAATTAAAGACTTTGCACCTGTTCCTCTGGCTATATTAATGAGGAAATGACATCTGAACAGTAGTGATCACCCTTACAGCTATTGTGGAAAGACTTTAAGGAAAGTAAAAATTATATTTATATAAGGAAGGAAATTTCCCCACTTTAATTGTCATCCCCATCACCCATAGTCTTTTTACATGCATCTTTAATTCTTAACGGCATCTTATAGTCAATCATGTCTCATTCCAATTTTTAATGGCTGAGTACCTTGGTCAGCATCAATGCTATCCGTGGCCACTCGACAAACTCATATCCTTGACCACACTAATTCTTTCGGTCTTTGTTTTGGCCCATCAAAAGTGATATTCGGTGTTTGTTTCAAGATTTCTGGACCCTAATTTATCAAAGTATACTCATTTGTTTTAATTACATTTATTATTATTATCATTGTTTTTGAAACTCTTGGGATTGCTATTTTATGAGTTGTAATCGAAAAAAGTTGCGCCTGTTGCTGCATTTATTGTCAGTTTGATTCAAATCGAATTGGCTCCCAACTGTTCTTTTTTACAGGGCAATATAATATAGTATGCGTGAAAATGAAACACTTTCGTGGGATTATAATGCTGTAGAGTATAGAGTATAAAGTAAAGACTAGTAGCTTTTTACACATATGGATTTTGAGTACATGTTAGCACAGTCTCCTTTTTTTTTTTCAAGTACTGGTATCCAAGTAGTATCACCTATGACAGGGGAGGGACATTCTTGGAGTACACGTATCTTCTAAAGTGATAATTAGCTTTCCCTTATCCGTTTTGACCTGAGAAAAATAATTGCTTTAAATTGATCTTTTGCATCTTTCCGGAAAGTATACAACTTCTTCCTCATCTATATGCCGTAACAACTTTGATGCTTTTTGTATATCTCACTTTGCTTTCTGGGTCGTAGATAATTAAACCAAGCATTATTAATTAGTTTACTTGTTCTAGTTATATTTTAATTTAGGAGGGAGTGAGTTGATCAATGTAACTTTTCTTCCTCATCCACATGCTATTAGGATATTTGTGTGTCAGTATAAGAATATGAGTGGTCTTGTCTCCAATACAGCGCAAAGATAATATTATAGAGTTTTTTTTATTGAATAACATATTCGATCAGTTGAGTGCAAAAGTCTCCTTCCTATTGCTATCGTTGGTGGTAGAATTATCTCTTATTATCGTTGCAAGCAATAGACCTCTCAAATATGTAACTCCAATCTCCGCATATTCATAGGGTTCACATATTGTGAGAGAGAGACCGACTGCATGCAGCTAATGCAATGGACATGTATGTCTCCTTTTAGTTTTTTGAGACTTGAACTTGAGTACTAAACCTTTTTTCCCCTTGGAAAATTCATTATATTGCATTGAAATAAACCTAAGAGAGTTAGCTACTAGAGTGGACACACACCTGGTGCAGCTGATTAGATATCCGAGTGATTATTCTGTTGATTTCTTATTGAAAAATAGAAAAGAATTCTGCCGCATATGTATTAAGAATCAAGAAAAGTTAGGGATTCTAAAGTTATCGGAACATTTTTCAATCATACATTTAACGGATGGGAAGGCAGCTTTGGTGTAGCAGAACTGAGGAACTTAATTTGTCTTTGTACAAAAAGCAAAGTACTTTTGGAATAAAGTCCAACAGGAGGACCACCTTATAACCTACACAGTTTTTGGGTTAGCTCCCATCTCTCAAGAAGCATACAGCATCAGCATTATCCTTTCAGAAATTACTCCCACTCCCACTCATAGATTAGATTTTACCCATGCATGTTAGATCTCCTAAAGTTTATAAGAAAGAGAGAGAGAGAGAGAAGGAAAAAACTTTATATTTGGCCTAATCTATCGGGGGTAAAGCTGGTACGAGCACTGCACAGCAACAGTGCTCACTCTCTAGGTCTAGGACCTTAAAGCTGAATCATTTCAAAATTTATGGTAACATAAAGAGACAGCAACATTTACTTTCTCATCGCTGGAGCTTTCTATCACTTGGTGGGGTTTATTCCATGACATCAAAGTGCTTTTGCAATTGGTATTAGAGACTTTCTTGGTAGCCAAAAGGTAGTATCTTTAGCTGACCCAAAAATGATAAAGATGTTATTTTGAATTTTTTCCGTCCAAAGGAAGAGCCATCCCCAAAGCATCTTACATCCTATCCTCCCTTTCGCAAAATTCTCCTTAAACTACTGACTGTGAGAGTCACAACTCACAAGAATGGTATTTTATGCAAATTTTCAATTTGGCCATGATTTCATGCGGCTTTTTTTGCTCTTTTTTCTTGGGGTAGTCACCACTGTTGGCTGATAGGAATATAGCCTCTTTGGACCTTGAAGTGCATAAACTGAATCTTAAGACACTTCCTAATTGACACCCTGCAAAAATAGGATCCTAATTTGACTTAAAAAGACATTAAATATACCTAAAATCAAGGAAATAATAATCCTAAATCTAAAATTTTGAAAATTAAAAAAAATTATAATTAATATAAAAAATATATATAACTGTAGATTATGTCTTATATTAGAGATGTTCAGTAGAATATCATTAAATTGGAAATTTGATTGGAATTATTTTTTGGTAGTTACAATGAATAGAGGAAGGGTATCCATATAAGAAAACCAAAATTATCACTAAATTACAAGATTCATAAGAAAATAGAAGGCTCTTGATCACTATAGGCAAAGTTTTTATTTCATTTTCATTCCTTTGAGTAATCCTTTTTTTGGTGTGTAAAATAAAAGCCAAAATGCATAAACACATGATTCCTTTCAATTTTTTCGTGGTAACTCCTTAATATTTTCATATTCATAAACTGGACCATTGACATTAACTTCTATCTACTCTCAGCGATAAAAAAGAATCATGCAACCATCAAATTACACCCAACAACTGATTCGCATAAAATAAAACATAGATAGCAATGACATAGTAGAAATTAGCAATTTTTTCTCAAATTTGATAAAACAAATTTCTTCTATCTTTGATACACTAGTTGCTATGAATTAGCTGAGTGTTTATTCTATGATGGTCGCATGAATTTTTTTTTTTTCCATTATTGAAAGTAAACAGAAGCTTATCATTGAGAGTAATCAGAAGTTTGTCCAAATAATCGTTTCATGAATGGAAAAACCTTAATTAAAGAGTTATAAAGAAATTTTGAAACCCAAAATATCATTTTGCAACTTACTTTTGTTTATGACTACAACAAAACAATATGTCAAATATCTGGCAGAATCCACAGTAGGAGCTTTGTAACAACATAGCTACGTTCCCTGATACGCACATGCTACGTTCTGATACACTACAGATAACTTTTTATTTCATAGACAAACTGATACAAAAAGATTTAAGCTTTTCAAAAAATAAAAATAAAAGATTAATAAAAGGCTAATATTTTTTAAAAAATTTGATTTATATTTTTTGAAAAGTTGGTTGGTCAGTTTGGTCTGGGCAAGTGGACAGAGCGGTAAATATCATGAATTTTGCAGCCAATTTGACTGTGAGTTCAGGTAAAAAGTGAAAAAGTGAAAAATAGAGCAACATGTATTGGGGCACCGGGATCGATGCTGCTGCTTGTCTTGGCATCCAAATAGAGACGTTGGAGATTCGTACACTGTTCTTTCACACGTTGGGGCCTAGTCAGACTCTGTTTATTTAATCAGAAACCACGAGCAGAAACGAGGCACCAATCACCTAAAAAAAGAGGAAACTCAAATCATTTCTGAAAAAGAAATTTCTTGCCTTGGTATGGGATTTTTAAGTAACTGATAATGACCTGCAATCTTTCAATTTTTTCCCAGTTTTTAAAGATAATTGTATGTTTCTTGAACCATTAATTTGGGGTAATTTACAAACCAACAATTTTTTTTTTTTTAACTTTCATGTTGAGTTTTGAGTTTTGACCTCTATTTTTTTTAAAGGTTGTCTTTTGAAAAAAAAAAATTGGTCTAATAAAAAATAAGCCAAAGAAATTTAATAGAATCAAGTTGTGAAGCCATAAATTGAACATTTTTTTAGTTGGTATGTTTAGATGTTTTCATTAGATACACCAATATGTGACAACCAATTGAGTAAATAGGCTCTTGGTATAAATTGCACTCTTAAATACCTCATTTTGGCGAAAAAGGAACCATGAAACTCTCAATTTCTTTTGCTATTACCTTCCCTGAGATCGCATCATATGTGTGGATATACAAATATTTAGAAGTTAACCTAAAAAAACTATAGTTTTATGAGCTTAGGATTCATATGATTTTTTTTGAATATTTTTATTAAACTGAGGAAATAAATTTGATTAGACCTACTATTAAATATTAAAGTCTAGGATTAATAAATTATAAATATTAAAGTTTAGGATTAATCAATTATAAATAATAATTTTTTATCCTATAAACTTCTACTATTAAATCTCAAAGTCTATGTAAATATATTTTATTCATATAAACCTATAAGAATATAATATTATATATACTTAAATCAACTTTTATACTAACAAGCTTACTCAAGTACACATTATTAATATTATGTTGAAGTTCGTCTTGCATAATTCTCGAGCTTAATTTAGACTCAAGTTGAGCATATTTGTTTAAAAAAATAAATATGAATAATTTTTTTTCTCAAACTGCAACGTTTTTATAAAACTGAATTACTTGATCATTTTTTTTTTTTTTTTTTTGAGAACCTTGATCAACTTAATTTAACCCTCCTTAATCTACGGAAAAAAGGATTTGAAGTCACACATGTAATGACACTCATGCAATGACAACTGGGACACCAGATAGCAGATTAGCAGTTACCTTAGCAGGGTGGCATGTCATGGATATTAAATGTGGTCAATTCTCAATACTCAATAGCTGTACCTAACAAAAATAATAAAAACAAACTAATTCGCCTATGCGTACAGTACGGTCAAGAGCATTTATTCTTTTTGTTTACACTAGGACTGTGTTTCATAATTTCATTACCATGTTTGGTGCAGCAGAGATTTTTTTTTCTTTCTTTTATAATTATTATAAACAGGTTTAAAATTTTTATTAAAAAAAAAAAGAAAAGAAAAGAAATTACTGTAGTTGGTCAAGTTAAATCACTCGGGATATAATTATGATTAATCCGATGAATAAAAATATTGAAATAAAAGAGGAGAGAAGGAGAGAGAGAGAGGAGAAAAAATATATCAGCCAAAAAAAAAAGAGGAAAAAAAAACAATAAATTATACTGCTTTTATATTGGGAGTTCATAGTTTCCAGTTGTCTGTCATAACTCATATTCTATAGCTTCAAGTAATGATCAAAATAATTGACTATAATGGAGAGAGCATGTACCATGTTCATTTATGCATTAAATTGAGATGGACGGAGGTGATGAACTCTTCATTTTAATGATCCCATTATCCCAATTTTATAGCAAACCAAACATGCAATAAAGAAAGGAAAAAGAAGAAAAAGATTTTTTTATTATTTTTAGATAAGGTTTCAATCTATAATGTTCGCTTTGGGTGATTATGCTTTTTATCATTAAAATAAAACAATAATCGATTTTTTGTGTAGATGAGGATTGAATGATTTCTTATTTTACCATAAAAAATTTTACTAATTGAACTAACTGAAACTTATAAAAATATAAACTCTTAACCCAAATCAAATTCAATCAATTAGTAATAGTAACACAAAAAATTTGCAAACTTTTTCTAATTATTATTGGAGTGACATTATGATTGATGTGTAATAAGATTTCACAAAATAATAAATTGGAAGTAATTTTGTACCCATCCCAATCTATTGCCTAGAAAATTGAGAAAAAGTTAACTCCCCATAACCACGACTTTCTTGTGTTGGGCATATATTGGACTAGATTCAGGTGGCAGCCTCTTCTTATAGCCAAGGCTGAGGTAACTGTTTTACCTCAGTAAACTCAGATGAGCAAAACTGGGTTGGAGCTAGCTAAGCCTAAGTATGCCAAATTGCCAAGTGTATAACTAATTGTGTGATTTGGATGGAGGATACACCTCCATGTGTAGAGCATGTAGTTACTCAAGATATGAATAAGCTTTTACTAAAACTCTATGATCTTTATATTCTTTACACAATAATTTATTCTCCTTTATAAAATTTATGTAATAAGCAATAAATTTTTGGACAATTACATATTAACACAAATTTATGTAAAATGTACTTATCTAATTGTTAAAAGATCTTTTTGTTCATAAGTAAAATTTTTACTTAGAAAAATAAAAATAATGTAAGCGGTGGGCTAACATGAAAGTGATATCACTCTAATAACATTTTATCATCTCGAAAAAAGATGATGAATTGTTCAAAAAGTCATATACTTAACATGCTCAATAAAATCAAAAGGAAAGTCGTAATGATTATGTAAAATCCTAATTTTATCACTTATGTTATAACTCGTTATAATTAATATATAATAAAAATAATGTGAGTAATGAACTAACATAAAAAATAATTATATTTTATTATATTTTATTACTTAAGATAAAGACGATGAATTGATCAAAAAGTTATATTCTTAACATGCTCCATAAAATAAAACTGAGAGTCGTGTTGATTATGCAAAATAAGCACTACTTTAATAAATACACATGAGATCATCATCCACCCACTACCTTTGTTGTCTGTGTTTTTTTTTTCTTGGGGGTACAATGGATAAAATTTCATTACTTTAAATGAAAATGCCTATCCTTAGTCTCTCTTTTTCTTTCTCTCCTTTTAAGGTAAAAAATTAAATATTTGTAAAGATAGAAGCATCTCCCACACAAATAACATTTTTCTTTTATCATGCTTCCTTTTAAGGGTAACAAAATTACCAGCCAAGTATATTAAAGAAGTTGCCAATGTTAAAAATTAATGGGAAACAGTGAGGCAACGGTAACATTCAGTTTGGCAGTTCCTTAAGGGGCAGTTTTGGGAATTACGGACCAAAAAAAAGCAAGCTCAACGGAACTTTTGTATAAATCAAAAAGCAGAGCAACATAGAGAGACAGAGTTTTAACTCTACACACACTCACACAGAGAGAGGCCTCAATTTAGTGGGCGGCAACTGCAATTTTTAGTCTCTCTTTTCTACCGTGAAATCTTTCCCTCTAAACTTTTTTATTTCTTGAATCTCTTTCTTTTGCTTCCTTCAATCCCATTGGTTTTTTCTCTTTCTGCTTTTCTACTTTCATTGACTTCCTCTCCCTCCTTCTCTTTCTCTCTCATTGATACATTAAGCCAAAAAAAAAAAAAAACCATTCATTTTGTGAATACCCCATTTGGATTTGGAAGCAAAAGGAGAGAGATTTTGAAGTGGGGAGTGAGCCATGGCAGCTCCAAAACCAGAAGAGATAAGCCACCCAGCAATGGACCAACTTCAAGGCTTGGAATACTGTATTGATTCAAACCCATCTTGGGGTATGGCCAAAGTTTACTCCTTTACTCAACCCCCCCATTTCTTCAATCATTGATTTATTATTAATCTTTTTCAAAGCTCTAGCCACCCTTTTGTTTTGTGTATCAAGTTGATTGTGACCCTTTCTCATTTCTTTCTGCATGTGAAAACAGGGGAGGCAATAGCTTTGGGTTTCCAGCACTACATTTTGGCCTTAGGAACTGCTGTTATGATCCCATCATTCCTTGTTCCTCTCATGGGTGGCACTGATGTGAGCTACTCTCATCTATCTATATTGGATTGCATGTCATTTAAGTAAATCTACTATGAAGTTCCTAAAATCTTCAATATTCATTGTTCAATAAGCAAGTTATTTGGTTCTCAAAAAAAGAAAAAAAGTTAAAGTTATTTAGATTTTACCACATAGTTAGTGTTTTAAGAAAAATAGTTAATAACATTAGTTTGGCACCTATTTGAGCCATTGAAGACTTGGAAACAAAAAAAGGATCAAAACTACCCATTTACAAATCATTTGAACTTAAAGAACTCTACCAGTTGCTCTAACAACTCTAGATTATCTCAATCCTCCATTTTCATTTCCCATGATAGGAAGTTTGAGAATTAAGTATATTCTATGGTTTTTTTATTCACTGTTTTTTTTTTTTAATATGTTTCTTGATTTTATGATTAACTAAAATATGCTCAAAGGTTGTTTTTTTAATGTTTGTGTTTGTCCAATTGATTGTTCAGGGTGACAAAGTGAGGGTGGTACAGACTCTACTCTTTGTTGAAGGGATTAACACACTAATACAAACACTGTTTGGGACTCGATTGCCAACCGTGATTGGAGGGTCTTATGCATTCATGGTCCCCATTATTTCTATCATTCATGACTCGTCCTTGGCGAAAATAGATGATCCTCATCTGGTTAGTCCAATTTTTGTAACGTTTTTCAGCCCCTGCTTCTGTACCATTTCTGCTAAAGCTGTATTCACTATCTTGAAAAGACAAGTTCTTTCGGCGAATAATTGTGTGTCCCACCCACCCACTTAACCCAATTGACTTTATCATATCAAACAATATCAAGGTAAGGGCATATTGGTTAATGACCTTAAACTAATCAAATGTGAGTCATGTCAATGTGTAAAGATCCAAGGTTGATACAGCATGGGCCAATCAAAATTTTTTTTTTCCCACATGACATGAATTTGTTATTGTATACATTAACCTTATGCGTGTGCGTACAGTGTGTATGCATTAATCCTAATTAATACTACCTTTAAATTATGAATTTGTCAAATAATATAATTCCATGGCAACAAGGTGCAACAAGCTTAAATTTACTTAGTAGCATTCCCTGTGAGGTCCTGTTTTAAAATAGATTTTGTCATAATAAATGCTAACTGATAACTAATGCTCTTGTATTTTTTTTTCTAGAGATTTCTCAATACCATGAGAGCAGTCCAAGGTGCTCTGATAGTAGCATCAAGCATACAATTATTTTGGGATTTAGTCAGCTGTGGGCCATCTGTTCCAGGTACAACTTTGATGTCAAATGAATTTTTGCTCTATTAGTAAAAAGCAACTAATTTCAGTATAATTTATTTCAAATACCAAATGTTAACATTAATTTTACATTTCAGGTTCTTCAGCCCTCTAGGAATGGTTCCAGTGATTGCACTAGTGGGTTTTGGTCTGTTTGATAGAGGCTTCCCTGTGGTATAATTTAAAGAATATCACCGCGATTTTTCTTTTCAATCCTTAATATTGAACATACTGAAAATATATATCGCCCATTATGCTACTTGTACTGCTTCTCATTGATTCATTGAACTTGTATTAGGTTGGACGTTGCGTGGAAATCGGCATTCCTATGTTTATTCTATTTATAGTCTTCTCCCAGGTACTGCTTCTATTAGTTCTTTTTTAATCAGTTCATGTATAAAATTGTGATAACACATTTGATAACATCTTGTTTGAAAGTAACGCACCATGTCAAGTTTTTCAAAATGCGGTTTATCATGCGAAGTCTGCTTTCTTAGTTGCATAAAAGAGATACTTGCTATATTGAAAGGCAATCTAATTATCATTATTCTTTTTCTTTTCTTTTCTTTT
This sequence comes from Castanea mollissima, assembly GCA_014183005.1. Taxonomy (NCBI): domain Eukaryota; kingdom Viridiplantae; phylum Streptophyta; class Magnoliopsida; order Fagales; family Fagaceae; genus Castanea; species Castanea mollissima. The sequence goes on from JACAVU010000002.1 coordinate 39,382,708, forward strand.
TTTGGTATGCAGTACTTAAAAAATTTTCAGGCAAAGAAACTGCCGATACTGGAGCGGTTTGCTCTCCTCATATCAATCACTGTTATATGGGCATATGCACACCTCTTGACAGCCAGTGGAGCATACAGACATCGACCAGATTTAACACAAATTAACTGCCGAACTGACAAGGCGAATCTCATTTCTTCTGCTCCATGGTTGGTAGCTAAAGTAGTCCTTATCAGTCAAATATTAAAATCTAATAAACTAAAACACTTACTGAATGATGACTAAAAATATGCGCAAATTCCTGCTGAAAATTTAGGATAGTTTCTGAATGACCCTCAGGACTCAAATCAAGCAAATTCCTTGTGCATTGCCATGCTATGAGGAGGAGGATGCAGTCATCTTATAGGGAAGTTACTGTTCTTAAGAACAAGAAAACTCCACCAAAAGAAAAGATGCAGTCCTCTTTGTTGGAAACTGCTGGTGCAGAAAATGGGTGGCATCCAAATGCTCTTGTGATTTTTGATTGAAAACCCCTAAAAAGTGGCACCAAGCTAGAAAAGTTTGGCTGCCGTCCTTCATCATCTCACATGTGCACTGAAATGTAATATTATTAGGAGAATCTGTTGATTTCTGATTAGTCAAACACTCTTTTTTTTCCAAACTTAGTAGAGATTGTGAAAAAATCAGATGAAATTTTTAGCAACTGCTTTTTTTACCATGAAATTGATTTTTGTCAGGATCAAGATCCCATACCCTCTTCAGTGGGGTGCTCCTACCTTTGATGCTGGTCATGCTTTTGGAATGATGGCTGCCACTCTAGTTTCATTGATTGAGGTAATACTTTGAAATATACTTAGAGAGTTGATGAAGGAGATCATTGTGGATCAGAGAAAGTAAAAACTTATTGTTTTCTTGACAGTCAACGGGAGCTTACAAGGCTGCATCACGTCTAGCAAGTGCAACCCCACCTCCAGCTCATGTTCTTAGCCGTGGTATCGGCTGGCAGGGAATTGGGATTCTGCTGAGTGGACTCTTTGGGACTTTGACTGGTTCAACAGTCTCTGTGTAAGCATTACTGCTTCTTGCTTTTAACTTTCTCATTTGTTCACTGCAAGTAGACTAATTAATAATGGAAAACAACAGAGAAAATGTAGGGCTTCTTGGAAGCACTCGCGTTGGAAGTCGCAGGGTTATCCAAATCTCAGCTGGTTTTATGATATTTTTCTCTATGTTAGGTAAGTGACTTATTATCACATATATAAGTTCACTTCTTAATGTCAATTTTTAAGTTGATTTCTTAATTCCTGCAGGAAAATTCGGAGCTTTGTTTGCGTCAATACCTTTCACTATATTTGCTGCAGTATATTGCGTTTTGTTTGGTCTTGTTGGTGAGTATCATCATGACTTCACATTTTAATACCATTTTATGGCGTTTCTTGTCTCTTCTCTCTCTGCATATGATTGTTGATACATTTTTTGTTTCCAGCTTCGGTGGGGCTGTCATTTTTGCAGTTCACAAACATGAACTCGATGAGGAACCTGTTTATCACTGGTGTTGCCTTCTTCTTGGGTTTGTCTGTTCCAGAGTATTTTAGAGAATACACAGCCAAGGCTCTTCATGGTCCTGCTCATACCAGGGCTGGATGGGTAAGTCTGTCTTTTCATCAGTACTCAGGCTTTGTATCCTACGTTGAAAGAGAAATAACACAGCCTCTGTTGGCAACTTCATTGGACCCCCGTAATTTGTTTGGAGTTGTAAGCAAATTACCATGAGTAAGAACTGTCTATCTGAAAAATGACAGACTCTGTCTTGAAGATGCTGACAACTTATGTGGACCCTGTTGTATGGTAGATAGCCTATTTAAAATACCTTTTTACACATGATTGCGGAAAAGAACTTTTTGCAATGACTTGACATCTTTGAGCTTAGGCCGTATATTTAGGCTATTATACTCCTAATATCTTCTCCTATATATGCTTATAATGATTTTTTTTTTTATTGAATTAAGTTGATAAATATGACCTTATAAAAAAAAATTGATAAATATGAGAGCATATCACTATTTGCTTCTTCTCCACAATTATAGTTTGTATATTTTTGCATTAACTTTGGAGACCTTATTTGCTTAGTATGATTGTGAACATACCTTTTTGGGTTAAACTACTAATTTGGTCCTCCAATTATAAGGTAAAGTTCAATTAGGTCCTTCAATTATTAATTGTGTCAATTTAGTGCTTCAACTATAAACTTCATTTGGAGGATCAAATTGAACCATATACCCCTAATAGTTGAGGATCAACACACACACACACACACACATATATTGCAATGTCTAGGGTATAGAGTAAGGTGCAAGACACTATGGACTATTTATTCTTCCTATAAGAACAACTTCCTATAAGAGCAACTTCCTTTCCCTTCATGGTGGAAGAACTCTACATTAATTCTTAAAGCTGTATTCTGAGGGTACTTTAATTAGTCACATTAACTCATGTTTATTTGATGTGCGGTTCAATGATTAAATTCTTCCTATAAGAACAACTTCCTATAAGAGCAACTTCCTTTCCCTTCGTGGTGGAAGAACTCTACATTAATTCTTAAAGCTGTATTCTGAGGGTACTTTAATTAGTCACATTAACTCATGTTTATTTGATGTGCAGTTCAATGATTTCCTTAATACTATCTTCTTCTCATCCCCAACTGTTGCATTGATTGTTGCAATTTTCTTGGACAACACACTTGACTACAAGGAAAGTGCCAGAGATAGAGGAATGCCATGGTGGGTTAAATTTCGGACATTTAAGGGCGACAGCCGTAATGAGGAGTTCTACACCCTCCCTTTCAATCTCAACCGTTTCTTCCCTCCATCTTGAAGTAAAGCCATTAAAAAAAATGAAAGATGTTATAGGAAAAGCATCATTTCCATATAAGGATTATTCAGATCACAATTAAAGTGAAGAAGAGTAGTGAAACAAGGATCCATATGTTCTGAAGTGCATAGGAATGAATGAAATCTTTGCTTTTCTCTTCCCTCTTTTTCATTGATTATATATATATATATATATATATATATATATATATATATTATATATATATATATATTTGAGTTGGGTTCTTTTGGTATAATACAATAAAGCTATTATATTTGCCCTGAAATCAGTGTGATTCAACATAAAATTCACCTCATTTTTTCGTTTTAGTTTTGAGAGATTTCAAGAATAGAGTCTGTATATTGTAAGGTGGAAGTGATAGTTTCAGCTCAATGACTATTCATCAAAAACATTTAATTAAATGACTTGTACATGTTATCTTGGGAAACCTTCTCAGCCACCCAAGAAAAAGGGGAAAAAGAAAAGAATTTGGCTATATAAATTACAATTTTCAAAGGTTATTGGACAAATCGAATGGAGATTTTTACAATCTGTGAAGTCACTTGAAATACTCGACTATGTTGGACACAGATGAGAAAAATAACAAAGGATTTAAAGAGCCTCAAACCAAGTTATCAGCATGAGATGTGCTAGCGAGCTTCTTTGCACATGCATTCTGGGCATCTAGGCTGACGATAAATGCTTCGACCAAAGCCCCTTGCACGCACCCTTTGACCTTCCTCGATCATCTTTTTCACTCTATCTTCAAAACCGTTCCACCCAATGGTGCTATTCTCTGACAAAATTGCTGCCAGCCTCTTCTTGTTAGGCCGCAAGGTAGGGGCATGGCCGCCACCATAATAAGTCCGAAACCCAGATACAAGGGATGAAAGTTGGCTTCCAGAGTCAGTAATGGCAAAGACATCAGCTGTTGCACATGCAATAAAGTCCAATGCAGCCAGCTGCATCCATACCAACTCTCTATTTTAGTAATGTAATCAAATTTAGTTGACAATTACAGAATTGCATGGTATTGAATATTCAAGGCCACCATTCCTATCAGGTGAAGAAACCATAGTTGGCCCTAGAGATTTGGCTCCTAATGAATGTTTGACGATTTATGCGTTTATAAGAGCTAAAATCTTGAGTAAGGAACATTCATTGAAACTGTTACCAATCCAATTAACAGGCATCCATCTTATGCATAACGTTTGTTTGATTAATGCCATGTGACATAAGGGAAGAATTTTGATTATTAATAACTCAGGTCATGGTGTTAATTAAATACAAAATAGCATTGCACAACAATATGAATATGGTTTGAACGGCAAAATCTCCTCAAGATATAGTTCAATATGTGTTACTATTATGATTTGATTTACACCTTTGCTTTAAGTTAGTATGTAAATTTTAAATACTATTATCAGACCAGATGATATGATAGACAGAGTGCACACAATTCGTAGGTATGCAATACATTTTTCAATGTCTGTTCAAGTCAAGCAGTGAAAACTAGGCACTTGGCTCCTGTTTACTTCTCTAGGTTACACATTAACATGGAAAGCATATTTTATAAATTCAAATTCTTCCTAGACTTTCAAGAGATAAATTCCCATACTTCTTGTATGTAACTTGTGTCCATTTTTTTCAGAGAATTCTAGTTATTTACCTAACATCAAAACTAATCTGTCTTGAGTTGAATCAGCAAATGCTGCTCTTTTGACTGTTTGGATTTTAGCACTCTGATATTTGGCTAACACTCTTTTAGTTATGTATAAATGAGACAAAGGAATACAAAAAATAGTATAAAATGCTTAAGACATCCCTCCTTAATCTTGCAGTTTTCTGTTTGTTATTTTTTAAAAACTGCTAAAAAGGAATCAAGTGGAGCCTACATGAATTTTGTAACTGGTTTAAAACACCCACACATCATGAATTCATAATCAAATGAATGTTGATAAGAACTGTCAGATACCAGTGAGATTTAAAATAAAGTTTGATACATTTAGAAGTTAATGTGATATGTTACACTTAAAAAATTAAATTGATAACACTCATTTACCTGAGAAGAGAAATTTCTAAACGGTGCAAGTTCATCAGATGTGAGGAGACTTTCCTTTGTGACCAAGTTGGGATAGAGGCTGGTGAAGGGATACATCCTGGATTCTCCTCCATAGATATGGGATCCAGCCAAATAAATGTAAGTTCCACGCTTAAAACCAAGTCCAGCTAGAACTAGTGCTGCTTCTTCTGGTGTCAATGGACATCTTCCCAACTTTCTCAACTTTGTAGGAGAAATAGGGCTGCAAACACCAATATTTTTAAGGGAGATAGATCAGTCATCTAAAAAACTTGCTCATCAAAAAACATTAGAGAAAACCATAACTTGATAAGCCTCAAGAAACTACCTTGAGTTTTTTAAGCGCTCAATAAGTAAAGGAAAATGGGTTTCTCTGTAGGCTTGAAGATCCTTTTTCTCATTTTCTCCACCTCCAAATTCACATAGGGAGTAGGCCACCATATCCGCTTCAAATCTTAAGTGTAAAGCAAGGTATTTGGATGGGCCTCCAGAAGTATCTTGCTTGTTTGAGGAATTTTTGGGCCCGAAGTTTCCAAGCAATTGTTTGTCCAACATTCTCCGGGCAGCATCATATTTTCTTATCCTTCTAACCAACAATGATCCAGTTTGTTGAATTTTTGGTACAAACTTCAAAGCATGGAAGTTGCATTTGCATCTTAGTTTCTGCAATACATCGAAGTATATTTAACTGGATTATAAAGGCATTGGGATCATGCACAAGAGTTATATGCCACAATATTATACAAATACGCAGAATTTTTCACACTTCTGAAAAGTATAGGACAAACTTCTTAAAATCAACTCCCAAACAAGTTCTCAAGAAGATATTATGATATTCAATAGGAACAAAGGTAGGACATGCATTTTCTAGCTAGTGGCTTTCATTGCACAAATAACTATTTTGTGAAATATTCAAACCATTAGGGAATTGTTTATAACCTGAAGATTAGAAGGCAATGGATCAAAGCCCAGTCGATTTCCAAATCCAAGGAAGTGAACAACTCCATTTTTTAAGAGAGGAGGAAGTACACTTCTAATGTAATCAACAGGCTTTGCCTCCTTCACAATATCTGCATCAGTAATCTGAAAAGGCAAGGTTAAAGCTTTAAAATATTGTTCTCGAAATGTGTGCAATTTATTCATCTAGAGTATCATACACAAATTACCAGGCTACCAAGTGCTTCAAAGTCAAGTGAACTCAGATGAGGAGGGAGTTCCTTAACAATGTTGACTTCATCCTTCAGGGTACTCATAAAATACTCCTCTTGATAAATATCACCAAACTGGCTGCACTTAAGTCAAATTAAATGTGTGCATCAATAAAGGCATGTACATCACAATTAAAAAAAAAAAAAAAACACTAACTGTATCTAGGCATTGATTAAATCATAGAGGTCATTTAAAACCTATCAAGTAATCAACCATCCATTCTTGGAATGGATGTACAATTCACCACAAGCAACATTTTATTGTTCTCTAATTGATATCAATCAAATGCTCAGAAGCTTAGTTTAAGCTAAATGATATCATATAAATATAATTTTATTTTTTGTAGATGGGGAAAAGAAATAAATTTTATATGAATACCTCTCAAGCCATCTGTGATAGTTATCAACCACATTGCATGCTTAAGATACTTATTTTTGGTGTGCACCTTAAGATGCAATGTTCACTTAACAGTTTATCATATGAGATACAATGGAGAAAAAACCAAAGATCCCAGGCATACTGGGCTTTTAAAGAAAAGAAAACTTTGGTTTTAACAAAAAATATTTTGCTGAAAGGATAGTGATAACTACAAGTCATGCCTACTATGTGTGTGTTCAAGAACAAGAATTGCTAAACAAGGCAATGTTGGTTTTGGCATCCTACTCTTCTGTAGTTATAATAGCCAAAGTAATACTATGTAATATGTACAGAGGTAAACAAGTAATAGAGAACTGTTATTCATATCTGAAACTATCTTTTTAGGATTTAGCTGAAGTAGAATGACATAATAAAATACCAAGACTGAACTGAGGATTTGTTCTATGAAAACTGAACACAAATCTGAAATTAGATAGCATAACATTCACACATAACCAGAAATTCATGAAGCAAACCATATAACTAGAAAAAATTATTTGTTTGTTTGGGTGCTACCAACATTGACCTACAGAACTATGTCAATGCCATCCTGATAATGTGAAAAGTAACTAACCTAAAATTACTTAAAAAAATTTCAAAAATAATATCAGATATGATCTCAAACCTGGGATCCTTCCAAACATTGCTATAAAGAAATCTTGGAAGAACTAGAGTGGCATTAAGAAGAGACGCCACAGCAACGGCATTACAAATCTGAAAGCATTAACAATAACTTGGTCAGTTCCACTAGTGGAGGACATAACTGAATAAAAGATCAGAAAAAGAGACTATAAAAAAGTTCATCCAGAAGACACACCTTAAAAGAAACTAGAACTAGTTGATGAAAAAATGGAATCAAAATTGAAACACGTGAGACATGGTTCACATATGCTTCAATCACTTTTAGGTAGAAGTTATATACAATTCAAATTTTGTTTGGAAAATTAAGTATGCAATTAAATCTGTATCATTGAGACAATAAGAATGGTCCAGTAGAACCAAATCTCAAACACCTAGCCTCGTGTTTATATAACACAATTTTTACACAAGCATCCTTTTCTGAAAACCCAAATTCTTCTGGATGTTCATTTCCAAGGATACTCCTATATCAGATAATTAGATGAAAGAACTCAGAGAAAATCCATATCAGTTACAAAAGAAATCATGATACTTGATAGTGACCCTATTAAACATACAAAACCTAAGACAAAGAGCTGTCTAATGTCACAAGCTTGGAGCTGTCCAAAGTATTTCTTTTCTCAGTAGATGGAATTTCAAGATTGTCCTAAGTAATTTCACTTTTCCTACTCCAAAATTTCATTAGGTATCAGATTTTTGTTGTAGAAGGAAAACTATGACTCAAGGAAGCCAAGGTACTTACAGCAACTCGCTGTTGATTGAGACCACCATTCGCACTGATTAATATGTAGCCATTATTTTTGTCAAAATTCCCTGTCCAAAAGCATAACAAAATTTAGAGTGATTTGCATGGTAAAGGATGCAAGTTCAACTGTAGTAATTGACTATCATTTGAAATGCATATTTCTCATGCATCGACCAAGGTTAAAGAAGAATAAAATACCCTTATTCATTAGAACTTTTCTGTCTGAGCATGGTTTCCATGCAGAGGCCTGCTGATATGGTTCCTCCAAGAACCTTGATGACTCTTGCTTAAACTCTTTCTAAAGCATAGTTAATGTCTCAGATATTCGCACACCTAATTTCATGAGCTAATCTGAAAATGCGTACCAAACATTACAGTTATGAAGCTAACCTCAGCAAGAGCAGTGGATGCCAAGTTTAGAAGCCGGTCATACATCACTGGTGATTTTTCTTCATTGATGTAGGCATCTCTATCTTCCTCCTTTGGAAAATACATGCAATTGATATTAGATATATTAGTCAGCATGATTTAATAATATTTCCCTAATTCTAGAATTAATAATTCATCAAAGTTTGCTTGTGTATTAGATAAAATCCTTGCCACGTGACTAAAGAAACTCCACATACTAACTGATGGACATAAAGCAGACTCAGAATGCAAATTGCCCATGAACAGTAGCAGCTGAAATCCTGAGCCTGAAGAGTAAAAACACATATGCAAACACAATGTTCCAAGTCTTGCAGATAAAAAAAATGGACATGCATTTCTTTCATCCCATATGCCAATGCAGACAGATCACTTAGTACAACATATCAGTAAGAAAAAATGTTCTAAAAAATGCTCAATGGATCTATCTTGAGCATTCACCCATAGGTGGAAAAGATAGAAACAAAAGAATCAGACACTCAATCATCCACAACAGCAACAGACTATCAATGAACCGGAGGATAAAATAACAAGAAGAAAATATGAAAGAAGCTACCATATTAAGAATTGAACAAATAATATTGACTAAATTCTTGCTATTTAACTTCTTTTCAAACGCTCAGTTGCCTACACTTTCATTGCTACATTCTTGCCTATTTAACTTCTTTTCCTTGAGTTTCAAGTTACTAATTGACCAGTTCTTACCTAGGCAGCTAACTCAAGAATGGAACATAAAATATTGACTCAAGAAGCATTTCAAAAAGTGTTATACCTTGAGTCCAGCTGATTTTCTTTGGGCTAAATGATGCTGAAAATTTCGCAAATCAAAAATGGACATCATGAGAGAATCAATCAATAGAATAAAACACATCAACCCCAACATGAAAGCAATCAATTTCACATGCTTTCTAAGCCACAAATTTTTCTTCCCCACATAAACTCCCTTAGAAGCATTATATTTTGCAGGATCATTCTTCCACCCATGAAGCAATACAGTTTTGGAATTCCAATGGTTATCACTCCATGAAATTCTCCTTCCAATAGAAGGATCATTACCAGGTAAAGTATCTGGGCATCTAAACTGATACTCTTTCATCACTAAGAAAGAAAAAGCCTTGGGGACACTTGCTTCCCCTTAGACCATTATATCTCAGCAAAGCTTCAAGTATTCAGAATTGTAACACAACACCACAACTACCATCTCATATTCCAATAAAATTTTGGCCAGTAATTAAGCCTAAAACAGATAAACACCCTTAATACAACGATTTAAACATACCTATCAAGCCTGTGTCACCCTCCATTTCTCATTCTGAAACCGACCCACCAACCCATCAAACCATACAATCAGGAAAGCTCAGTGTTGGGTGGCAAATATTGACATGAAAGGGAAAACGAAGTTTATTTTTTGATAAATTAAGAACGTCCAAGAATTAATTCAAAGTGAAGCTAAGAGGTTGGTGACAAAGATGTGCATAAACAGATGAGTGAAAAGCAAGCGAGAAGCCAAAAAACATACATTAAGGAACGAACCTTATGAAACAAATCACATATGGAACAGCTACTTGTCACCAACCAGGAAAAAAAACGTTGGTTCTGTGCTTTCTGGGTTTCCATTGTCGAATCAAATGTATTCCAACGAAAGGTTTTGAACGCAAATATGAGAGTTTTATGATTTGGTATTGGCGGGCCCTTTGAACCAACCGTTTATATATATTTAAGTTGGCTCTCGGTAGCACACACATTTATTAATTTAAGCATATGCTAGAAAAAGAATTTTGAACTTTTTTCTTGCGATTGGTGTGGTGTAATATGTAATTTTCATATGGATTTATTATAGATACAATTTTTATTATGCATTGATTACAATGTACTGCTATAAAAAAAAATTTATAGCATACCAATTTAATAGTTGTGTGGAAAGTTTTGTCCCTAGATCTTTTGAAATTTTGTGGGTTCTAATTACTTAATTTGTTAAATATCTGATGGTTGAATAACTAATCTAGAGTTCAATTCTCGCCTACTTCAAAAAATCAACTGGTATTTTGGTCAAATAATAAAAAATTATTATTAAGAGCAGATGTCATAAGTTAAAACTTTCTTTTTAAAAAAAAAATTGTAAAACCTATATGTGCTACTTTAGATTAGGGTGAATTTTAATAAAGATTTATTTATTTAATCATTTAATAAATTGTGCTATTTCATTAATATTTTTTTCTTCTAATTTTAGACTAATGGATATTATTACGTATGTTTTTAGACTTCTAAAAAATAAAATTTTATTATAAATTGACGGAAAGTTGTAAAACAAATGAAGAGGATTCTAACACATAAAAAAGTGATATATATAACTTTTCATTTTGAGCTTTTCGACCTTTGAATGCAATGAGGAATTGGTTAGAAGATAAAGTTATTTCCTTGAATAATAGAATCAAGGTAAGATTGTGGATTTTAGATTGTATGTTATTGAAAAGAAAAATAGATTATGCACACTTTTTTTTCTTTGTAATTTGATTGTTACAAATGAAAATACTAAAAAATTGCCAGATAAATTACAACACTTTTGACATACTCAAATGTATAAAAAGTCCTAAATTTATTTAAATTCAAATTATTATAATTTTATAACTTATATTTTTTATATTTATATAGAAAATCTTAGTGTAATTGTATTATTGGAATATTTGTGATGTCTCTCAAACTATCCAGTCTTATCTCAATTCAGCATCTCTCCCTCACCCTCTTAATCATACTTTTATTAACCTTAAGAGCCCTGTGTCGGTTTTTAAATATCAACCTATCAGTTTATACAATGTGCTTTATAAAAAAATTTCTAAGGTTCTAGCTTACCGACTTAAGAAAATTTTGTCATCCATTATTACATCAGGGTGCTTTCACAAAGAATCGTCTTATTTCTGATAACATTCATGTGGCTTTTGAGACCCTTCATAGCATGCATAATCACAAGAGTTGTAAAACGGGGTATATGACTCTTAAACTTGATATAAGCAAAGCTTATGATAAGGTGGAGTGGGGTTTCTCAGAGGATATTATGAGGAAGTTAGGATTCAATGAAAAATGGATTACTCTTATGATAACATGTGTTAAATCTGTTTCCTACTTTATTTTGTTAACTGTGGACCCCAAGGGTTTGATTAAACCCACTAGAAGGATTCGTCAAGGAGATTCGATTTCTCCTTTTCTTTTCCTCCTTTGCACTAAGGGTTTGCATAGCTTAATTACTCAAGCTAGTAGAAGAAGTCCTAAACTAACTCATTTGCTTTTTATAGATAACCGACTTCTTTTTTGCAGAGCTACCATGAATGATTGTCAAAAGGTGTTGGTTATTTTGGCAAACTATGAGGCAATATCAGGACAGCAGGTTAATAGGGGGAAAACTTCTTTGTTCTTCAGCAAATCTACTTCTAATGAGATGAAACTAGAGATTAAAAACTCTTTAGGTGTCCTTGAAATTGTGCACTGTGATAAATATTTGGGGTTGCCCTTTCTTGTGGGCGAACGAAAAAAAGCGAGTTTTGATTACATCAAAGAAAGAATGTGGAGGAAACTTCAAGTTTGGGAAGAGAAACTATTATCACAGGCAGGTAGAGAAGCGTTGATTAAAGCTGTGGTGCAGGTCATCCTAACTTATTCAATGAGTTGCTTTAAGTTGCCTCTGGGTCTTTGCCATGAACTTGAAAGTTTGATCCATAAATTTTGGTGGGGATAGTGTGGAGATCATTAAAAAATTCATTGGGTTAAATGGAAAAATATGTGTAAATCCAAATTAGAAGGAGGCATGGGTTTCAAGGATTCACCTCTTTTTAATAATGCTCTATCGGCTAAGCAGACATGGCAATTGTTACATAATAAGAACTCATAATTCTATCGAGTTTTTAAATTGAGGTTTTTTCCAAATTGTTCTATTATGGAAGCAAAGGAGTCGAGGTCAGGTTCTTATGCTTGAAAAAGAGATGTTATTAAAAGATGTGCAAAGTGGAGGATAGACAATAGTGCTTCAGCCAAGATTTGGTCTGACAATTGGCTTCCCTCAATTCGCTTCTCCAAGAGTCCAATCTCCCATGTTGGCCGAACTTGAAGAAGCCAATGTTAGTCACCTTATTGATTCGTCTTCTCGCCACTGGAATATGGACATTCTACCAACAGTTCTAAACTTGGAGGAAGTTGAGATTGTTAGGAAAATTCCCTTGAGTCATGTTGATGCAGAGGACTCCCTCTTCTGGCCTTATGTGCAATTAGGTGTTTATTCGATTAGGTTTGGTTATTTTTTTCTCAAGAATGATAGCCAAAACCTTTCCCCAAACTCCTTAGCTTAGGTCATGTGGCCTAGTTCTTTTTGGAAAAAAAAAAAATTGGAGTATTTCTGCACCTAATAAGGTCTGCAATTTTCTGTGGAGAGCTTGCCGGATTGCAATTCCTACTAAAGCTAATCTAGCTCGTAGAACAGTAATTGATTCATCTATCTATGATCACTACAATCATAACTCAGAAGATGTTCTGCACTCACTATGGTCTTGTCCACATCTTGCTTCAGTCTGGGATAAGAACATCTAGTGGAGTTTTTGACCAAGCCTACAGTTCTCTGATTTTTCCCAACTGGTTCTTCATGTTGTGTAGACAAATTTGGACTTAGATTTGTTTCCTTCAATGGTTTGGACAATCTGGTTTAGAAGAAATTCGATCAAGTCCTCTCCCTTAACTTTTCCGATTCAGATGGTGATTCAGTGAGCCCATGATTCTTTGGATGAATATCAAGCTGCACAACCCCAGTCACAGCCAGTTTTATGGTCACCACCTCCAACAACTAATTTCAAAATAAATTTTAATGGGGCTGTTTTTCAAGACAAAGGTACTACTGGTATTGAAGTCATTATTCAATATAACAGAGGTTTGGTTATTACTTCCATGTTTGAGAATTTTGCTCTCCCCCATTCAATTGTGGATCTTGAAGCCATTGCTGCTGGTAGAGCTTTGGCTTTTTTTCTTGAGGTTGGCATTTTTTCAGCTATTCTTGAAGGAGATTCTGCTATAGTGATTAATGCACTAAAGGATTCCTCTCCCTCAGTAGCTTCTTTTGGTCTTTTGATTCAAGATATTCGCCTCTATATAGAGCATTTTCATTGTATTAGTTTTTTTCATGTCTATAGAAATAGAAGCTCTGTAGCTCAAAACCTTGCATACACATCATGTCATAGGTTCTCTTGTGTGGATGGAAGATGTACCTCCACAAGCTTCGTCATTTTATCTTACCGAATTGGCTTATTTTTGTTAATAATATTTCAGGTTTCCTTTCTAAAAAAAAAAAAGTATATTGAAATAATAAAAATGCAAAGATTATGAATTTATCGAATTGATATTAGAGGAAAGCTTGTTCAAGAACTTGGATTGCTTGTAAATCAGGTGGGGTCCTTTTCTAAGAAGGCATTAGATGGGTTATTAACAATAGAGACCGTTATTCGTCAAAAAGTCTTGTAAGTTGTAGTTTAACTAGCACCATTTATCATTTCTAACAAAGTCATCCAGTGATCACGTCCCCTTTTTTTTAATTATCGACCCCCCTCCCCCATAAAAAGGGAGGTCTATTCTCATGCTTTTGATTCAAGAACATTAGAGAGGGACGGGGGCATGATGATGGTAAAGCTTGTGTTTGTTCAATTTAGATTAGAGTTATAATTTTGAGATCCTCTCATTTATCTTACCAAGTTTTATTCAATTAAATTTGAAAGTTATTCCTATGAAATTTTCCTCTTAATTAAATTAGCTTACAATAATACAATGATGTGGTATTTCCTTCTCTCACATAATAACAAATTTTATTAATTAAATATACAGTGAGATCTATTGTTTATGTGAGGGGAGGAAATACCAAGGCTGTTAGGTCTTATTTATGTTGGCAATTTATGAGCAAAACAAAAGTTTTAAGTGTTTGTAGAAGTTTATTTTTGAAGACAAAATTGCTGCGCTCTGCAATTCAAAGTTCAAATCTAGAAATTTCAACCGATCGAAACTGAAGTTCGACCAATCGAAAATCATAGATCAAATCAATTTGTTAATTTTAAAGCCTATCACATCATCAAATTTACTAGGGTTTTGTGTCATTTATTTTACACTATATAAGAGATTATATTGGATCTGAGAGAGAGAGAGAGAGAGAGAGAGAGAGAGAGAGAGAGAGAGAGAGAGAGAGAGAGAGAGGAGAGAGAGAGAGAGAGAGAGAGAGAGAGGAGAGAGAGAGAGAGAGAGAACTGCCTCTTATGCCTCCTATTCTGGATTTAGGATTTCTAAACCCAAAACTATCTCATATCTTCTACTGGTGATATTCTTTGAAAAAACTTAAGATTCAGTGTTGTAGAAGCTGCTTCCTCATTCTAATCATCAATAGTGCTAAAGATCTAAATCTTCAATATGATTGAAGTGCATGGATTGGAGGTTCACGTTGCAAAAATTCACTGTAAAGGAAATCTTTGGGATTCAGAGCTCAATTTGGTAATTGAAGTTAGATGTACTACGAATTAATATTCTTTACTATAAATCTCCAGCTTATAGTGAAACTGTTACTTTAGAATTGATTAGGTCAAGTCCCCCAGGTTTTTCTTTTGGAACAAGTTGTTTCATAAGGTTTCTTGGGTCATTATATCTTGTGTCATTTACTTTTCCGTTGTACATGATATGCTTGATTAATTGTTTAACTTAAGGCTTTCATAATAGATCTAATTAACAAATTTGGCCTTAAAACTAATTAAACAATGTGTCTCATGTGAAGCGGGATAGATCAGATTTCCAGCTTCTGCATAACCAAACAATGGAAATATGCAAGAAATAAGAACAGTTATACGACTCTACTCCAATCTATGGTTTGTCAAGCCATGATCAAGACAAAGAGAAGAGATAGAAGAGTGCTACATGTACAACAACTTTTGATGAGAACCTACCAGTTTCATTATAATAATCAATTTGATAATAATATGCTTCATTTTCCCAAGGTCCCTTTATACTTTTTTATAGTAAAACCTCACCTACCTTACACCTAGGATTGCTAATCAAATTAGGAAATATAATAAAGATAGAGATAAACTAGGAAAGCAAATAAATATAAATCCTAATTCAAATATAAATAAGACTCCTAAGTCAACTAGAAGACTAATAAGGGAAATAACTAAATTGGAAATCAATCAAAGATATGATCTCCTACTTTCCGACTTCTATGTTTGAACTTCTTATGAAGATAAACATCATCCTTGTAAATAATTACCACAAAATGTACCAGAATATCTTTCGCAGAATTTATACATGATTGGCAGATTAACCTTGAAGAAGGAACGCAATCTTCTGGATGTGCTGACCTCCTATTATTTTTCCTTAGTTTCTGCCATGGAATGCCATCAGTCCCTCAGTTCTCACTAAGTGTCATATCTCCAAGATTGCTGCTGCAGAATGCATCATCCTCGTTAGATGTCCCTACATCATCAGGGGTCTAAAACTAACAAAGGCTATACACTTCATGACAATGACTATTGAATAATTTCCAATGCCTAATTTTCCAAAGATCTAAACATTTTTGTCACTAGCTTGTAACCTCATGCATATGCATGGATACACTTAAAAATATACAATAAGATGCATAATATAATTCTTATATATATAATTTAAATACTATTGATGGTCATTTTTATACTTTGTTAACTCATTAAAAAAATTTG
This sequence comes from Castanea mollissima, assembly GCA_014183005.1. NCBI lineage: Eukaryota > Viridiplantae > Streptophyta > Magnoliopsida > Fagales > Fagaceae > Castanea > Castanea mollissima. The sequence continues at coordinate 39,398,804 of JACAVU010000002.1, forward strand.
TAAGGATATTATTAGGTATAAAATATAAATTGTACATGTTTATTTATTTATTTATTATTGTGAAACATTTTTTTTAATGATTCATTTATTCTAGACTCTTTAGTTTTTGTACTTAATAACTCATTTGGATAAATATTTATAACGTAGTCCCACATTTGATTCTAAAATTAAGAAATAAAACTCTTTAAGAATAATTATTTAGGATACATGGTGCAAAATTGAAACTCTAATTTAGAATTCTCATTTAAATTTCTCTTAGTTCACCTATTATTATTATTATTATTATTATTGTAAGTGCACAATTGCACCTGGCCCCAAGAACAGTTATGGGCTCAGGCCCAATGAGCCTTAAACAATACGAATTTGTAGAGTGTGGGTTTGAAACCCAGGTTAGAAGAGTTTAAGGGTTCTAGGGCAAGTCAAAGATTGTCAGTACGTAAAAACTAACAAGGAATATTGTAACTTAACCTCCTCGGACGTAAGCCGAGGATTGTTCTTATATTATCTTTGTTTTCTTTCTTTTTTCTTTGATTACAAAAAGAGAGACCCCTATTTCTGTTCTGGGTCTCCCCTTAAATACTCATCTTTTTAATCCCTAATACACGTGTTGCCCTATCTCCACCTTAGCCTAGATATTTCTTTTCTCAGTGCCTTTGAATAGTAACCAGAAGTTTCCCTTCCACTGTTCAGGTGTCACTTCCTCATTAATGCGGCTAAGGTAGTAGGTGAAGGGTCTTTAATGTGGAGGCAGCAGCCTTTAGTACTTTTCAAACACCGGAGCTTCTAGGACATCCAGGGGTTCACCCCTCTTAACCGTTGGTATCCGTCATGTCGTTTATGTGCAGTTATGATAACGTTACTGATTCTTCTATGCCCATCTGAGAGTAAAATCAACCTCGGATTGGTCCTCGGGTCCTCGGCATATGAGCGGGCCGAGGTACTACAAGATTTCCAAATCAAGGATAGGTCGGCCTTACTTAGAGTGGCCCAAAGGCCCATATACCTATTAGGACATTTTTACTCCCCACAATTATATATATATATATATATATATATATATATATATATATAGATTGTGTAAATAATAACATTCTTGTTAAGGAGGTTCTTGGTTAAGAGGTTTTACTATTTCTCAAATATAAACTCTATGGCAATCTCTCTTGTCCTATGTAAATGTTCCTTCAATCATTGATAAAGGTCACGTTTGCAAGAAAATCTACCATGTTTCTGTTGCATGCTTCCTTTCTCTCACATAAGAATAGACCCCACATTGTGGGGTTCACCCTCAATGTGGGGTCCACCCTCATGTGAGGGAGAAGAAGCAAGCAAGGGAAACACAGTATACCCTCTCCACGTTTGGGCATCTCATGGCCTATGGTTGCCTTTTTATTTGTGCTTGTGCAAGTTTGGTTGAGACAAAATTGTGCTTTCTTTGTGTCTTTTGGTCACCTTGAGATTCCAAGGATGATCCTTTTTCCTTTGTGTGTTTGGAACCTTTGTCTGCAATGAAATAGATTTTTTTAAAATGTAAAAAGCTAATTCTAACTTGAATGAAGAGAGCTAGTGACTATCTAGGTGAATTGACAAAAAGCCATTTATGGGCTGCTTTAAACTCAACACTGACGTATCTTCACTTGGCAATCTCGGAATTGTAGGTGATGTAGGACTCATAAAGAGACTTTCAAGAAGAATGGGTGAAGGGTTTCTGAGGTCACTGGAATAGTTATCAGTATTTTAGATTTGTAGTAGAGCTATGGGTGCTCTGAGATGGGCTTCTTAGTGCTTATCTTGAAATTTGGTGTCTTTCTTGTAGAGATGGATACTAGGGTGGGAGTTAGTTAATTTGCTTGAAGGGAGAGACTATTAACAATTTTTTAAAATTTTGCATGGATTGCCGTTTCAAGTTTTCAACTTAGGGAACATTTTTCTCTCTACTACAAAGGGGAGAGGGTCACAAGAGTTGAATTGAGTATATGCCATAAGAGCAAACCTTAAAAGAGGATGTCTCTGTTTTATTAAAATTCTTCATGTTGTTCATCAGATTATAATGTAAGCTAGATTAAAGTTATGAAATGAATGATGTGGAATGCTTAACGTCAAGACAAAATAACCACAAAAAAAATCTTTAAATTCATTTTTAAGTTTTATTTCAATTCTTGACTATTCTAAGTATTCTTTATTAATAAAAGTTGTAGTGGGCTTGTAAAGAAATGTTAATATTATTATTAGCTAGAATGCCTTTAACGTTTCCTTTTTCATTCACAATCGAATGGGTGAAAAATGTTTTTAATATTTTATCGCCTTATTATTTATTTTCTTTCATATCTATATTAAAATGACAAAGAAATAGAAAACCAAAAAAAATGGAAATTCAAAGCATGTTTTAGTCAAATAAAATTGTGGGATCATACAATTCTATGATCCCACTTTTGTCCAATCAAGCTAGTAGATCAGATTAAGATCGGTGGAGGAGCATATGTTCATATTCAATGGATTATGTAAGATACAAAGATCACAATCCAAAACCAATCTTACCCAATTAATTATGACATCCAGAGGTCCAAACCTACGTAGGGTTTCTTCGTCGTTGGGCTAAATGAACCTCAAGATGGGCTGATCTTGTTTCATTTAACTAGGTGTTTTCGGCCTAAAACAACCCATCTTTACACCCTATACTTAGGCTCAAGTTTCATCATTGTTGCATTTTTCCTGTTTCGGTCCAGACCTTTATTTCTATGTACTTTTTTCCCGAGGTATCCAAAATAGTGTCTCTGAATTCTAATGCTTTAAGGGAACAAGTTCATGTTTTCTTCTTCTTCTTCTTTTTAATTATCAAAAAATGTCATCCTGTTTTTTTTAATCAACCCCATCTTTTTCCCTGACCATACAATAATCAATGGTGAGGTGACTAACATAGACTTTATTGTGTTAAAGGGATAGGATGTGAATAATAAAAAATACACAAAGCTTGTTTATGGTCAATGTCTTCTTTGAAGACTGAGAAAGGACAATGTTACTTTCATAATTTTCAAAGGGAGACCTTTGTGACCGACTTTTTCATGTTTGTTTATTATTCTTTTTCATTTTTCCCTTATGTCTTCATAACTAGGTTCACATAACCATTTCCAGGGCTACCATTCCGTCTTATTTACCATAACTATAAAATCAGACACCAATGAATGGGTTCCAACAAAGATCTTTTTGCAAATGGAGCTGAAACAGGCACTTTGTTACTATAGGATTACCACGCTCGCACTTTACTTTTGTTTTTTGGCCCTATCTCCTTCCATTAAGCAAACTTTTAAGTCTCATTATATATGCATTTATTTTAAGAGATTAAAATGTAAAGAAAAAGAGCCAAATTCATGCAGTGTGTCACACCAAACTCACGTTGATCCCCAACCGTAGAATGTAGATTGCTTCGGTCCACATACATTATAAAATATAAGTATATATATTGGATTATCATATGCCCTGCTCATTAACCACAGAATTCTTAAAAATTATTATTCAAATTAAAGAAGGCATTGATTCTCAACAGATAATAATAATAATAATAATAATATAATAATAATAATAATAGTAGTAGTAGTAATGAAGGCATTGCGGTGAAAATAATTATATTAGGCATGTTCAAACAAATTGCTCAGCCTGGATATAGGCTTATAATCAAGTGGGGCATTACGATAGTTGAATCTATGTGTGAGTTATATGATTTTAAAAATTAGAATGGTCAAAAAACCAAAAAAAATATCGGTTTTCAGTTTATATTAGACCAGTTTTAAATTTGATTTCCCGTTCAACCGATTGCACCGGCCAGTCCAATTTAGTTTTTAAAGCAATATTGAATTGCCAAGGTAGAATCACGGCCTAAGTCCATGGATTTTAATGGGTCAACTCTGCCTTATATGGGCGAGTAGCAATCACAAACCATTGATCATTAATATTGATTGTTTTCCTCACATGTCACACTATAGAGTAGACAAATTTATCTCACTAGATCATTATATTGAAAATGATGTATAAATCTTTACCAACTACTAATTTTGTATTGGGGAAAAACCTATTTTCATTCCTATATTTTCACATGATTCCCACTTTGGTCCCTAACTTTTTTTTTCCCACCGATTTTAGTCCCTATTCCAGAAAACGCGTCTCATTTTAGTCCTTAACGTTATATCATAAACAGAAATTGCACAGCTGGCAAACGGAAAAAATTAAAAATATTAAAATAATGTCTACGGTGTCCACGTGGCTTTCCACGTCAGCCTCTAAATTAAAAAAATTAATTTATTAATTTTAACTAAATAAAAAAATTAAAAACAAAAATAAAAACCAAAAAATTAAATTCAAGAACAACAACAAATTTAAAAACAACAACAAAAACAAGCACACCCAAACCCACACCCAAATCCAGAAATTTGAATCTAAAACCTCCACAAACACATAAACAAGCACATAAACAAATTTATGGGTTTGTTTATCATCTGAGTCTCAGCCCTCTCTTTTCCATCACTACCTTTTCACTGTATTTTCTCTCTTCTTTTCGCATGATAGGCGATGGCGTGGGTCAATGGGTTTCGTGGATGTGGGTCAGTGGGTTAAGATTGGCGATGGCGTAGTCGGTTTCGTGGTGGGTCAGTTTCGCGTGATCGACAATGGCGTGGGTCAATGGGTTTCGTGGATGTGGATCGATGGGTTTTGTGGATGTGGCGGTTTCTGATGGTGAGTGCAGTGGTGGCTGGTCTAGTTCAACGGTGGTCTAGGTTTAATGGTGGTTTTTGTGCCTCTTTTGGTCTTAGTTCGACGGTGGTCTGGGTTTGATGTGCGACGGTGGTCTGGTTTTGATGGTGGGGTGCTGGCCCAACACTCTTAGTTTGAAAATCAAGCTCAGATCTGTTGGGTTTTGAGGGTGGATCCAAGGCACCATAATCTAGAGGTTGTATTTGTTTATGTGCTTGTTTATGTGTTTGTGGAGGTTTTAGATTCAAATTTCTAGGTTTGGCTGTGGTTGTTTTGATTGGGTGTGATGTAGCCGTGGGTATGGTGGATTCCCGAGTGTTTTGGTGGTGTGGGGTTTGAAATATGAATTTGAATTTGTTGTTGTTCTTGTTGTTGTTATTGAATTTAATTTTTTGGTTTTAAATTTGTTGTTGTTCTTGAATCTATTGTTGTTCTTGAATTTAATTTTTTGGTTTTTGTTAGGTTCTAAGACCTTTAGGTTTAAATGTATTAGAACACTAATTTGTATTGTTGGCAAACCATGATCAAAACGTTTTAGTCTTGTTTAGACTGCTCAAAATATGTGTCTTATATGTAAAGTTCAAATCGAATTGTTGCAAAATTTATTGTGCAATTCTGCCTGGCTCAATCGATCAAGAATTAGACTCAACCAATTGAAAGTTGTGCAGATTATTTTTTTTTGCAGATTTTTCCAATTTAGCCCAAGCCCATTAAGGATTAGGGTTTCTAATCTACTTCTTTTACTATATAAAGGAAACCCTAAGCATTTTTTAAATGCTTCTAAGAGAGAGAAGAGTGTGCCTCTTTTTGTATCTAGGGTTTTGTATCCAAAGCTCTCTATAGTCTTGTTGTTGCTTATATTGTTGTTTGTATGAATCTCTTGTGAGATCTAAGAGGTGTTTGCCTTCACACAAACTTAGGAATATCAAGAAGGAGATTTCTTCAAGAGTTTAATGATCATTCAATTACTACCATAAGAGCTTAAAGATATACAAGCGGGAGTGCTTGTACTTGTTGGAGAATCCAAGAAAGAAGGAGTTCGTGATTTCGGAGCTTGCATGTGGTCGTGTCAGTAAGTTTTCTACTGGTGGGTAGTAATAGGATGTTAGTGGTCTAAGTCGCTATTGTACAAATTTCGATTATTTCATAGTAGATTCAGTTTTACCTTGAGAATAGTTAAGTTAAATCCTCCCTAGGTTTTTTACCGGTTTGGTTTTCCTAGGTCATCATATCATTATGTTATTTATTTTTCTGCTGCTTTGCATAATATGATTGTTCTGTGTTAACCTAGATCTGCATAATTTACCGAAGTTAATAACTTGGCTAAAGAACTAGGTTAAACTGGTTGTTTTAAGGGGTCAAAAAACGTACAGTTTTTATTTATGCTTTTAATTTTTTTATTTAGTTAAAATTAATAAATTAATTTTTTTTTTTAATTTAGAGACTGACGTGGAAAGCCATGTGGACACAATGAGAATTTTTTTTTTCTATTTGCCAACTGTGCAATTTCTGTCTCTGATGTAACGTCAGAGACTAAAATGAGACGCGTTTTCCAGAATAGGGACTAAAATTAGTGGAAAAAAAAGTTATAAACTAAAGTGAGAATTGCGTGAAAATATAGGACTAAAATGAATTTTTTGCCTTCTGTATTCTTAATTCTGAATCACAGACTTTCTTTTACTTGTTTTTATTAAATTTCAAACACATTAATTGCAACTCGTGACATATTTTCGAATTAGAGCTAAAATGATGGTAACCTCAAATTAATAGACTTGTCGAGTTCTTAGCTTACAATTCATAGTTTTTATTTAATTTTTATATTCAAAAGTTACGACTTACTATAGAAGAGGAGGGATTTAAAGAAGAGGAGTTATAAGCTTCTCATAACCAATCATACCAATTATTGGGCAAGAAAAACCCATAAATTAGTTGAGGTTTTTTCATATGATAATTTTAATGCTTGATGTGCAATAGAATCAATGGAACCGACCTTTTTTTTTTCCCGAGCAGATTGATTGATTGAACCGAATTAAACAATCCGTTTTAAAAGCTATTGACTTCTTGTCATGGTGACATGAACTTAATGCAACAACTAACGTAATAAATTTTGCTTTGTTCTATACTATATTCATCACTTCTTTATAGCTTCAACTCCCTTGCTTTTTAAGTAAGCACCAACTACTCTGTTATGTGCATTATTCCCCACAATTTGTCCTCAAACAAAACTTTCTTTATCTTTATAATTTTTTTTCTCCTTTTAAGATTATGAACCAAAGATATAATCTCCCCCTTGCTTTCACAACTAGGGCACTTGGTTCGCAGAACAATTCTTTTTTATTTGCTTTCTCCAATAACAAGTCTACCATGAGCAACAAGCCACCCAAAATTGACTCCTCTTTTGAGTTGACGCTCAAAATGTCGATAATCGTCAAAATTTATATATATTTTTTATTAACGTTGCACTCATACCTAATTAAATTCAATCATTTGGTTGGATTGATCAATACCTTAACATACAAACAATGCAATTTTTTTAAGGATAAATAAATTTAGCCACGTCATCTCTGATGAATATAAATACATTGTTAAATTTATTTGAAAAGCTGATGTCACACTACCTAAGAAAATTGTATCAAATTTTACCTTTGAAGAAAGGGAAAAATAAAAAATAAAAAACTCAACAAATTAGACTTAAAATTCATAAAGGAATATCTGCCCATCATTATTCATTATGTTGATATTCAATATTTTTACGTTTTCACATGAGGCCTCAATTATGTTTCAATGTCAACAAAAATATTCTTCAAATTGTCAAGAGGTATTGTATAATATTACTCTACTTTTTGCGGGGTAAATTATATTACTCTACTTTGTACCTATAGATGTGAAACATGCTTTGAGTTTCATAATTAAGTCGTAAGGTTATGTATTATTATGTTATATAGTAGTTGATATTTCATTTTTTCTTCCTTTCACATTAATAACATTTCAAAAAAAAAATACAATTCAAGTGGAGGAGGGAGATTTAAAGTTTAGATGTTGCCATTAAAATTAAAATTTAGGCAGTGGGATTTGAGTTGAAAGTCAATAGGTATATTAGCCACAGGCAAGGTTTCAATTAGTATATTCTAATGCCAACAAAAATATTCCACAGCATAAGATAATATTACCCTATTTATACTTGGCACCTAGAAAATGTGAAACAATCCAAATTGAGTTTGATAAGTCATAACATTAATAAAGTAACAACCTAATAATATAGCCTTTACCTACATGTTTTCTATCATTGTAACAGAAGTTATACGCCTAACGTTTGTTTTCCATATTTAGGAAGAAAGCAGCAGCGAAAAAGTTGAAAACACACTCATTAGGCATAAGAAACAAAAACCAAAGAAAAAAAAAACCAAACAAAGAAAGAAAATGAATAGAAACAAATTCCTTAAGAACATTGTTTTAGAAAATGTTTTTATGAAAAAAAAAAAAAAGAATTAGTTTCCATAAAAACTTTCATAGAAATAGTTTATTAACAAGAGTCTGGTTAACAAATTCGTTTTTTAAAAAAAAATTATAAAAAATTGATAATTTTTTTTAAAAATAATATATTATTGTGTGCTCGGTCGATGTTAATAAAATTCTATTAAAAATTATCTTAACTACCCTCGTAACGGCGCCCATAGAAAAAAACTTGCGGACGGACAAAATAACAAAAAAAGGTTCAAAAAGCCAATAATGGTTGACGTCGGCAGAGAGAGAGAGAGAGGAAATTGTTGAAAAGGTCAGTCTTCGTAATATGAGTGAACAGTAAGGGGTGTTTCTGGCAACATGTGAGAAGAAAAGAAAAGAAAGAGAGAAGGGAGAGAAAAGAAAAGAAAAGAGAGAGAGAGAGAGAGAGAAAGTGTGGGAGGAATCAAAATCACATGGGCTTGTTGTAGCTGTAGCTGTAGTTGTAGTTGTTGTTATTGTTGTTGTTTCTCTCTTGGGTCCAAATTCCATTCTCTCTCTCTCTCTCTCTCTCTCATGATTTCCTTTTTCTTCTTCATCTTCGTTACCAGCTGAGGCAGCCTTCAATAACAACAACGACAACAATATTCCTCATTCCACTGCCGTGCCGAGCTGGACATGGCTGACGACAAGGTACTCTCCGTCGTTTTCCCACACTCAAATTCTTTTTTTCTTTTCTTTTTTAAATTTTAATGTTCAAGTGGAAAAAAAATGTGGGATTATTTTCCTTTGCTTTCTCGGCTACCAAACGCCGTGTTAGGGTTTTCTTTCTTTTGTTTTCTCGGTTGATCTCGATCGCTGAGCTGTGAGGGGGGGATTTTGGAGAGAGAGAGAGAGATCCTTTTTTGCTTCTTTTTTTTCTTTTTTTTTGGGTTTTTGGTTTGGTTTGATCTGAGATCGGAGCTAGGGTTTTCGATGTTTGAATCTTCGTTCTTCTGCTTTTTATATCTGAGAAGGCTCCGATCTCTCTCTAGGATTAACAATCTTTTTCGTTTTTTTACAAATTTTTCAAATTTCGGAGCTTGATTAAGCTGTTACCAGGACCCAAATTTGTGTTTCCGAGCTGGATTTTGCTTTAGATTACTGTAATTAGCTCTTGAATAGGTTTGGTTTTGATAAACAGTGGCTTCTTTGAAGAAATTGGGTTTGATTCATATGTTTTTTTTTACGATTTTCCGTCAGATCGAACTTACTTCGTAGATGCCTCGGCTTCTGACTAAATTTTTTTCAGTGTTTTGTATAATTTACTTGGTGTGTGATCTTTATATTTGGTTAAGAATGCTTTTTGGATAATTTTAACATATACAGAAGAAAAAAGAGCTTTGGGAGGTTAGTGGATTTTGATCCCCTTGTGTTATTTAGCAACAATTTCAAGTTCTAAAGCATTTGGCCTTTTTAGCTGCTTGGGTTGAATTCGTTTCTATAAAAGTTTTCTGAGCTTTTTGGATACCTATTCTTCTCATGGAAATTTTGGGCACTTCTAGTTCTTATAGTCCAAGCTGATAATATGCTCTGAAAGTGCTGTGTTAAGTGTGTTTCTTTTCTTTACTAGTACTCGGCTGCAGTCGCCGATTGTCAGCTAGTGTCTGTTAATTAGTGAATTCTACTATATAAAGTTTTCGAGTCCTTGCTGGAAGTAGATCGTTTGTAAATAGTGTATAACATTTGAAAAAAAAATTTTGCTTAAATCCCTCAAGTCTTGATGTGATTTGTTTTGCAGGAAATTTCTGGTCCTGTTGTTGATGGAAATGATCCGACGGGTCACATCATTTCCACGACAATTGGTGGCAAAAATGGAGAACCTAAGCAGGTAAAGCATTCTCGGGAGATGGGAATACCTGTTTGTTAATCTCTGGTTCATTTCCTTTTGTAGCTTCATACTTTTGACTGTTCTAAGCATTAAAATATAAAATATAAAATGCTGAACAATCTTAGAGATTTAGACGGTTTAATAGCTGATAAGGTTTCAGTCTCTTAAAATGGGAAGTTGATGCCTTTGGTGTGATTCTTCTTGCAGACAATCAGTTACATGGCAGAGCGTGTTGTGGGGACTGGCTCATTTGGAATTGTTTTCCAGGTATCCTAGTGTTATGTTTGTAGCTCATCCTACATGTTTATCTGTCATGTCATTTGCCTAATATTTCTCTTTTCTTAGGCAAAATGCTTGGAAACTGGAGAGACTGTAGCTATAAAGAAGGTTTTGCAAGACAAAAGATATAAAAATCGGGAACTGCAGTTAATGCGTGTAATGGATCATCCAAATGTGATTTCTCTGAAGCATTGTTTCTTTTCCACCACTAGTAAAATGAACTTTTTCTCAACCTGGTTATGGAATATGTCCCCGAGACCATGTATCGGGTCTTGAAGCATTACAGCAATGCAAATCAGAGAATGCCACTAATCTATGTGAAGCTCTACATGTACCAGGTATACATGATGGTTTCCTATATTGTTGCATTATCACACATTCTTCCAGATATTAACCATGGAATGTCTTCAGATTTTTAGGGGGCTGGCTTATGTACACACTGTTCCTGGCGTTTGCCATAGGATTTGAAGCCCCAAAATATTTTGGTACGCTTCCCTTTTATTTTGAACTGGAATTAGAACTGGGGACTGAAATTTGTTAAAATAGAAATGAACAGTCAATTTGTTACTTTTATTTGTTAAGAAGGCTAAAATTACAATGCTGTAACTGGTTTTACTGACTATATTTGGCTTTTTACAGGTTGATCCTCTCACTCACCAGGTTAAGCTTTGTGATTTTGGCAGTGCAAAAATGCTAGTATGTTGACCTCTTTTCCTCAAATATTCAAAAGTTTCCTCCTGTTTCTGCATTTCTTTTATGTTACAATTGGCCAATTATTTATGCTCCAATTATCTTTAGGATGTCCACCTGTTGGTAACTTATCATTCTCATAAACATTCACGTAATTTTTCTTCTGAGAGATTTGATTGGTGAAATTGTGGTATATGTTTATTCTAAGTGATTGCAGTTAAGTTATAGGTTTGAAGTTCCATGTTGAGCATAGAAAAAACGACTCCAAAAAGTGTCCAACTGTTTAATACCTGCCAATATATATTGTCCTTCCTGCTATAATGTGACATTTGTGTAGCAGTGAGAGCAAGATGGGTCATGCTTTTTATTTGTGAGCTTCCTCATTTTATCAACAATCAGAAATAGATATATTTACTCGGGTTTTTCTGGTTAGGGGGTTGGTTACATACCTGCAGTTATTAAATAGGTGTCAGAAACTATGAGCTTGGACAGGATAGAATGGCGGAGAAGAATACATGTTGTTGATCCTGATTAGTTTTTTGAGAATAAAATTTTGGAACCAAGGCTTTGTTGTTTGGGGGGGGGGGGGGGTGGAGTTACATTTTGTGGGTGCTAGTGGATTTGTCATTTGTGTCTTTAAGCTCCCTAGTTGGCAAATTTTTTACTCTGTATTTGGAGAGACGATTTGTGTGACTGCTGATTATTTTATGTTACCAAATATGATTCTATTCTTTAGTCTGTTTTCTAATATATTTTTTCCATTATTCACCATAACTTTACTTTTTGATCAGGTCAAAGGCGAAGCAAACATATCATACATATGTTCCCGATTCTATCGGGCTCCAGAACTTATTTTTGGTGCCACAGAATATACAACCTCAATAGATATCTGGTCTGCTGGTTGTGTCCTTGCTGAGCTTCTTCTGGGTCAGGTTAGTTTTTCCCCCCTTCCCAATTTTAACTTTCCAGCAGTCTTCACAAGGTTAGTTTTTCTTTATTGTAAGTTGTCTTATATCTGACTTATTTGTTTTATAATTTTTGTAGCCACTGTTTCCTGGAGAAAACGCAGTGGACCAGCTAGTAGAAATTATCAAGGTTTGGTTTGATTGTCAATGCTTCAATGCATGCAATTCTAGTGATCATGTGTAGACTTCTAATTTTGTTATTTGTACAGGTTCTTGGTACACCAACTCGTGAAGAAATACGTTGCATGAATCCAAATTATACTGATTTTAGGTTTCCACAGATAAAAGCGCACCCTTGGCACAAGGTTTGCATTTTATTTCCTTCAGTCACAAGATTAAGTTGAGATGAGGAGGTGTTGTCCAACTTTTGTATTTAGACTTTTTTAGCAAATATATGTTCATTCTTGCTTATGTTATTTGCATGTCAGATGTTTGTAAACCTAAGGCTCTTAATGATGCAAACATTAGCTTGATTATTCTGATACCAATTATATTGATCCTCTAACATAGTCAGCAGTGAGTTTCACTTTAATTTTTTTTTAAAAAGAATTTGGCAGTACATTTCAGCTCAGTTTTAAGTTTCTGGATTTAGGTTTTCCACAAAAGAATGCCTCCAGAAGCAATTGATCTGGCTTCACGACTGCTGCAATACTCTCCTAGTCTTCGCTGCACAGCAGTAAGTTCATTTCTAGTTTGTGCTATTTTAATATGGGTATATGATTACAACTTGTATTTGGTGTAGCCAATAATCATGTGAAGTTAGTTCGTCAGTACTTACATGCCAATGGATTATTTGGTGTCAAGAGTATTGCTATTATGATATTTTGTGTTTTTCATGTGAATGGGTTTATATTATGCAAGCGTATGTGGATATTTTTTATATAGTGTGTACATTGCACAAGCGTGTGTTTGTAATTTCTCTCCTTTCTTACTAGGATTTACTTTTGTTATTGCAGCTTGAAGCATGTGCACACCCTTTCTTTGATGAACTCCGAGAACCCAATGCTCGCCTACCAAATAGTCGCCCATTGCCACCGCTCTTCAACTTTAAACAGGAGGTACATATTCTAATTTTATCAATTTGTACTGAATATGCTTGTCCATTTGTGATTAGATTCAAAATGATGTCAGTATGGATTTTTAACGTCCAAATACAGAGGCCAATAATTAATATATGTCTCTATGTTAGCGTGTCAAATCTAGGAGAAAGTTAGTCCTTTTTGGTGCCTGCTAATGCATGGATAGGGCACTGCTTTTTAGATTGCTAGTTGCTCACAATTTTTGTAGGGCTAGCCATCACTGTTCATTTTGTGTAGGGCAGAGAGGGAGGTGGAGAGTTGTTAAATGGGAGTTATCAATTGTCCCAGTGGCCAGCAGTAGTCTGTCTTATTGTACATGGTCCTTTTGTCCCCTTTAGGATGTTTATGATGTTTGTCTTAATCTTCCTACATGTTATAGAGAGTAATTATTAATGGTGGGAAAATATCTTTGATGTGCCTTTTTTGAGTGATTAGGTAAATGTTCTACAACTGATATGTTTCATTTGTAAAAATTGCTTACATGATTCATGTGTGCTGATTACAGTTGTCAGGGGCATCTCCAGAGCTTGTTAATAAGTTGATACCAGATCATGTGAAACGTCAAATAGGTCTAAGTTTATTGCATCCGGCAGGCACTTGAGTGTGGAAAGTCATGTGGGAATGGTTATCTTTCTGATTGATATGTGACCCAAAGCAGTAATATCTGTGTTCAAATCACAATGCATGAGGCCTGACCAATATCAGTTCTTGCTATACCGAGACGCATAGAGACTCAAGTGGCTGGATATAGCTGCACTTCATGTTGAGTTCATTTCTACGTTTTTCTCCCTATTATCCTCCTCCTCCCTCCCCAACCCTCCCATCCCAAAAAAGAATCGCTCTTTCCAATCCCCCTCCTTTTCTTAAGACACCTTTTTGTTTCTGTACATGTTTGATAGTAAAGGTAGCTGGAGATGAACTGGTCAGAAAGCTGCTAGCAGAGGAAAAGCTAGGGAAAGTGTATCTATAGCTAGGATGAAAAGCCCCTATTAGAATGGCTGAAACAAAAGGGGGTGGTCTTCTTGTTGGTTTTCGCAACTTGTTGGGTATGGTTTACTTGCATGTTGTTTTCCATTAGTTCCTTGGTGGTTTGGGGTGGCTGACTTGTATTTGCAGACAAATGCTTTCACCTACTGTTTGTGCGAATTAAATGCTATTGTTCTCTATTTAGTACTGTTTTGCTTACTACTCGATTCATTTGCTGGGCTTTTCACTTATCTTTTTTGGTGGATTCATAACATGTTGGGATTGTGAATTATTCTTTTCTAGAATATGATTGGTTTCTTATCAAAAAAAGAATATGATTGTTTCAATGCGGCATGGATCTTGCGAATGTGCATTTAGAGCTCAGAACTGCACTGTTATAAAGTGATGGAAAGCTTAGGTGCGTTAAACTAAAAATGGTGGTTAACTAGATTTTCTTACTAAGCTCAAATTATGACAGGAAAATGCATAATAGGAACAGAAGGTTTTTGTTAAGGATAAGCAGTACTAAATATTAGTAACTCGATGTTGAAATTACCCCGGACGATGATCCATTTCATTCTCCTAAACAATCTCAATGGAAGATGGCTTTGAGAGTTGGGACTACTTGTAGGATGTGTTTTGGTAGATTTTGTTAACGAAACAGGCACCATCTCATCCTCCCTTTCTCCACATTCCCTGCCACTTCCTTCACCCTTTCCTGCCAGCTAAAAATTATGGAAGTATAAAGATGAATTTATTTTAATAATTAAAAAAATAATAATATGGAATGTACAAATATAAATTAAGAATAGACTCTTATCTTTTCCACTATTATTTCTGGTTCTTTAGTCACTTTTATATTTGGACTACTGGAATCTGATATTTGACTACCAATTAGGGAAGAGTAACATTAACACCTTACTGAGAGCAAGAGTGAAAAACTCTCTAGTGTGGGAAGTTAAATTTGAGGCATTCAAGCCATGCCTGTAATTCAAAAGCATTATGAACAAGTCTCAGGAGGAGAGCTTCTTTGGGGTGGTTGGTTAATCAGAGCAGATCCTATCCGATCCGATATCCATGTCCCATTCTTCCCAACCACAAAGCCGACCAAAACATTAGGGGTCTCATGACTCGTGAGTTTGTTGTCACTCACTCACACCACCACTCTCTATCATACTTGTCTAAATCCAACAAATTTTAATCATTTTTATCTTCTTCAGGAGAGCATGAGCATCCCATGTGCTATTATTGTCTTTGAAAAAAAACCTGGTCCCTTGTTCCTTCCAAATTGAGACCAACTTTCCTTAACACTTGCTAACTTTGCTCACTTCCTATATGCTCAAATAAAATGTAAATGTGATTCTCAAAAAAAAAAAAAAAAATGTAAATGTTATGTACATCTACTTTTTTTTTTTTTTTTTTCTTTATTTACTTTTTGGTTATGACACTCCATTGGACCAAAGATGATTGCACATAAAGAAGGAAATGTAAATATTATGGTTGTCTAAATCCAGGAATTGTTGAACATTTTTTCTTCGTGAGAGCATCCTATGTGCTATATATCTATTATTGCCTTTCAAAACCTGGTCTCTTATTCCTTCCAAACATGGTGGTTAGGACAATTTAGGAATCACAGGCTATTTGGGTCTCTTTTTTTTGGTTGGTACACGCATCGCATTCTAATGAGCCAGTGATTGAATCCGGATTCTCCATGATAGTCTAGTCTGAACTCTGAAGCTCATGCCAATGAACCACTTGTTGATTGTTACTGTTGGGTTTTCCTTTTAGCAATATATTATGGGTTTTCCTTTTAGCAATAAAATAATGTAGTAAGCGGGAAAAACAGAAAAATAATGAGAAAAAAGTGTTCTTTTATGAAAATAATTAAGCTTTAAATCATACAAAGAGAAGTGAAAAATATATATGTAGAGAGAGAGTGTGTGTTCTTGGTGATGGTGATAATGCTAGCAAAGACGTGTCTCATTTTCCTCTATTTGATATATATGAATCTTTAACTCAAACAAATGTAAGGGCTCATTTTGTGAGGATCTAGCCCAAAATTCATGTCGCTTAGCTTGATTGGTGGTGGTACGGATGTTCTTTTAATTCCCTATAAATCTACAAAAGAGGGGGAGGAGGGAATCATAAATATAAGATTGGTTCTTGAGACACATTAAATGAGATAAAGAAGATGGGCAGAAGGAAGGTGAGAGAGGGAAAAAGTGGAGGAAGATAATATAATCTTAGGATCAAAATCTATCACAGTTCAATAGAAATTAGTACTAGCGGTACAGTTTTAGAGGAAATGATTTAAATTAAATTTGAGAAGTCACTCCTCCATAACAAAAATATTCCCACTACTCAACCTTTCAGCGAAAGCAAATTCTAGATCTAGCATAGCTCCTACACTAGGTAGCATTTAACATTCTCCTTTTACAATACGGGTAAGTTTGTCATTTTTAAGATTTTTCCTCGCTGTTATCTTTTAGGTTTTAAAATAGTTATTGAAGAGAGATACAATTTTTTTTTTTTAGGATGAAAAAGAGATATACAACTTGATTAGTATCTCAATGCATTATTTCTAATACCTTTCAAAAATTAGGAAGGATTAGGATTTCTATGGTTTGATCTCAAAATCCCAGAATTTTCTAGGTAAATATAAATCAACCTTTCAAAAATTAGGAAGGATTAGGATTTCTATGAATTGATCTCAAAATCCCAAATTTTTGTAGGTATTAATTGGCTAGAGGTTTATGTGTAGATTATCATGTAAAAGTTTAATGAAACAAAAATTGAATATAAGGAGAACGGAGAGATTATAGAGAAATGGGTTCAATTATTTAATATTTTCTATTTGCCAAAATTGAGTTTCAAAACATAAGTTTTGAGTTAAAAAAGAAGAAGAAGATATTTTGCTAATTTTGGCCCACTTAAGCCACGCAAAACACTTGGATAGTAACACATAACACCATTACAAGTTTATTGGCATCATTTATATAATTGTTTGTAAGTATTCCCAAATGGGTTTAGTGTCAAGCGATCAAAAATGAAATAAGAATACCCAGAAACTGATTTTAAGAAAACCAGAGTCATATAACTGAAAGCAAAGAAAGAAAAGAGTTAAGAGAGTTTAAGGAACATGGTAGACCATCCAGAAGCCAAAGCTGCTTCTGAATTTCCTGATTTTTTTTGTTTTTTGAAAGTTCTTTCCGGGTCGGTTTGAGTAGGTATTGGCAATCAGGTTTGAGTTGGCTTGTGGCCATCCCTACAACATCAGCGTTCAACAACACTAATGGCCATAACAGAAGCTATCATCCAAGACAAACTCTGGGGATACAGCAATCCCATCCTATTACTGCCGATAACAAGGCTTGAACAAATCATAAGTTCATGACGACAATGGCCTTTGGCAAGAGCCGCAAGACTATCAATATGTGGTGCCACCCCGGGTTTTCAAGAAGGTTTACTAACTACCTAGGCAGGCTATATCAATATACCCAACCAACTTATGGTCATGTGCTAGTTAAACTGATCTGTTTTGCTGGACACCCCATCCCAAAACGAGAAAAAAGAAAGAAAGAAGGCAGTAGTTAGATGAAAATATATTGACAAATAGAGTGTTTGGCCTGAGCTTATAAGCTCGTGCTTTTATCTTTTAACTTTTATGTATAGCTTTTTAAAACCTCTTCTTCTTCTTTTTTTTGCATTTTCTTACATTTTCAAAAAAAAAAAAAATTTCAAGGAATAAATATAGTTTAGCACACTGAAAGTTTAGACTAAAACCTGTACATAAACTCACAGTTAAAATAAACTAACAATTTAAGCTAAACCAAACCAAACAAACATATACTAAATTCATTGGCTTAGCTTTAAAAAAAAGTTTGGATAAAAATAAAACCTAAAAAAGTAATAACAAAAAAAAAAAAAATATATATATATATATATATATATTTAACGAATCATGCAATCATCACTCTTTATAAATCTCCTTCCCCTACCAGCCCCTCTCTCAACTAGATTTATTTAAGAATTTGGCAATTTTGTCCTTTTTTTCTTAGTAGCAAACAATCCCTAAATACTTTTTTTTTTTTCCCATAAGAAAATTTACTTGATCGTTTAACTAACTTTTTAGCAATGCTACACGTAGAGCATGGAAATGTGATCCACCCCCATGGATAAATTATATCATGAAGCAAAATGAAAATTGAGATATACGGTCCAGAACCATGTACCATAATATTAACCAAAGTTGGCCACCCTTGATAATCCAGAACCATATTTAGTTTGTCATGTAACATAATATTAACTAAAACCAAAAGCAGGACACCACTCATCATACATAACACTAACTAATTATAAATATATGAAAAAGTGAACTTTAAAGACTGATTTTGGTTGAGTACAGGTTTGTCGAAATTTATTAACAATTTGAGCTTTTGCATGTTTGTCAGATGCCACTGCAACCACCTCCAAGTGCGTGAGTCATGGCTTCAATTTCGTCGTTGTCCTCCAAATTAAGCTGCACATTCAAATCAATAACTTATAATTAGAATGACCAATTTTAACATACTCAAGTAATCTTAATTAAAAACAATAGCAAGCTAGTGTGAGATAGTTTACAATAGTGCATACATAAGCAAATAACACACATTTGCATGACATAATGCGAGTTAACAGAGTTTGTAGCAATAGATATGTTACTTAATATGCTTTATGGGTCACAGAATTAGTAATTTATTTAAAATGAATCAATTCTTAATGTCTATTTCAAACACATAGAAAGAGATATAAAGCCATTTACAGTATGGTCATTATGAAAGTGCAAAACAAAGCAAAAACAAATTTCTTGAAAAAATGTGAAAGAAACTTACTCTAGCTGGTGTGTGGCTCCCGAGAATGCGTTGGCCGTCATGGAAGAATTGGATGGTCCTATATTCCAATTGACGCTTGTCATAGTAGGCAGTGAAGAGCTTGATGAACTTTAAGATTAGGTCTGATACAAAGTTCATCAAGCTCTTCACTGCCTACTGTGACAAGCGCCAATTGGAATATAGGACCATCCAATTCTTCCATGACGGCCAACGCATTCTCGGGAGCCACACACCAGCTAGAGTAAGTTTTTTTCACATTTTTTCAAGAAATTTGTTTTTGCTTTGTTTTGCACTTTCATAATGACCATACTGTAAATGGCTTTATATCTCTTTCTATGTGTTTGACATAGACATTAAGAATTGATTCATTTTAAATAAATTACTAATTCTGTGACCCATAAAGCATATTAAGTAACATATCTATTGCTACAAACTCTGTTAACTCGCATTATGTCATGCAAATGTGTGTTATTTGCTTATGTATGTCTACACTATTGTAAACTATCTCACACTGGCTTGCTATTGTTTTTAATTAAGGTTACTTGAGTATGTTAAAATTGGTCATTCTAATTATAAGTTATTGATTTGAATGTGTTGCTTAATTTGGAGGACAACGACGAAATTGAACCCATGACTCGCATTATGTCATTCAAATGTGTGTGTTTCCATGTTCATGGCATGTTAACTCCACCCTGCATTGTATCAAGGGGCAAGGGCAATGTTCAGAGCAATCGTTATTGCAATGTCTTTCTTTGTTTTTGATAATTCAATTGTTACAACAAGTGAGGAGGGAGCCTCTAACCTTGGTACTCTTCGTTAAGGAGATCAGGCAATGTCGCTGTGTTACGGGGCTCCTGGCGGTTATTGTACACAGGGCGACGCTACGTACAGCTCAGAGAGTACACCCTGACCTGAAAAAAAAAAAAAAAAATTATATAATAAATTAGGAACATCCTAATTAGGAACACCCTCAATCACAAAATTAGGAACACCCTCAAATTAAAAAAAAAAAAAAAAAAAAATTATTTGCTCAATTGCTCTACTTTCAAGCAAAATAAAAAAAGCCCAAAAAAAATTTGAACTACAATCTGGAAAAAAAAAATTGTAACAGAGCCAAGCCCACGGCAAGCCCAATAGATTACAGAGGTAACAACCTTACCCACGGATTCTCACAAAAAAAAAAAAAAAACCCAATACAGGTAACAGAGCAAATCACTTCTAAATCTATCCATCAGGACCATCACTAAAGGTTTTATCAAAGAAAAAGAAATCACTAAACTTCTAAAGGCCTAAACACCGAAATATCGGACCAAGCTAATCGATTTCTCGAAGGAGGAAAAAAAAATCAAATCAAATCAAATATGAGCTATTTGAACCGGGTTTGGATGGCGGCGAGCGTGGCAGTGGTGCAAGGCCACACAGACCAGGGGCAGAATTGGAAAACTGGCCTCAAATCCCTTCAACACGGGAAACGAAAATTCTTCTACGGCACCGGAAGCGACGCTTCGGATCTCCGGCCGCTTTCAGGGATGATCGGATCGGACTTCCCCGGAGTTGTGGGGAATCGTGACGGAAATCTCGAAAGGTCCGACGAGTCTCTCAGGCGAATCATGTACTTGAACTGCTGGGGCCAAGGCTCAGAGGTCGCCGGAGATGAATTTTTCGGCCGAAATTCAACCCAAAACTCGGGACGTGGTAGTTGACTCGGCACTCGGGTAAAAAAAAAAGAGCTTGGAAGATCGGGCGAGTTGAAGAGATGATTGGAAAAAATGGATGTAGTTAACTATTAATCCCTTGAATTGTATAAAAACAGAGTAACAGTTGTAATAAATCTATTACCTAAAGACTGCAACGCCGTTACGCCTCAGTCCCTCAAAGCAAGAGCAACGCCGCCGGAGATCTGATCCAGTCCAGATCGTCGTCGGAGATCGATAGTCCAGATCGTCGTCGCTCGCCCTCATCGCCGTCGGAGATCGCTCGTCGGTCGTCGCGACGTCGCCACTGTCACCGAGTCTGCCTCAGCAGCCTTAGCCTTCAGGCCTCCCTGCTCGTTGCTCCGGTGCTCCCTCCCTCAAGGTATTTCATTTTTCTCTCTGACTCTCTCTCAGTCTCTCTCTCTCTCTCTCTATTAAATGAAATGAAAATTATAAAATGAACTCTCTCTCTCTCTCTCTCTCTCTCTTTATTCTTTAATAAGACTAACTCTCTCTATTAGTCTTTTGAAATTTGAACTGTGTCTCTCGTTGGCTGAACCGAACTTCACCTTTATTAACTTTTTTCTTTGTTTTTTACTTTTGTCTTTTTGAATGTGTTGCTTTTCATGTGTAGTGTGTTCGTCAGTTTATCATAATATCTTATCCGTTGGGTGGTGTGTAGTGTGTTGGTGTTGATTTTAATTATCTTTTAGACTAGTGTAACGTGTGATGGTGATTTGTGAAATTTTCTGATTGACAGGGGCATAGGCATCATTAAGTCTGCTTGTCTATTAAATGAGGTGCGGTGGGGTGAGATGGGCACATGGGACCAGATTACACAACTTTAATTATTGTGCTACATATAGAATGGGTAAATAATGTGCACATCAGTGCCTCTTTTAGTGTAATATGCACATTATTGGCTCTTTAGTGTAATGTGTACATTAGCGTATGGGACTAAACAATATAACAAATTAAAGTATAATAATTCATGACAAATAAATTATTATTAGGCTAAACAACAATAATCAAAGCAGTATAATAAACTAATATATTATAAAAGATAAACAAATTAAATTATGTTAGGCTAAACAACAATTAATAATTTTATAATTAATGAAACAACAATTGATAATGAGACTATTATGCAATGATTTCAAAATATGAAAACTCATGGAAGGCAATTGTAAATTTTATGTATTTGCATGTTTTTTGATTGTTGTTGTTGTCCATATATAAAATTTTCTTTTTATTAAATTGTGTAATTTATGCTTGTTAAGGAACACCCTGAAAAAATTTCCTGGAGTTGCCACTGATTGTACATATTGAGATAGGTTAATGTGGCCACAATAACGCTTAAAATAGTTTGAAATGCATAGTTATGAACCTGTGCTCTGGTTATTGTACATATATTATGCTTCTTGTTTGTGGGAGAGGTAGGAAAATTGGAATGTATCTTGGCAAAAATGACTCACTAAGGCTTGAGTTCATGGGAAAAATTCTATTTGACTATATGGCAGGAAATGATCAAAAGGCCACTTTAGTGACACTCTATATCCATTGTAGATGTAATAGGTATGATAAATTAGATCTTGTCCCGCTTCCCTTTTTAATTTTCCTTATCTGTCAGGTCTATTTCGCAAGAATTTGGAGAGTTTTTACAGTTCTGAACTCGCATGATTTGGTTTGTTTGCTATTATTCATAGGAATGCTTAGCTTGCTCTTGCTCTCTCTCTCTCCCCCCCCCCCCCCCCCCCCCCCACTCACCCACCCAAAGGAAAAACTCCTTCCATCCCAAACATACCTAAGGGTAGACTTATTGAGAGCAGAACTAGTGATTAAGGTGTTTGTGGTCCATTGAACCAAAAATAGAGCAATAAGTCATTCATGATAAAGAGTTTACACAATGCATTTTGGTTCAATATGATTCAGTACTTGAATTGGATTCCAACGTTTTGATTCAACCGAACAAAATTTTCTTAGATCAATATGTCCTTAAATTCCTAAATTTTATCATTTTCTTTTATCTTCATATGCCATATCGTACAATTTTTACAACAACAAGTCCAATGCAGCTTTTTGCTTTCATTTTACTGTCATTTCTTTCTTACTTACTGTAGGATGGGCGAGATCTGTACTTTAAGATGAGGTATGACACAAAGTTCATCAAGCTCTTCATTGCCTACTGTGACAAGCGCCAATTGGAATATAGGACCATTCAATTCTTCCATGACGGCCAACGCATTCTCGGAGCCACACACCAGCTAGAGTAAGTTTCTTTCACATTTTTTCAAGAAATTTGTTTTTGCTTTGTTTTGCACTTTCATAATGATCATACTGTAAATGGCTTTATATCTCTTTCTATGTGTTTGACATAGACATTAAGAATTGATTCATTTTAAATAAATTACTAATTCTGTGACCCATAAAGCATATTAAGTAACATATCTATTGCTACAAACTCTGTTAACTCACATTATGTCATGCAAATGTGTGTTATTTGCTTATGTATGTTTGCACTATTGTAAACTATCTCACACTGGCTTGCTATTGTTTTAATTAAAGTTACTTGAGTATGTTAAAATTGGCCATTCTAATTATAAGCTTTTGATTTGAATGTGCAGCTTAATTTGGAGGACAACGACGAAATTGAAGCCATGACTCATGCACTTGGAGGTGGTTGCATTGGCATCTGACAAACATGCAAAAGCTCAAATCTGTTAATGAATTTCCACAAACCTGTACTCAACCAAAATCAGTCTTTAAAGTTCACTTTTTCCTATATTTATAATTAGTTAGTGTTATGTATGATGAGTGGTGTCCTGCTTTTGGTTTTAGTTAATATTATGTTACATGACAAACTAAATATGGTTCTGGATTATCAATGGTGGCCAACTTTTGGTTAATATTATGGTTCTGGACCGTATATCTTAATTTTCATTTTGCTTCATGATATAATTTATCCATGGGGGTGGATCACATTTCCATGCTCTACGTGTAGCATTGCTAAAAAGTTAGTTATCACTTGGCAAACAATCAAGTAAATTTTCTTATGGGAAAAAAAAAAAGCATTTAGGGACTGTATGCTACTAAGAAAAAAAGGACAAAATTGCCAAATTCTTAAATAAATCTAGTTGAGAGAGGGGCTGGTAGGGGAAGGAGATTTATAGAGTGATGATTGCATGATTCGTTAGTTTTTTTTTTGTTATTACTATTTTAGGTTTTATTTTTATCCAAACTTTTTTTTTAAGCTAAGCCAATGAATTTAGTATATGTTTGTTTGGTTTGGTTTAGCTTAAATTGTTAGTTTATTTTAATTGTGAGTTTATGTACACGTTTTAGTCTAAACTTTCAGTGTGCTAAACTATACTTATACCTTGATTTTTTTTTTAAATGTAAGAAAATGTGAAAAAAAAGAGGTTTTAAAAAGCTGTGTATAAAAATTAAAAGATAAAAGCACAAGCTTATAAGCTCATGCCAGACACTTTATTGTCAATATATTTTCATCTAAGTACTGCCTCAGTTTTTTTGTTTTTTGTTTTTGTTTTGGGATGGGGTGTCCTACTGAAGGCAAAACATATTAGTTTAACTAGTGAGTCTAAACCTTCTTTCTCACTTTTCTTGTTCTACTCTATATCCCACCAATAAAAACTTATCACATGTTCACTTAATTAATTAAATACTATTATTAATTAATAACGATAGTATTTAATGATGTGTTGTTTTTGTTTGACTTATAAGTCATGTATTGTAGAATCTACTCCAGTGAAATGTGTTTTTTCTTGAATGAGATACTTACACAAAGTTTGATTTTTGCCTAATTACACTAGAAAATGAGAGAAATAAATGCATTTATGTATCTAACAACAAGCACCTACTGACCTACACTGATAACATTTTAAAATATTTATCACATTACAAATGACCTTTTCAAATGTGTTATTTTATTGCTTGCTCTTAATTGTTCATAAATAAACATTAAAATAAATAATTTTTTTATGGGATTTTTACATACCATCTGTAAAAATTCAAATATGAGAATATTTTTTTTTATTACCTTCAAATACTATACAAATAAGTGTTTTTATACTATTAAAGAGAAAATACATATATTTTTTATACTAGCGGATAATTATTGTTCAAACATGTCAAGAATTAAGGATTTTAGGTTTTAAAATTTGAAGAATAATTGAAATTTGTAAGCAAAAAAAGAAAAAGAAAAAAGAAAACAAAGAAAGGACGAAAACGACGTCGTGTTGAAAGTCCAAAAAACCGGCAAGGCGGCAACATAGGTCTTCGCGCCAATAGCTAGCACTTGGATTTTCAAAACCTCTATACTCTGTCAGTGTATGTCCCCACCCCCAAAAAAAATAAAAAATAAAAAAAACTCACCGTCGATCAACAATTCCGAAACCAAATCATAGAAATCGGGCGGTCCCAACAAGCCCATCATGTACATACATCTCAAACGAAACAAAACACAAACACAAACACAAGTACACAACACAACCCTATACACACACACACTCTGTACAGTGTGTTTGAAAATTTAACTGAAAAACCAGCCGACAACTCGTGTCCACTTCCCAAATCTCGAGCTTCTCTCTCCTGGTTTCACGCACAGCGCCACCTTCACTTCCATTTTCTAATGCTACTACTTAGTTTTAGAGTATAATAATTATACTATAAATCTCATTTTTTTAGCTTCCCTAGGCAAGAGTTCATGTTTCAATCAATTGTGTATGACTTTTTGTTCAAGCTAATTACATTAACATACTAGTACATCATTCTGTTCCAACCTGAGTGCTTAAAAAAACCCACTAAAGACTTCCAAACTTGTCTGGTTCTTGCTTTTTTTTTTCTTCCCTTTTTAGTATGGACTGTGCAAAGTTGGGTTTTTTTGGGTTTTGCTTCTTCTTGTGGTCGCCAATGGTTGCTGCCTCTGACAATCTTCTTTCTCCAAAGGGTGTTAACTATGAGGGTATGTGCCAAGTGGGGTCTTCTTCAAAAGACACAAAACCCATGTCTTTTTGCTTTGTTGTGTTCTTCTTCTATTTTTTTTTCTTCTTTTGACTGAATCTCTGACTAATTCTGTGTTTTTTTTTTTTTTGGGTGAAGCAGTGACTGCTTTGATGGCGGTGAAGATTAAGCTAAAGGACGAGTCGAATGTGATGAATGGGTGGGATATTAATTCCGTTGACCCTTGTACCTGGAACATGGTCGCTTGCTCTGCTGAAGGTTTCGTTGTTTCCCTGTGAGTCTCTCCCCCATTGTAATCATTTGCTCCTTTTTTCACATTTGGGAACTCAGAAATTGAAGAAAAAAAAAAAAAACCCTTTTTGCTTTCTTAGTTAGCTAACCTAACAAAGAGGATTTGAAAGAAAGATTGGTTATTGGGGCTTTTTGCTTTTCTTTTATGTTCGTTTGGGGGCATTGCTTTCTTTGTAGTAGTAGTGGGTTGTTATTGGTTAATGAAATCTGAAATGTATCTCTAATGTTACTTGTTTCCCATTGATGTTGGTAGTGAAATGGCCAGCGTGGGCTTATCAGGAACTCTTTCACCAAGTATTGCCAATTTGAGTCACCTTCGGACAATGTGAGACTTCTCTCTTTCCATTTCTGCTGGACTTCATGGCAACTCCATTTGTCTATTTCTATTTCTTTTGCCCATTTAGTCATACTTCAATAAGTAATTAATTGCTACTCATATTTTAAGCTTAAGTAGTTAGTGCCCTATTTCTATTCCACCTGATAATGAAATGATGAGAGAGAATCGCTTGAAATGGTTTGTTTTGCTCATGTTTAGAGGAAGGTGATTAATGCATTAAAAAGAGTGAGTTGATTCAAGTGGAGGGAACCAAAAAAGGCAGGGGAGACAGAAAAAACATTAATGGTAGTAAAAAAAAAAAATGTAAATTAAGAAAGTAACAAAAAGTATGATTTTGGATAGAATAGAAACTAATACATGTGGTTAATCCTAACTAGTCTGTTGAGGATTTATAGCCAACCCCAAAATTTTGGGACTAAGGCTTAGTTGTAGCTGTAATGTTTTTCAATATGGCTAATTTAGGAGCTTCAATAATGCTTACTTTTAGAGAATTCTTTGTGTCTTTTTGTGCGTGTGTGTGGAGATTTTTGTGTTAAAAATTAAAGTAATCAAAGGTAATAACTGGCAATGCATGGTTCATACCCATATTAGGTCATGTTTTAAATTGATTTTGGTGCAGTGCACTGTATACGTGATGTCATACTTAAAAGTGTGTTAGCAGACCTAGATTTTGTAGGAAGCACTGTGCTAGACAGATGAGCTTGATCAGAATTCATTGCAAGGGGGTATGAAATACTAAGTGTTCTTGTCTGTCTAGTTGCTTGATAAAAGGAAATATTTTGGCGTATAAGTTATGAGATGTCTTATGTCTTTTTTTGTGCCACTGCAGAAAAGTTTATTTGAAATTAACATTTACCAATAAATATTTTCCATTTCTATTGTTGCAGGTTGTTGCAGAACAATCGGTTATCTGGCCCTATACCAGCTGAGATAGGAAAGCTCTCAGAGCTTCAAATGCTTGACCTCTCACAAAACCAGTTTGTTGGAGAAATTCCAAGTTCTTTGGGGTCTCTAACTCATCTAAACTACTTGTGAGTATGAATTGAATGATAAATTGTGCACTACAATTACTATGGCTTTAGCATTTTGTTTGCTCTAACTATTTGTTCTCTAAACCTTTGCCATGCAAGTTTTTCAGGCGGCTCAGTAAAAACAATTTATCTGGACAGATTCCTAAGCTTGTTGCTAACCTCTCTGGTCTTTCATTCTTGTATGTGTTTCATCAGATTTCAACTGTGTTTTCTCTTTCAACATGTTTTGAATAATTTTAATTTTGTATAACTGTATTGCATAGGGATTTATCGTACAACAATTTCAGTGGTCCCACTCCGAAAATACTAGCACAAGGCTACAGGTGAGGTCTTTAGTGAAAAGAAATGTTATTTTATAATAATAAAACCTGATTTTTATTTCCAGTCCATAGTTAACTGATTATAGTTCATCATTTTATGTCAAGTGGAGCATTCAATGGTGATCAATATGCTAAAATTCCCACTTGATCATTAGATAGGCCATCCTATCTAGTTGCTTAAGCTTTTGCATTGGATGCTCTAGCGCAAGTATCCAGCTCTTGCTATTTTATTCTATTTCTTTTATGTCCTCCTATGGCTTCGGATTTTTTTTTACCGAATTATAATTAGTTTCTGATATGTAAACAATCCTATCTGATGAATCTTCATTTGGGGAGTTTGCGTTGGATGTTGTGGAATTTTACTAGAAAGGCAGAAAGAACAAAACAGAGATACTAGAAGAACAATACGACTTTTCTTCATACACAAGTGTTATCCTTAAGAGGAATTATGTATGTATCCCAAAATGTGGTAAAACAAAGACATACTGCATTTGCTCTTTTTGAATGTGAGTCATTAGTTTGTATTTAATAAATACAATTTCATATAGATTAGGAAAAGTCAGCTACCAGTGATGTTATGTTCAGTAGTTGATATTAATTTGCAATATTCCATTTGCCTGCATTCTTCAATTTTTGTTGACACACTTCAACAGCTGAATTATTCAAAATCCTTCCCAATATGTTATTTCAGCTAATTGACAGCTTCATGTTTTCATTGTAGTATTACAGGGAATAACTTTCTTTGCACTTCTACATCAGCACAAATTTGCATGGGTGCTTCAAAACCAATAAATGGTAATATAGATATAACCTGTAAAATATACTTTGCTAATGAGTGCCTAAATATACTTGAATGAATATGCAAGATGGCGTAATTACAGATACAAGGTCAACTCAGAAAGTCAGTGGTCATCATCAGTGGGTGCTTTCTGTTGCCATTGGCATAAGTTGCACATTTGTGGTTTCTGTGATGCTGCTTGTTTGTTGGGTGCATTGGTACAGATCTCGGCTACTCTCTTCATCTTATGGTACTAAACTACTCTTTTTTCTATGAAACACGTAGATGATAGGGATCTGGAGAATTTCTAAAGATTCAAATGTGTTAAAAAATGCATATTTTCAGTGCAGCAAGATTATGAATTTGATATTGGTCATCTCAAGAGGTTTTCATTTCGTGAATTGCAAAATGCCACTGGAAATTTTAGTCCCAAAAACATCCTAGGGCAAGGTGGATATGGAGTGGTTTATAAAGGATGCCTTCCAAATAGGACAGTGGTTGCGGTTAAGAGGCTGAAAGATCCAAGTTACACAGGAGAAGTGCAGTTTCAAACTGAAGTTGAAATGATTGGCTTGGCTTTGCATCGGAACCTCTTACGTTTGTATGGATTTTGCATGACATCCGATGAAAGATTGCTTGTTTATCCTTATATGCCAAATGGGAGTGTTGCTGATCGTTTGAGAGGTTTGTACCATTGTTGCTTGTCCCTTACCCTCTCTCTCTCTCTCTCTCTCTCCTCTCTCTCTCTCTCTCCTCTCTCTCTGTATTTGAAAATTTTGATTAATTTTTACATTGAATTTTTAGTTGTTCTACATAATAATGTTGTGGGTGTATGTTTTGGTTCATATAATTATTTTTAATTTCTAAAAATATTAATGATTATCCATGTGAACCAAATAACATATTTTCTAGTTCATTTTTAAGATTCAAACGCAAGAAATGAGTCAATTTTCTAAAAAAATCTTTCTACAAAGCGAGTCATTTTCCAAAAAAATAATTTTCCATCAAAACAAATGGAGCATGAGAATCTATTTTCATTTTCAGCAATAGTTTCAGAAAATGATTATGATATTTTTTGTAAGATATTGATTTAAATCCTTCATGAGTTTTACAGTATAAGTCAATGCTTAATCATGGGCAAGACTAGAAATTTTTGCCTTTGGCTGGGAGGGGTATAGTATTGTCACACAACTCAAGTCAAACTATATGCGTGTGTATTACATGTGTACAGGTGTGAGGAGGGAGGGAAATTTGTTAGAAATACAATAATGGTTTGTGTGTTTTAAGGGAATTCAAGTAGAATATTGAATGGGAAGCAATGAGAGATTAGGTTTTCATGGATATTGGGTATATATATATTAAATTTTATGGTGAATGCGGAAGTGTGGGCGTGAGTGGTTAACAGTTTGGAGGGTTGGCCACAGCTAAGGCAGCAAGTGTGGATGTGATTTAGGATGGATTCTTGAAAGGAAAATGGCTTAGGGATTGATGGTAATGCAATTGGGGTTTGGAATGGAAAGTGGAAGATTGATGGTTGTTGGAGTTAATGGTTTGAATATATGAACGGGTTGAGAGATGGAATGAGTTTTGACTTCTTCTTGAGAGTCATTTTCTCCCTCTTTTGAGACCTCTTCAAGGGAGTCTCTTCCTCTAATGCAGGACAATCAAGTCTAAGCAACACAAATTGGCAATTTCATTAATGAATTGGAAGTGTAATTATTTATAGAACCATAGAACTAATTCGACTGGCCCATATGGTCTTCTCTTATTGGTTCTATTATTCCTCTTGTGCAACTAATAATTCTAGCACGTGTTTATATTATTAATAAATGTGTTAAATGTAATTAGCATGCTATGGAATGTAAATAACTATTCTATCGTACCCTCTACTAATTAACTTCTAACTACTTGGACAAGTTGATTTGATTACACGGGTTCACCCCAAGCTAATCCCCTGACTTGAATCTAGGGTTGTCAATACTTGTCTTGAATTACCACAAAGGTTCTGTGTGAATATGGAAGCAAGGAAAGGAGGATAAGGCTGGTTGGAGCATATGGTTAGAGAGGAAAGGGTTGCTTGGCACTTATTTACTAGTTCCAAGTTCCTTCTGACACTTTTGGTCAGAAACCGAATCTTTGTGTTCTGCCTTCATTCCTTGAATCAATCAGCTTGTTCCTAGAAAGATGAAAGTATGTGTGCATCCAAAAAAGAGAGAGTATTATATGTGTGTGTGTATAGGGGGTACATGTACATGTTTTTAAATTAAGAGAGAGAGAGAGAGAGAGATGTCTCAATTGTTAAATTGGAAAGATAGTCATAACTCATAAGTATATTTTATATGAAAGGTATCAAATCTAATATAGATATTTATAGTATAATTATCTAAGATAATTTAACATCTTTCTGAATTCCATGAGCATGTAAAAGAATTCACAAAAAAAAAAAAAAAAGCATCTTCCATTAGAGTTTTGCTTGATGAAGATATAAAATTCATTCACATTCATAATGGGGACCAAATTTTAATTTTAATATAGGGTATAGAAAATTTTAAAGATCACATAGTATAATGTGGTACTGCCCTTGTGCTTGCTCAATATGACACCCTTAAGTTTCCTGGTGGCATCACATTTTTGAAACTTGAATAATTTAATAACTGGTCATTTAAAAATATTTCTTCATGGATCGATATTTAATTACTTAAATTTATTATTTTCAATTAGAGCTACACCCAAGTGCAGCCTTTTTCTTACTCCTTTGTTAATTCCTAAATTGCATGCTTCTTATTAGCAGAAACTTGTCGAGAGAAGCCCTCTTTGGATTGGAACAGAAGAATGCGGATTGCCATTGGGGCTGCCCGTGGACTTCTGTACTTGCATGACCAGTGTAATCCAAAAATAATTCACAGGGATGTCAAAGCTGCAAACATTTTGCTTGACGAAAGTTTTGAAGCTGTTGTTGGGGATTTTGGTCTTGCTAAGCTGTTAGATCGGAGGGAATCACATGTCACTACTGCAGTACGTGGCACTGTAGGACATATTGCCCCAGAGTATCTTTCAACAGGCCAATCTTCTGAAAAAACTGATGTTTTTGGCTTTGGCATACTACTTTTGGAACTCATAACAGGGCAAAAGGCATTAGATGCTGGAAATGGTCAGGTCCAGAAGGGAATGATTCTTGAGTGGGTAAGTGGTTTCTATCTGTTGTTATATTCGTAATGAAATACTTAAGAAAAAAAAATTCATAATGAAATTGAAATCATTGGACTTTGTTTCTCTTCGGTCTTATCGTTCAAGATTGATATAAGTTCATGATGATAATGTGACACAGTGAATGCCAGGAGAATACCATGGTTATTGTTTAGTTTCCAGTAAATTAATGGAATTGTGATTGATGCGAGTGTTTTAATAGTATATTATGGTGTGCTAAGTGGTAACTGATTATTAATATTATTTTAAATGCAAAGTGGATGATGCATCTTCAGACTTGAGCATCGCGAGACAATGTATACTGAAACCGTGAAGCTTTTCCTATCGATGCTGGGACACTCGCATGCTTTATATTGAGTGCACGATGTTGAGTCCACATCAAGGAAACATAAAGAAAGTGATTAGTTGATATACATGATTGAAACCCAAGCTATGGAATTAGGGGTGGGAGTGGTGTCCTTGCCTTACTATTACAACCATATTCTAATTTGGTTTTTCTAGTGGTATACTGCACTTTACTTTCACCTATTTCATACTTTGTAATTTGTATAAGATTTTTATTCTTTCTTCATACACTTTCAGATATAATTTATCATCTCTGTGTCTTTTGTTCTCTAAGTCATGCTGTAAAATATCAAAGCTACGTAACAAATGTTTGTCTTGTATTTGAGCTTATTCCTCAGCAGCCTTTTCATTATTCTCAGTTTTGGCATCAATCATAAGTTTGTAAATAATAATTGAATAATGCAGGTAAGAACCTTGTTTGAGGAGAAGAAGCTGGAGGTGCTAGTTGATAGGGATCTAAGGGGATGCTTTGATGCATTCCAGTTGGAGAAAACAGTAGAGGTGGCCCTGCAGTGTACTCAATCACATCCCAACCTCCGGCCAAAGATGTACGAAGTTTTGAAGGTCTTGGAAGGCCTTGTTGAGTCAGGACAGGCAGAGGATTCACAAAGTGGAACCAACCTTTGTGAGGCAAGGGCTTGTAGTTTTGCCAGAATTTACAGTGATGTTCAAGAAGAATCTTCATTTATCATTGAAGCCATGGAGCTTTCTGGACCCCGCTAACAAGCAGTTTAATTTGTTCCTTTTTAAGTTCAAATGTAAATGAGTTTTGCGCTTTATCATAATCATATACAAATTTATACATTTTCTATTAAGTTAATGCTTGTTGGATTCTATTGTGATTTGGGTTTGTGCAAATAGTACCACAAGACTCAATTCTATAATAGTAAAGACAAAGTCAAATAACAAGTACACATAAAGTATGCTAAAGTTTATGTGATTTGACAAATTATTTATTTTTACGGGCAGTGGCAAGGAGAAATTTCATTATAGAAAATAAGGAGATAATACTGTGGTATAAGAATATTCAAACCTAAACTCCAAAATACATCCCAAAAAAAGTCTTAACAAAGGAGTATTGTCGATAGCGCAACATTATGGTACAACTCAAACTTACCATGGGTGTGGAATTGTGGGTCAAGTTCCCTGGGACGAACCTATGAGCAAGGATGGAATTAAAAAAAAAAAAAAAGTATATTAATTTAAGCAATTTTGCTTTATTCAATTATATTTTGTTTCCTTTAAACAATATCATTGATTCTTTTAAGAGTAATATTATACTCAAATTTTTTACAACATTTTTACAAATTGTTTTGGTAGCAAATTATTATTGGTTGTATATGGGTGCACTACTTACATCATTTTTTTTTATTTACCAGCAACTATTTAACACGTCAGTAATTTATAATAAAAAAAAACTTGTAACTATAGCTTTTTCCTCATTTTAGTGAGCATAAAAAAATAAATAGTTCTAAAAACTAAAAATATATATATATAAGCCCCAAAAAAATAGCTCAACAGTAAACATTACCATTAGTAAAACTAAAAAAAATTTAAGCTCATTTAACCAATTTTATCCAAAATAAACAATACTGCCCTTTAAAAAATTCTAAACAAAAATAATTTTGCTCTTACTCACAAAATGAAAAAAATAAAAACCCTCAGCAGCTAAGTAGTAGCAGTGTCAGAGGTTGAAACTGCCGCACATAGCCAATGAAGAGCCTTCAGGTCTAAGCAGATTGCATTAGAGATGCTTAAAGGAAGGTTTGTCTACCAATTTGAAAGAGCTAGAGATTATTATGAAGATCTGAGATCTTCAAATCTAGGCCCCACAACTAAAATTAATCTACACACATCCACATTACACTTCAAACGAATGTATGTATGTCTAGCTGCTTGTAGAACTAGATTTATGGAGGAATGGAGACAAATTCAGTCTTGATACTTGTCATTTAAGAGGGTTTTTGAAGGGAAAACTACTAGAAGTTGTTGGAATTGATGGGAATAACGGGATGTACCCAATAGCATTTGCTATTTTTGAGGGCAAAAACAAGGACAATCGATCATGGTTTTTGGAATTGTTAGCTGATATTGGTTTTGTGAGGGAACATGGCTGGACCTTCATTTCTGATCAAAAGAAGGTATGTAATTATTTGTGTAAGTTTAATATTATATTTGTTGTATAATATTAGACTTTATTAAGTGTTCAAATGATTTAATATCTATGTACTAACCAATTAATTTGTTTGGTTTTGAAAATAGGGCTTACTTCCTACTCTTGCAAAAGTTGAAGCACATACGAGGTTTGTGTTAGGCATCTATATCAAGGAAGTCAATACCGTACCGGAGGCTGTACCGTTTTGGCCACCGGTACGATATATTTCGGATACCGGTCAATACCGGTGTACCGTTTCGGGTTACCGCTATTATATATACCACACACACACACACACACACATACCAAAATCTCTAGAACTATGTTTATAAGCATATAATATTTCATTTATATTATAGTAAATATAAAAGTTTATCATAAAACATTACCTCAATTCAGAAAAAATTATTCATAGTTTTAGACTTTAGTATCAATTAAAAGGAAAAAAAAAAAAAAACACAATATAAAAAATAGAAAGCTTAGTTGTTCATTGCATACTAAGAAAACAAATAATACTAATAAGTTAATGTAAATAAGTTACCATTATGCCCTTACAAAAATTCAAAAATTACAAAACTAAAAAAAAAAAAAAAGGCTTTTTTCTGTACCGGCCGGTATTGCCCGAAATTGGCCGGTATGGCCGGTACGGCCGGTATTTTTTCCGGTACAAAATAAAAGTGTACCGGTACCGGTGCACTGGCCTGTATGGTATGTACCGGCCGGTACGGCCGGTACCGGTACGGTATCGGTAACCTTGATCTATATGCCAACTTCAAGGAGGACAAGGACAAACAATTGAAGGATTTAATGTGAGCAACAACAAGAGAGACCACAAAACTCGGGTTTGAGGCAAAGATGGAGATGATGAGAAAGATAGATGTTAATGCTTATGGGCATTTGATGGGTATTGACTATGCACATTGGAGTAGACATGCTTTTAGTACATGGCCTAAGTGTGGCATGCTATTCAACAATCTTTGTGAGTCATTTAACTATAAGGTTGTTGATGACAGGGATAAGTCCATATTGACTATATGTGAGATGATTAGGAGGTATTTTATGAAAAAGATCCCAAGAAATAGGAATACAATGTTGAAGAATTCTGACCCAATTTGTCCTAAGATTCAAGATAAATTAGAAGTTAACAAGGAAGCAACTAGGGATTGCACATCTACATGGCCTAGTGGATCGAAGTTTGAAGCGCATTGTAAGGAAAAACAGTTTGTAGTTGATCTAAAGAAGCATATATGTGTTTGCTACAAATGAGATTTGACAGGCATCCCTTGCAAGCATGCGATTTCAGCAATTGCTTACAAGAAAGAAAAGTAAAAAAACTAAGTGCATAGCTATTACAAGGTTGAGACTTACCTTAGAATATACTCACATCTCATCCAGCCTACCAATGATGAGGACTTTTGGCCAAATGCAGTAGGTGATAAGATTCTGCCTCCAAAGATGCTAGTACAGCCTAGAAGACCAAAGGAGAACAAAAGGAAGAAATGTAGCAATTGTGGACAATTGGGTCACAACAAAAAAGGATGCAAATTACCCCTTCCCCTCCCCCCAGATTTAATAATGCTAATGAGGGCTAGATTTAGCAAAGACAAGGAGCAATAGCGAATAAGGAGCCAAAACCATGTATTTGTTGGGGTTTGTACTCTAAAATCCAATTTCTTAGCATAGTGAATGAGATGCATTGTATGTGATTTAGTCACAGAAAATATAAATTACAAGTTCCTTGTAAACTCAAAATGTAGTACGTAGTCGGTGATAAAATTGAGCGTTTTATCTGCGAAGATTATAACATATCAACTAAGATGGATTGTCTTAATCATGGAAGTGGAGACTTCTAGTTGATGTGTCTTAAGTGTTAAGACATATTAAACTGGACTGTTGTGAGATTAATTATTCAGTAAAAAACTACCACATGAATGACTAATCTTACAACTTCTAATTTCATAGACTCTACCACTGCACACCCTTGGTGCGATGGTTACTTCACAGGTATAAATGCTTGTGAAGTGTGATGGGCAAGGGCCGGGGTTCAAGTCTTCAGGAGGGAGTTTTACACACATATACACTTAGATTATGCTAGAGTAGAAATTCTATCTTGTATAAAAAAAAAAAAAAAAAATTTCATAGACTCTCAATCTTGAGAGGATAGTGAACGCGATCATGAAATGTAAGTTACTTTGATATATCAGAAGTGAGATCTAATATTGACGGTCAAAACCTCAGTATATTGGGTAATCACACGTAGTGTTAAGAGAACACATATTCTTAAGATGGAATCCATAATCTCTTTTTATAAAAACACGGAATATTTCATTGAGATAAGTTTAATGGGAACTAGTTATTCAGGGTGCCCACTTTAGTGAGGAGTTACTAAAACCTATATTTATTTAAATCGGGTTTCAATAAATATGAATAACTAAAAGATTAAACCGGGTACCCAAGAATAAAATAGTTGTTTACAAAGTGGCATTTCATTATGACTTTATTCACTATGGATATTTCATGGGGGTGATATCATTAGAGTCTTGGGATATAATTTATTAATAAAGTCTAGAGTGCAATTATATTTATATAGTGGTATTAAATATAATTAATAGTAACTTTGGATTTGTCAATAGTTGGCAGATAAGCCCATGACCCATTGAAGTTAGAGTCTTATTTGTTCCCTTTGATCCCATCTCAAGTCATAAACTAAAACCCAATTGGGTAGGCTCAAAAGGCTAACCCAATTAGATAGTCAGTTTTTATTAATAAGAGTTATTAAATAAAGTAATTAGCAAGGTAGTTAAAATGTATATATGATGAAAAGAAAAGAAAACAGTTTTTCTCTACAATAACAAGAAAAAGAACAGCATCTTTTGATAAAGAACTTTTCTTTGAGAATCAACGTACATAAAAACTGATTGAGGGACCACTCTTCTCAGGCACCATGTGGAATTAGGATGTTGATTAAAGGTATTCTCAAGTCTTGATTTTGAACTTCACTGCATCAAGGTACGCTTTCTATTACTTGTTCTAGAATTCAAGGTTACATGTTATCTCTCATGAATGAAGTAGATCTGTGATTGTTATTGCCACTGTGTGTTTTGTATGAGATGCAAAACCAGATTTTCCAACAATATTAATACTTGCTAATTGCTAAATAAGTTTTTTATTGTGCTACTTACCTATTGTAGTTACTAACTGCAAACTTGTTGAACTTGTTATAGGTTAGGAGAACAGGAAGCGATCATGTGTTTATGGACTTAAGAGTGGAAGAGGATCATCTCCCATTAAGTGTTGCTGGAAGTTAATCCACTATAATAATTGTCATATTATATATATACTACACATTGTGCTTGTTAATTGCATATTGCTAGTAGTTGGTCATTGAGTTTGTTGTGCATACATGCTTACCATATGATCCAATGTATCTATTATTCCAGGTTTCAACCCAAACAAGTGTCACTAGTAACAATGAAGTTGGTAGATATGGAAAAGGAAATGGAACTGTTGGAAAAGAAAGAGCTAGAAATGGAGTAGGAAAAGGATGAGGGGCAACAACAGTACTAGTTTGAGGACCTTTTATATGTTAGGACATTTCTTTGTTAGAACCTTTTGTGCTTACTATTTTGTAAAGCTGTCCATAAGCTCATTTGATGGTGATAATGGAGAAAAGTAGCCTATTTTGTGTTGGTCTTAGGTAGGACCTTTGGTTTGACAAAAATTATTAGTCACTATTTTGTAAAGTTTTCCATATGCTTATATAATGGGATACTAGACATTAAGTATCCTATTTTGTGTTAGTCAATAGTTTACAAAACCTTTATGTGAACAACTAAATATTAAGGAAATGTGAAATTTCTAAAGTTTCTCTGTCACTAAGTAAGTCAGTAATCTCTCCTTCACTTAGGCAGTAGAATTTGTTGTCCCTTCCATTCGAAGGAGAGTTTTGTTTTCTCTTAGGATAACAGGTTTATCTCGGGAGTTAGTTGGGTTTCTTTTTGGGGGTGTAGGGAAACACTTTTCTATCTTTCTCACTTGCTTTAGTGAGACATGGAAGATTTGGCAGAACAATAGAGCAACTTCTCCCTCTCTGAAAGGGAGAAAATAGGCTTTGTCTTGAACAAGGATCAACGATAAGGTGAATTCATCATAGCAGCGCAATTCTTAACTCCCGGTTTCTTAATACGGAAGCAATGGCAAGAACCTTCAAGCAGCTGTGGAGGTCCACCAATGGCTTTGAAATCAACAACCATCAGGACCACAGGGTGCCTTTTGTTTTTGATAATTTAAGCGACATTGACCGAATATTACAAAGCCAGCGTTGGAGTTTTGATAAACACTTAGTGATGGTCCAAAGATACAATACAGAGGTGCCAGTTTGGGATTTGACTTTTACGAAAGCTCTCTTTTGGGTGCAAGTTCATGAAATTCCGGTTTGGTATATGATAAAGAAGGTGGCTGAAAACCTTTGTGAAACTGTCGGGGAAGTCCAAAAATCAATCGATGCGGTTGATAATGTAGGTGGCCACTTTATCAGAGTTCGTGTGATGATAGATGTCACCCTTCTTGTGTGTAGGGGTCGTCTAATAACAATGGGAAACGGAGCAAAACATTGGATTCGGTTTAAGTATGAAAGATTATCAAACCTGTGCTTCTGGTGTGGGTGACTAACCCATAGTGACAAGAATTGTAAATTGTGGGTAGAGAGCAAAGGCACCCTCTCCCCTGACCAGCAACAATTCAACTCTAGTTTGAAAGCAGCACCATATTCGGCTATAGGAAAGGATGTAATTTTCGTTCCCGGTTTCTATGAAGGCAGAAAATCCAATTTTAGAAGGGCAAAAGAAGTAAGTTCATGCTTAGTTCCGGTGGTGGCCAGCTCAGGAACAGGTTCATCGGAAAATATCTAGTCCAACATGGAGGTAACGATGGAGAAAGGAAGCAATAAATGTAGAGAGCCATTAAATGTAGAAACCATGTGTAGGGGGAAGACGTTATGAACAGAGGCTACATTTATTCCAAACGGGAAGACTTTACAAACAGAGGCTACCTTTATTCCAAACGGGAAGTTAGCCTCAAATGAATCCGAACCAAATTTGAACCAGATTCCATGTGAGGAAAACATTAACTCAAAGATATTACTTCCCAAATCAATCTCGTTTGCTGAGATGTTTGATATCCAAATAAGGGAAATTGATGATGCCCTAATCAAGTTTGGAAAACGCACGGATGGGGAAATAAAGGCACTAGAGGCAAGCAATGCGGAAATTACTCCTCAGAATCAATGTGATGAAGCAAAGGAAGGGAGTGGGGCACATGAGGTAGGGTTGGTACAAGCACATGGGCAACTTAAAGGGCTTGGCCGTGTGCATGCACAATCTGTCCAACAAAAAATTAACACAGCCACCCTTAAAAAAACTTATACCAGAGGAGGAAGAAAATATCAAGCATATGCAAGGGTGGTAAAAAGATATGGGGCAACAAAATTAGTATGTGGCAAGAGAGGTGGGGAGGATCATCTAAAGTTACCAAGCAAATGCAGACTGGTTTCTAAGGATGATGGGAGCTCTTTTTCAATGGTGGAGGCTGTGTGTCAACCTCGCCAATCGCCATGAGTAGCCTTGTGTGGGACTATCGTGGGCTTGGGAACCCATGTATAGAGAATGAGCTTGCAGATTTGGTGCGGGTAAAAGATCCATCTGTCGTGTTTTTAGCCGAAACATGGGTAGATGAAGCTAGGCAAAAAAATATGTTGAGGAAGATAAGGTGCGAGAATATATTCATTGCCCCAAGATCAAATAGGGGAGGTGGATTAGTGTTGTTCTGGAGATCGA
Organism: Castanea mollissima; assembly: GCA_014183005.1. Taxonomy (NCBI): domain Eukaryota; kingdom Viridiplantae; phylum Streptophyta; class Magnoliopsida; order Fagales; family Fagaceae; genus Castanea; species Castanea mollissima. The sequence goes on from JACAVU010000002.1 coordinate 39,438,680, forward strand.
CCATTGATGTAACTGTAGAGGTTTCAGGCACAAATTACATCGATGCACTGTTTCAAGAAAAAGATAAGGCAAGGATTGGAGTGATTATTCGAGATTGCCAAGGAAGGGCTTGGCACGTGGTCGAAATCATCCCTCTCCCCCTAACTTTCGTGGAGCTTGAAACTTTGGCTACATCAAAGGCTCTACAGTTTGCTGCTGATCTGAGCTTGAATAATGTCATCCTAGAGGGAGATTCAGAGACAGTTATAAACGCTTTGAATGCAAACTCGTACTCTTTGGCATCCTTTGCTTTATTTAGTCAAGATGCTAATTGTTTTGCAAATTTATTTCATTGTATTAGGTTTTCACATGTTCATAGAGAAGGATATAGTGTAGCCCACAACCTAGCTCGACATGTACGACATGTCACTGGTTTTCAAGTGTGGATGGAAGATGTCCCATTGCACACCATTGCTACTTATCAGGCAGTTTTGCCTACTATTTAATAAAGTTTGAAGTCTTGAGTCTCAAACAAAAATATATATATATTAAGGAAATGTCTACTAATTTAATTATTTTACGTGATGTTTATGTGTATGGTATCTGATAAAGTCAAATTCAATTGGTAAAGATTTAAAGAATTGCACTCTACAAGTCTTATGTAATTGCAATTTGCAGTTATGTAATTGCAATTTTCATTTATGGATGGCTATTTCAATTATAATAAACAATATTTTAATAAGAGACAAAATTAAGTGTGAAATTTCATTGCTAAAAATGCATTTCAATTTCCATTACAACATAATAAAATGAGCGGCCATTACAATTGTCATTACATTAAACAAGATAAGAAACTAACCACTCTTTCAAAACAATTATCACTACAATCTTTTACAATGACTAAACTAGAATTCACCTATTCTAAATACAAGTTCTTTCCTTGGCCTTTTGCTTTCACGTTGCCAAACTAATTAGCCTTCTCTAACTGCAAAATTGTAGCTTCCAACTTGCTAGCCTTTCCTACTAATCTAGAGATAATTTGCTTAGCTTTGATACAAATTTCTCTATCAATTCATTTACACTTGAGTGCAATTTTAGAATAAGCAAACAATTATTCAAGTTTGATAATCTGGCCAAAACTAGGCAACCAACAAGGATTCTATCCTTAGCAGGCAAGCCTTATCAACCATCACTTATCTCTGCGCTCTTATCAGCATTATCAATACACACTCTATCAGCATTAGCAACATGCACTCCTTGCAACTTTGGACAAGCTTGTGTCATATCAGAGCCAATGTAGAATACAAAAAATGTTTTTATGTACATATTAAATTTTACAAAGGTATTTTGATTATATATATATATATATATATATATATATTATATATATATATATAAATGAATATCTGTACTTTTTTATTCAGATTATTTATAGGTATTTATAGATTTTGTTGAGGACTCTTTTTTCGCCCCACGTGACACTACTTCATTGGCAAGATAATCTGGCCAAAACTGGGCAACCAACAAGGATTCTATCCTTAGCAGGCAAGCCTTATCAACCATCACTTATCTCTGCGCTCTTATCAGCATTATCAATACACACTCTATCAGCATTAGCAACATGCACTCCTTGCAACTTTGGACAAGCTTGTGTCATATCAGAGCCAATGTAGAATACAAAAAATGTTTTTATGTACATATTAAATTTTACAAAGGTATTTTGATTATATATATATATATATATATATATATATATATATATATATATATAAATGAATATCTGTACTTTTTTATTCAGATATATTTATAGGTATTTATAGATTTTGTTGAGGACTCTTTTTTCGCCCCACGTGACACTACTTCATTGGCAACATATGCTACATCAAAATATTATTGATTTTTTGTATAAATCTCTATAAAGCCCAAAATAAGCTTATATCTCACGGATTAGGCTCACATGGCCCATAAGATCCTTACTTCAAGAGGTGAGTTCATGGTCCGCATTTCCTCTTTATTAATTGGGATCATAACCCCACATCATCAACATCAACATATGAATCAGGCTTAAGCAATGAATCAAAACTCATAGCCCATATCACCTTTTTTACACTCATGGCAAGCGGCTTCTTCAACAAGAGCCCATATTTACACAACGTCACAACAAAACCCGAGGTACGTCATCTCATCTTCGGCTTATGATCCAAGCTCATAAGTCTCTTCAGGGAAACTTTGGGAGTCGTGGTTTGGAGGGCCAAGAGGTATATCCAGTAAAGCTCCAGTAGTTTAAAGTTGATAAAAGAAGTATATTGCTTGGCGTGTCTTCTCCAACTCCCTAAACTCTGACAAGTTCGTGTGTGGCGGGTAACATATGGTAAGCATCTCTTATCACGTAGCACTTAAAATGATAAAATTCCCTATTACTCTTTTCCTAAAGCTTAATATTCATCACATGACACATACTCAATATCCCCAGCCATCTAGCTGTTGGGAATATAACTACTCATTTAATCCTCAGTTGTTGTTATACAAATTTGAAAAACTTCATTATATTATTCTACATAATCTCATTACTGTTTTCAGCTAAAATCCAACTCAAACACATGGCCTAATTTGATTGGCTATCTTTTATTTGTAACTTTGTACAAAATATTCATTATATCTCTTATGCTCAGCTGCTGTCGCCACAACCAGACCATATATTTTTCTACCAGTTGCTAGAGCAAAGCATTAAAAACTCTTCTTGCTCACCAAGATTAAGTTACAACACAATAGGACCTCAACTAAATCTCTAAACCTTCAATACCTTTCAACCAATGCTTCTATTACTTGCTAGAAATGTGTTGTAATAAAACCTTGCACCAAAAATACAAACACCCAAAAAGAGAAACATTTCCAGCAGACCCCCAGCAGTGTATTCAGCACTTGACACCTGGCTAGAAGTGACATCAGCACCCATTTAATGCTGAAATCCTAGCTGCCAACTACTATGCCTAAAATAACATGATACCCTTAAAAGTGATCTTACCATTTTCAGCTAAAACCATAAAGTAAATGCTAAATGACCTCTCCAAGACTCTTCAATCACCATGCTGACCTCTTTTGCTTCTGCCCAAAGTGACAGCTGCTCCTGACAGCTGGGACAGCTTTACCTGACAGCTGGGATAGCTTTTTCAGGACAGATGTGACAGCTGTACAACAGCCTGGGCATTACTTTTTTTTTTTTTTCCACATTTGGCTAAAACCAAAACCAACTTTGTAGCTATCTTTTCTCTTGTTGAAATACATTCCTTTTCTGTTACTTTTTTCCCAGCAGCTCTTACCCAAAAAAGCAAGAACATTTTGAAGCTAAACTTACCATTTTTGCCCAAATCTTAAGATGAATTTTCTAAAGATTCATTGTTATTTTGGACAGATTGTGGCTGATATTATTTGCTAAAATACCCCCTCAAACTCAACTTTAAATGGGACCCCTCATCAACACCTCAAAGGTGGACACAAAAAGGGAGGAGAACTTTTTCACAAACCTCTCTATTCTCTCTCTCTAAGCTCTGAATGAAGTTCTGAGTTTTTAGTTTCAAAATCAAGAACTAAACTCTTCAGCACTTAGCTCACAAATGCCTTCATAAGCCCTTATCCACCCTCCAGCAGCAAATCCCAATAGTAAATTCCAGCAGCAAATCTCAGTAGCTTTGCTAAACACACTACAACCCTATTACCTCTCTTACACTGATTCTCTCACTCTTCATACTCAGAAAATAGACCTCCCATCTCTAAAGACTTATACATATCTCCGTACTCTTCTCCTACAAAATCTTTCCTCTTAGAAAGCAATCTCAACAACTTCTCCAACGGTTGTAATATCATATTTTTACTATCTTCAATTGCCATATCTTTCATACTTTCATATATTATACATATTACAAATACTACATCCCACAAAACATCTCTTTCTTCACTTCTTTTACACAATCTCATATATATTTACTACAACATTACATATAACACACTACAGTCTTTTAAACTCTACTCTCATACTCTCTCACTCTAAAGTTCTACTATTTTGCTGCTCATAAATACATATCAATGCTCTTCTCTATCTCCCTTATAAAAGCCCTTCTCATGGAAGGCATAAACTTTTAATGCTAAAGCCCTTCTCCTAGAAGGCACCAAGATCTTTTATCAAAACCCTTCTCATAGAAGACACAAATCCATCTTACATAAAGTCATTCTCTTAGAAGGCATAAATACTCCATACAAAAACCCTTCTCATGGAAGACAACACTATTCATAACTTCACAACAACTAAAAAAGTATTGTTAAGGGGAAAACTCATTTAAGTGCATGATAAGAGGAGAAAGCTTAATCAGCCCCTACACACAGCTGGACATACTCTCTCTCTCTCCAGTTGCACCCATGTTTCCCCCTCAATCTTGAATTTGTCATGGCAAATTGCTTCTCTACCGCTGAGCCACTCTATTGGGATATTATCAGCTCACAAAAGCTGTACAGCTGGGCTACAAACCATACAAAGATAAGTGACTTTACTTCCTTATCTTTAAATTTATATTATTGAGCACATGAATACTTCACATTTAAATATATTTTACTTTATTCCAACCACTATTACAATCATTAACCAAGGTTTAAACTCATTTAAATTGCATGATAAGAGAGTCAAGCTTAACTAGCCTTTACTGTTGGCATTCTGCTATAATCCTATCAACTCACTGATGCTACACGACTAGGCTACAAATCATACAAAGGAGGGGCAAGCTTAACTAGCCTCTATCGTTGGCAGTCTACTGGAATCCTATCAGCTCATTGTTGCTGCACATCTGGGCTATAAACTATACGAAGATAAGTGACTTTACTCTCTTATCTTTAAATTTACATTATTGAGTACACAACTACTTTACCTCAAAATAAATACTACTTTATCTCAACCATTGTTACAACTACTAATCAAACCTATTATATCAAGCACATGTTACATATTTATTCAACCATTATCATGATTCTTAGACTTTGGCTTTAATGGTTTGGTAGGAGTAAAAGGTACACCGGTAGCTATTAGACCATGTGGCCCAATGTTGAGTTCCAGGATGTAACTCCCCAAAAAGAACCCGGGCCTAGCAAGGTCATCCCTTCAAAGGACACACATGGCCGAGCAACCAAAAAAAGCCTCCAAATAGATTTTATTTATGAATAAAAAATATATGTGCATAATGTTATCTCCAATAGTGTTTGTGAAGGTATATGGCAGCTTCTGTGTATTTTGGTAAACTGATATTAACATTGTTCTTGAATTGGGCTTGTTACAATACTTTGCTGAGATGATGTTGAATGAGTCTACACTGTCTTGTATTACAGGTTGTGTTTTGGTAAATATCATCTTCTTCCTTACACATTTGATTGAATGGTATGTCAAATAATTTGGTATGCTAAAAATATGTATGTCATAACGCCAAATTGAGTTTTTAAATTGTTTATCCTATTGACCACCTAAAGGGTAAGACATACGTCGTGTTTGTTGGTTGTGTGCCTGGGGTGTACGACACATGGGAAGAAGCCGTGCCCAAGTCCATGAATATTTTGGGGCAAACCACAAGGTGTTTAAGCATAAACTGGATGCAGATTGAAGGTGGGAATGTGCAACAAGGTTCTTCATCTAGTACTCCATCAACTGAAAAGAGTTCCAGCATAGGAGATATTAAATACGATTTATTAAAATGTCAATTAAATATCGCAATTGAGCGGCGGAACTATGCAATGAAGATTGCAAAGTTGAATGAAAGAATACTTAATGCAGTGGCATCTCAAGTCTTACCCGATGATGAGCTCAGTAAAATGGCACATCTAAACTTGGGTGAATGACCATGAAAGATGTGTTAGGGTTATGATTTTGGCATGTGGGTACCTCTGTCATTGTTATGTAAAACTTGGATGTGTATAATGTTCATATTTTTTGTGATTGGAATTAATGGATGTGCATATATGATGTGTATAGGTATTTTAAGATGCCCAATTGTATTATAGATATATTATTTTGGCATTTTCTTGAAATATTTTACATTGGGGACTTAAACGCTGGAAAATATTTTCTGAAAAAATGATTTTATATGCACAACCAAACATTGAAAATACTTTTCTAGTGTATTTCCTAGAACCCAAAACAAACATCTAAAAATATTTTCCTTTTCATAAAATATTTTCCCTTAAAATTATTTTACGCTCGAAAATTCATTTACATGGAGCCAAACACAACCTTAGACACTTATTTGGCAAAAATAGAATAATTCAACATGATGAAGTGTCACTTAACATCATAAATTAACCGTGAGGGTGAATTGCTAAAGGATCCAAACCTCAAAGAGTAATATCAAGATTTTGAAACTTTGAAGTTTAATATCAACTTACATCAAGTGTAACTTGAACCGTTGGATGCGAATTTTAATAAATCAACCGTTGGATTACATAATCTTTGTATATTCTCCATGTTTACAAAATTTTAAGGCAATCAAAGATTAATAGTCATGTCATCAATTAATCATTTAAATTCAAGTTTTTGTAGTTTAAAATATTGCATAAAATATGAGTTTAGAAATCGTATAGTAAATAATATTTGACTGGTATAAAAAATGGCATGCATGTTAAAAACATATAGAACATGTAATCCAACGGTGAGATTTTCAGAATATGAATTCAATAACAAGTTATTGGATGGTGTAACATTACTTAGAATTATACAAGGTGTATCTCGAACCCAACCCATATATATATATATATATATAAGGTCAATTGAATTTTTTTTTTAAAATTTTTGATACTAAATTTTGGTAAAATCCCTACCAAGTACCGGCGACTGCCATAGAGAGGGACATAACTACATAAATTACATGAAATATGCCAATATAAATTATATGAAAGATTTGGTTCAAAAATTTTCATTTTTGAACCCCTAAAATTAAAAATTAAAGGTTCATTTGGTAAAAGATTTCTAGTAATTTTGTTGTTTTGTGAAAATACATGTGGATGAAAAAGTATGCACAAATACGTGTAATGTTGTTTAAACATTGAAAACTGTTATTTAAACAACAGTACCAAACACCTCCTAAATCTCCTAAAATGTGATTGGTGGTCCTTTCTGAAATAAAAATCAAAATAAAAAATATTATTTTCTAACAAAACCGATCAAACATTCTCTGCTATAAAATTGGAATGCAATTGGCATACTTGTGACCCAAACTTAACAAATTGGAATGGAACTTTTGGAATTTGGGTGCTACCATATTGTCTAGCGCTGCCTAAACTATTATCTGAGTTTTTTGTTTTACATCAACAATAAGATGACTTTATAATTGAGCAATATTATCAAAGAAAATTCATTTTCTAATGTTTTCTTTTAGAGAGTTTTAATGGGCCTCGTTTCTCTTATATAACCATATATAAAAAAATTACCAATTAAGCTAATTGAAACTTAACTCATAAATTTTTTTGGTCTTGTAACTGAATTGATACCTCCCAAGTGCTTGAAAGTCTAAGGAGAAAGGATTCGAGCTACAGGGTTGGTAGCATGTTGTAATTATTTCTCCAAAAAAAATAAATTCTTGGGCAGATATAACAACCCAGGCGCATCCTTTATTAAGGAAGTTTTTCACCAAAAAGAATTACTTAATGGATTTTCATTAAAAAATTTATGAAGGATAGGTTATAAGTTACTTTATGGCCGGAGAGTGTCATGGAATTATAACTCAAAGTGATGTGAGCTACCCATAAATGTGACAAAATCAGTGGTATGTGTGATCTTATTTCTACATGTCCAAAGTGATTAAAAAAAAATGAAATCTTAAATAAACAAATAAATTTGCTAAAATAAATAAATAATTGGTTATCATAGATTTTTTTTTAGTTTTTTGAGAAAGGGTAACTACAGAATTTGGCAGAACCTAACATCAATTTTCAAGCAATTCATAGCTCAACATGAAAAAAAAAATTATATATATATATATTAAAAAACCATGCAGTTATTACTCATTGTGATGTGAATTACCATCGTGACAAAATTAATTTCATGTGTGAATGTATGACCATAGCCTAATCCAATCTACGTCTAACAGGACTTTGGACAAGTTGAAGAACTTGAATAAGCCTTTGATGAAGAGACATAGAAACTACAATTTAATGCCCACAAGCCAATCTACGTCCAGCAAGAGATATATCATGTATTCCTTCCGTATCCATATACATTTCTACTTTAGTCTAGACATGGGAATATTTTAACTGACAAAATAAAGAACACTACTCTTAAAAACTTGAGAGGGTACCACAATTTCAAAGCATCACATCCATAGATACAAAAATTTCCAAGAATTTCAAAGTATCACAAGTTATCATAAGTTTTGCCTTTTGCGCAAACAGCAAACATATCCCAACGTCACATTTCACGATAAGTAATAATGATTTCCATTTAGCTAACAAAAATAAATAAATAAATCATTTCTAAGGACGAATGCTAGTTAAAAAGAGAATTTAACTCTTTAGAAGTCAAAGGTAAACCCGCTTGAATATCCAAAAAGGGATCGTGAATAATGTTTCGGCCTGTAACATATCCTTCGAAGATCAACATTTTCCTATTATGCAGCAAATGAGATCAGGCAGCAATAATGAATATAGTTTTAGCACAACCAAAATTTTTAAAGAGCAACGATCAGATACAAAAAGAAAGAAATTTGAAAGTCTCGCGCGTACACTTACACGTGCGTGCACAAATGAGTGAGGAGAGAAATTTAAACAATTTAATTGGTCTTTCATTACCTCCTCGGCCTCTAATGTCATGTTGCCTCTTTTGGATTTTCACAACATAGGCATTGTGAAAACTCACTAAGTGTATAAAACACTTGTAAATGTTTAGGCCCCCATATACGAATTTTTCAATACAAGCTTATATTTAAACAATAGATGTGCAGAATATAAAATATAAGCAATACCTAAATTAGCAAACTACGGTAAGCCATTAATTAATCACAACCAGCACAAATTAAAAGCTAAGAGTAAAAAAAAAAAAAAAAAGATGCAAATACAAGATATTACCGATATGTGTTATCAAAGAGAAAACCGAAAAACTCAGCGAAAAATCTCTCCGCCGCCCTCTAAGCGGTAAATGATCTACTAGAAAATCAGTTGGGATACATGAATAGCAATAGACCCTCCAAGTCTAATCTACCCAATGCACCTAAGCCCTCCAAGTTTCTTGCTCCAACAAGGTTATGTCGAACTGTGTTTTCTCTAACTTTTCGGATCCCGCAATTAGCCCATTGTATCAACTAATATGAATTGGTTCTCTTTTGAACTACTTCCCAAACACTAAGAACCTTCTCACTACTCTAAATTTGGTAATGTAAGGATTTGGTTTATGATCCTCTAATGGGTTTGACAAAGGAAATGGCGAGACTAGAGGAATTTAGAGAATTAAGTGTATAAGATTGTGGATGAATCAATCTTGTTACTCTCAAGAGTTTTTCTCTAAAAAATCTTTACATTTTGTGGATATAAGGGTATTTATCATAAGGTATGAGATGGAATCTGAAAAGTCACTTTTCAACAAAACATGGTGCACTGGCGAGTCACTTGCGATTGGGATGAGTTACGAGTTCCAATCACCAGTTACCAAAGTAGGCCAGACTGCATTTTTTGTCCTGTGGTGATCCAGCTAGCCTGACTCTTCATCTTCCTGCATGCTTCACACGTGTGCTTCATTTTGGCTAGTCACTACTCGCAAGTCAGTCGCGAGTCACCTTCTTGTTGCACACTCTTGATCAAATCTTCAAACTTTCTCACATACAATTCTTGCATTATTCTTACCTAAATACAAGGTTTCTAAATGTTGAATTACAAGCAAATTTGGAACAAGATAAAGCCAACACATAATTGAATAAATTCAACTTTACAATCTCCCTCTTTGGCTATTCTGTGATAAAACTCTAAAACAGTTTCTAGACTTAAAAATGTGAGTTAGGAATAGTTTCCAAAACTCACTCACACCTAATTCTAGATCTATGAAGCTCATGAACTATACAAACAAGTCTCCTGAAAATGCACTCATTAAGTTCATTGTAAGCGGAAAACTTATAATGCATATGGAGCAAGCACAATACGATCAAGTAAGTATGAATATGATAATGAAGCATAACTTGACTATACAAGAACAATCACTATAAATAGTGACTACAATGAACATTCATATGGTGAATGAACATCTGGACATGCAAGCAAATAAGCTCAATGCAAAGTATCATTTGCATGTCCAATACTCAACCGATGCAAAAACACTAAAGCAAGAAGAATTAGGTTTAAATTGCATCAATGACACAAGATCCAACAAGGACACAAATGTATTAAAGAAAATGCAAGGCATTAACTAAAAGTACTAAGCTACATAAGCAAGGGTACATAAAAGTATCATAACATAGTCAACTACACAACATAAGCTTAAAATATGAAATATGAACATAGACTAGTAATAGCAACAAAGAAAAACTAGAAGAGCTGTTGTTTGATTGCTTGCTCTTGCATTGCTTACTGCCCTTTTGATTTAGCTCTCTCCCCCTATCATAGCTCTCCCCTTATAATGAACACCATCTCCCCCTTTCTCTCATGGAATAGCTATCATCATCTTTTTCTAGCTTCCTTTGAATATGATCCGATTGAGTTTGGAGAGGTAAACTTTGTCTCAAATCAAGTGTGCTGAGAGTATATGATAGTTGTGAGGCCGAACAATTTTGTGCTAATGTTTTACACTGAAGCCATGATGTTGTCCAACTTTTCCTCATAGGAGTGTGAGCTATAGCTTGTATCACATTGAGGAGCATTACTCTCTTGCTTGACATTCTTTCAGACATGGCCTTTAATAGCATTGAGAGTGTTAACGTGGATTGGTCTTGGCTTTGATTGAGGAAACTCATCTTCCATTATGGGTACTCCTTTTAGCTTCAATATCTTTGTGATGAGGTAATAAAATGGAAGACAATTCCAAGAGGCCGTCCTCTCAGCAGTTTTGACCAAAATATAAAAGATATGAGAGCATACATCAATTTCTTCAACGGTAATCAAGTCATGAAAAAATAGAGTCTGACCAAGATTCAAATATCCAGTGCTCAAGAGAGGATAGAGATTATTAAACATTATTGTTATGAGAAACCCCAACTCGGGAGATAAAAATGACAGATCAATTGATTTCCCATTTGAAGACACATCAAATTTTCTTCGAAAGCGTCACAAAAATGTTTAAGATCCAGTTCCATCTCATCATATGATGGTGGTTTTGTAAACATTGGTCGGTTGATGTTCAGAATGAGAGCAAGATACGAAGACGTGATAGTAAAGTCCTTTCCTCTCACCCAACATCGTAGCTCTTCCCCATCAAAGAGAGCATTTGCATAAAACTCTTTCACAAGCTCTTCATAAGAATCATCAAGATTCGATAGAAGGAAGTTCAAATCCTTAGAAGCGAGTCATTTAGGAATGTTTGTATTAAGAAGAGTAGCTTGCTCAACAACCCGTTCAATTACCCTGGGGGCATTTTTTGAAATAGCTTGAATATGCTTGAAATGCGATATAGGATCTGAATTGGGTGTCATTGAAAACTCCAGCTGAAGATTGAGTTTTCTTTGACTTAGGGGAGAAACTAGTAAGGTCAGGTTCCTTCCCTTTGCTGCTACTTCCTTTCACTGCTGACTTTTTGAAAGGAGACATTTTCAAGCAGAGATCATGAGATAGCAAGAAGCAAGATGAAAACAAACGGAAACAAACTGGAGATAGCAAGAAGCAAGATGAAAACAAACGGAAACAAACTGGATTAGTAGGTTACATAATGTTCGTTAAATTCGTATGGAGCAATACCTTGTAGGCACGATTGGTTTTTAAACATTGAAATTGTAATGTTTATAAAGAAATTATTATGGGCTTTATAAAAAAATTAAAAGAATAAAGGAATAGTTTCATTATTTCTTGTCCATTTTATTGGATAAACCTACAATGATGTCACCCTTCCTTTCACCCCCTTTCTCAATTTGTGGAGGAAAAAGGAAAAAAAAAAAGTGGGGTGGCAATGTTGGATGAGGATGATTATATAATTCTAGGTAATGGAGATAGCATCAAGTTTTGGTTGATCATGGAATAGACTGATATGACATCACTGAGGATTTTGCTCTCCTTTTATGTGAAAAGTAAAGTATGCCTCTTAAAACCAGCATCCCCTTTCAGCAAATTGAATCAGAAGACAAAAAATTAAGATCTTTTTAATTCATTGCTAAAGCATTTCTGTTGTTTATTTATTTGGTTATTTGGTTTATATTAGGTTGGAAATTTGGAATGACACTTTGGCTATGCCATATATGTACCATACTTTTCTAACTTTCAACTTTTTATCTTCTTTGGATGGTTTGTACAAGTTGCATTCAGGATGAAGGTCTTTCACCCCAATATCAATAGCAACGGGAGCATTTGTCTTGATATTTTGAAGGTGCAGTGGAGCCCTGCCCTTACAATATCCAAGGTTTATTGTTTTACATCCAATGAAGTATTCCACCTTTTATATATAAATTCAAGGTTTATTTGAATGTTCTATAGAATATAGCTTTCCTCTGTGTTCCACATTTATAAAGATATTATGGATAATGTCCCGACACTACAAAAAAAAAAGGTTCTAAGGCCGCGTTTTTAAAACATGGCTATAGCTCAGAAAAACGTGGCTATAGGACAATTTGATTTATAGTAGCATTTTTTTAGGCCACGTTTTTAACCGTGGACTAAAATGCGTAACTATAGGCTTGAGGGGTCTATGACCACATTTTTTTAAACGCAGCCATAGTTGAGAGCTAAAGCCACGTTTTAAAAACGCAGCTTTAGCCCATCACTATGACCCCATTTTAAAAACGCGGCTTTACGCTAGGACTATAGTTGCGCTTTAAAAACGCGGCCTTAGCACACAACAACCTGCTCTACACCCTCATCCCCCTTCTGCTCTACACTATGAACATTTTTTTCCTTCAACTTTCCTACACTTTCTCAGCATTGAAACACAAAATTGATGCCCACAGTTCAAACAGCAAGATATATCAATCATAATAACAACAATATTTCAAAAAATAGAGAAACTTTCTAGTTTTCACAAAGCATCTATATACTGAAATTCCAAAAATTTATTTGCCTACATCACAACAATAATGCTAGATTTATTCGCATGTAAACCAAATTAATAAACTAGATTTATTCGCTAAATACAACCTGCATGTCAGTAGTAGATGGAAGCGCAAACTATGACAAATTTACAAAGCTAAAAATCAGGAGAAATTTGTATGAGTAACCTAATAATAAGTTAACATTTGAAACTTCCTCATACGTCACAAAACTCCAAAATCCAAACTCCTCAAGAATTATAGCAAAAATAAGGAAATAAAGTCACATTTGTTATAAGTAAAAACATTAGTCATTACCAGAATTATTGCAACTGATTGACCTATTAAAGCAACCCATGGCATATCAAATGCTCTTGAGGGCCCCTGATTTAACAAGAGAGCCTGAACAGCAGCCAAAGCTTTCTGGTCTGATGCAGCTTGATCTATTTTACTAATTACACAAATGGTTCTAGTACCTGTAATCAACATACAATTCCCCACTTAATTACTTATAGAATCAAATGATTAACAAAGAGAAAGAGGTCAATGCATTTGGGAATGAGGGGAATAGAGTGCATGAAAACATGGTGTTACACATTAGCATTCATCAATACATTAACACTACTTGGGTAAAATAATTTTCTTATTCAAATGGAAATCTCATATTAACATAAAGCACAATCCTACACTCATTTACTTTAGATTTAATAAGAAATTATTCAATTACAATGACCATCATCAACTTTTTCAACAAACTTTAATAGCTTCTAACTTAAAAGGCAAAAAATTAAAAGAAACAATTAATTTCTATTAGTCAAATGAACCATAAAAAGATAAACTATCTAAACCTAGAAAAAAGAAGCAAAAACCATTAATTTTTTTTTAAAGCAATAAAACACATAGATATGCCACTGCACCCCAGTGAGAATTGAAAAACTACTAACCACAAAGGTCTCAAACCTACGACAAACCAACAAAGCAAGCTACAATTAAATACACAAAACCCAAGTCCTTCTCTCAAACCACCAAAAACACATAGATATGCCATGGTGAGTCATGTATTTATCACTACGCAACAAACCACGTGGATTCACAACTTGGATGGTAACATGACACATTTAAGACATAGATATCAGAAACTTCAACCTTTCAAGCATCCTTTTTTTCTAAGAAGGCCCAATCTAGACCACTGGCCCTTGGTATTTAAGAAACTACTGGTACTTGCTTTTAAAAGGAGGGATAATTCTTTGACAAAAAAAAAATAATTAATTAATTAATTAAAACCCAATTAAGATTAATTAAAAATCTAAAAATCTAAATTATATAAAAAAAAAAAAAAAAAAAAAGGAGTACCTAGTAGAAATCGGCGTAAGATAGAGTAGGGAATTGTTCTTTGATGGGCTCCAAGAGCGTGACAAAGAAGGTAAACTCACATGCAATAGCCTTCAAAGATGACAAAATTGCTGGTTTCATTGCACCTTTGCCCACACAATGTAACATATTAAAACAAAATAAATGCACACAAGCATTAATCATATACATCGTATGGAGACAACCTTTTTACTTTTTTTTTTGCCCCTTTTATTTAACTTCCTAGATTATTATACTTATAAATAAATTTAAAAAAATCCTAAATTATACGTATTATAAAAAAATCCTAAATTATTATCCTCCAGACTTGACATTAATTGTCAGTGCTTCTCAGCAATGAGTCCCTAGCTTATCAATTCTAACTCATTGCTGAGAATTGATTTGAGTCCCTAACATATTCTAACAAATCAATTCTAGGAACTGTATGTTTGTAGCGAACAATATAGAACTATCATGAACATTTGAGCTTTCTTCATATTGTCGATGAGTGAAAACAATATATCCACAACTTCTAGAGGTTAGTGGCAACTTTTGCTTGAACCAGCAACCCGCCCAACACAAACAGGCAGCCACTCACCCCATGCCAAACAACAAGGACGCAGTCATCAGAATCAATCTAAAACACCACATACATAATAGCAATACACACCTACATGCAATCCCCACCACATGCTACTTAATGTTCCATTTATTCATCCACCTTAAAGCTTTTCACAAATTACGGGTTTCACAAAATGTGACAATTTTAGCAGCTTCTTTAAAACAACAGCCCCATTATCTTCCATGGCAAACGTTAACATTCAAAACGAGCCTTTAGTTACACGCCTTGATGTTAAAAAAGACAGTACTTCGTGTACCCATCAATTCTATTAGAAATATCTTTTTAAACCTTCCCTTTGTTTGACTTACATATCAAACCAAATTCTTCAACATAGTCTAAAGACAGCTTTACAATCCCTTAGTGACAAATTCTCACCATAAAATTTGACTAAATTGCCAAACTAAATTCAACTACAATAGTCCACTCCAAATTCAAATTTTCCATATAGCACTAAATCATAGCAAAAATTAAAATCAAATTTAAAAAAAAATCAAGTCTCGCTCTAAAAGTTTGACAGTGTCCCACAGTGCGAGAAACGAGCCAAACAAGCTTGAATTTGTTGCAATCACTATCAGCCACCAAAAATTAGAATCAAAATCAAAACCAAAGCAATTTTACAATTAATTTATATCAGATTATCACCCAAAAATTACGCTATTATATGCCAAGCAAAGCGCCTAAATATAAACTCAAATAAAAGAGGAACAAAAATTTAAAAATAATAATAAAAAACAATATTATAACAAACTTACGGGAGATCTAACGACAAGAGCTTCGGCTTCACGATCGGCAACGACAGAGGAGAAGCGATGGTAATCGTCAGGAGGGACGAACGGCAGCTTAGTGGAGGCGAGCACGGCGAGCTTTCGCTTCATCGGCGGCGGCGAAGGGAGGATCACTCAGCCATGGAAGCTCTTCAGATCCTCCTTAGCTTCCTCCTCGCCTTCTTGATGGTCTTTTGGTACTCAGCGCTCACGGTTGGGTACTGCGTCGTTGTTTTTCAACGATTCTACGAGCCAAACAACCAAATCAGAAACCTAAAACAATACATACAAAGATCTTCCATTCAAAAATGCAGATCAATCAAAGAAACACAAATACACATAAATAGAAACCAAAATAGCTTGATCGATGAAGATCAGTAACGAACCTTGGGAAAGCCGATTCAAGATCGGACAGGTGGAGGGTGAGGGCTTGAGAGATGGAGGCTTGGAGGGTGAGGGTTGAGATCAGAGATGGAGGGTGAGGGCTAGCTTAAGCAATGGAGGCTGATGATGTACGATGGGAGAGATAGTAAATTTTTTACTCTACTATTTATACAAAGCCTAAGCCGCATTTTTAACCTGCGGCTATAGGCAAAATCTGAAGCCGCATTTAAAAAGCGTGGCCCCATCCCAAACTAAAGACGCGTTTTAAACACGCGGCTTAAGAGTAAATTTAAAGCCGCGTCTATAAAACACGGCTTTAGGCAAGCTGGAGCTGGGGGTTTTTTAAACACGGCCATGGTTAAGATTTGGAAAAAAAAAAAAA
Source organism: Castanea mollissima (assembly GCA_014183005.1). NCBI lineage: Eukaryota > Viridiplantae > Streptophyta > Magnoliopsida > Fagales > Fagaceae > Castanea > Castanea mollissima. Next base: position 39,455,336 of record JACAVU010000002.1, read on the forward strand.
AAAAAAAAAGGAAGGTCCTATAGCCGCGTTTTTTAAACGCAGCAATCGCTCTGCTTAGAAAATGCGGCTATACACACTTAAAAGGCGGCTCTAGACATGGGCTATAGCCGCACGTATAAAACGCGGCTTCATCCCGTTTGTAGCCGCATTTTTGAAAACACGGCCTAAGACCCGCGTGTTCTCTAGTGTGATCTGAATTTATCATTTTGTATGGGGCCATAAGAAAAAAGTGTGAACCATTGTTGAAAGGTGATAGTCATATATGGAAAATTGGCAGTCAAATAGTATTTTAAAAATGATCCCATGCCATAAATTCTTGGTAATGGTCGTGCTTCTCTATGAAGGCCCCATGCTAGATGTAGTATTTATTGATTGCCATATCCATGTGTTTAGACAAGCTATGTATTTGTTGCTATAGTCAAATCCTGTTTGCCTTTTGTGAGGGTCTGTTTTTTGGACGGTGTCTGGGTCCGAGCTTAAGTAAGGACCCCGGCCCTCTTGTTGTAGTTTGAAAGGACTGGACTTGGTTCACCGCAACTAAATGAGCTGTTTACAAACCAAGTGGTGCACCGGGCAAAATTCCTACAATACGTATACACTAGCAAGCGATAATTTATGTATTGAACAATAAGAAAATAGCAAAGGAAAGCAATGTAATAAAGAAACACACAAAATAATTGTTAAGGGTCCTCAAATCAATAAGAAATACTCCATTAGTTCTCTTAATTATGGATTACAATATGCTCACTAAGACGTGATACAAGGACCAAATGAACTCAAAAATTACAAACTTTGATGGCCCTCTTAGCCTCCAAGACTTGCAAAGTTTGAGCTCATATGGATCCAAGCATGTTCTATAGTGGCTGCCTTGGTACACCAGGCCATATTTCTTCTCTTTTCAATACTTTTTTTGAGTTTTGACAGATTTCTCAATAATTATATTATGATTTCACTATTGCTGAATAATGACTTTCACTATTGTTGCTTCCTTCTTTTATAGCGTCGCCTTAGAGTTTCGGGGTACCACTGGTTCTCTTTTTTTTGCTCTCCTGGGCAACAAAGCCCGTTGCGCGCCAGCAGCTTTGGTGACTGACCCATTCTTGTTTCTCATATTTCTCTTCTTTTGGTGCCTTTTCTGCAAAAGCCCTTTGCTGACCTTCCATTCTAAGGTGTTTTTGGGGGAGTTGACCTTTACTTTCTCTTCCTCCAAGGCTTCTCTATCTTCCTTTTTTCCAGACTTAGCCTTTTGGCTACCCCTCCTTTTATCATTTTTCCCAGTGAGCCAAATCCTTCCTTGCTAGGTCGAAAATTTTCCCAGCTACTTCCCCTTATGGTTTTTCTTTCCAGGTTCCCCGAGATACCAGCCTTTTGCTCAAGAGTTGTTGCTCTCCAATCCCTCTAGTTCTACATTGCGTCACTGAGTATTTAAGAAGGACGTAATTGTCCTTCATTTCTTATGCTTTTTGGTTCCCCTTTTGAGTTGTCTCAATCCCTTTTAAGCTGTGCTGTACGTTTCAGGGATCCCGGGCCCTTGGCAATTTCAGAGATCCTAGCCCAGTTCTTTCTAGTGGACTTTCTTTGGTCCTCTGATCCTTGGCAAGCTGAGCACTTTTCTTTCTTCCCTTTATTTCATGAATTCTAAAACCGGCCCCTTCATGGATCTCAAGCCTCAAATCTATTGGGCCTACCATCCTTTCCTTTTTGTGAGCTCAACCATTTTTTTTCAATTTTACTTTCCATAGGTTGACCCAATGTGCTATTTCTTTGGGCCTTGTGTCATAATTTTTTAGACGTCAACACCTTTTAAATTGAATTCAACAATGTGGTTGTATTGCCCTGCAACTAACATGGTCAAATTCAATTGTTTTTAGGAAAATGGTAAATTTTACGTACATTTCCTTATGTGTAGTGCATTAGGTTCCCCAATTGAATTCAATGCAACTATTGCCTAGGCTGCTTCTTCACCATATCTTGTTGAGCTAATTACAACATGTGCTATTTATGTTGTTCACTACTTTCCTTTTCTTTCTTGTTTTCAACTTTTCTGATTTCTTCTCTTTTCAATTACGTGTAACATGGCTAGAAATTTCTATACATTATAATTTTTATCATCGTTAAATGAGAGATTAAAGAGGTTTGAAACTGAGATGTAGTATGGGCAGTTGTTGCTATATATGTATGTATCTGCATTTGTATATGCTGAATATCTAATGCATGAAGGAAGTATTCAAATAAGGCCTTGTTGGTAATATATTAATATCCATTACGTGGGGTTTGTCATTATAGGTTATGAACTACCTTTCCATTTACTATTGGGATAATACAAACAATATCTTCTGCTAGGGGTGTACACGGTTCGGTTCGGTCGGTTTTGGAGAAGTTTTTTGCACCACAACTATAGGGTGCAGTTTCACCCTATGCTTGACTGCACCTCACTTTTGGAAGGTAATAACCGACCAACACAAGGTGCGGTTACTCTTAGCGGCTCAATGCAGTTCGTTTGGTTATATGGGCTGGACTTTTAAAAATTACTATTCTAAGTTTTGGGCTTTTGGGCCTTTAAAAAATAGCATTTTGAGCCCATTTTGACTTCTCTTTAACAGATTTATTTTTAACTGAGCCTTTCTTTATCAAGTTTCAACCACAAGAACACAAAATCTCAACTTGTCACAAGACTCACAACATTCCAAATAAAATACACAATTATAGAGTATCAAACCTCAACTGTAATATGACTTAAATACCAACCTGTCAAATTAAATGTGTTTATTAAACACATTAACACATATTAATAAATAACTTGTCACAACATTCCAAATCAAACGCACAATCAAACAAAATAACTTGTCATAACAAGAGAAAATAACCCTTAAAACAAAATTAAACAACATAGAAAAAAAAAAATCAAACATTAGTATCAACAAGAAACATTCAGTAAACTCAAAATAAAAAATAAAAAAAATTAGGAGTTACGGTTACTAAAGACAGAACTACATCGTGGCAGAGCCACGGTGGAGAATGGAGATGAGAAGGAGACTAACTGAGGGCAAAAGATTAGAGAAAAATGGTTAAGTGGGAGCTAAGAATCTGAGATTGAAAGGGAAACTTTACTATTTGTTCAGCGGGATTAGGGTTTGAAAGAAAAACTATGTGGCAAAAGAGGAGAAAAATGGTTAGGTGGGAGAATGACATTTTGAGATTGAGAAGGGAAAACACTAGACTTTGTTCGGCGGGATAAGGGTTTGGAAGAAAATAAAGGTGAGTAGATACCTGAGCTGAGTGATAGAGTGAGTTAAGTATAAGAGCAAAAGTCTAAAAAAGAGAGAAAGAGACAAGTTAGACAACTTAGTCTTAGGGTACCAAGTATGCGTGTGGCTGAGACTAACCAAGCAAAAAAAATGCTTACACCCTAACTTTAACAAGACAACTTAGTCAAAAAAAATCTTACAAACGACATCATTTTTCTTTTTTCTTTTTTTAAATGCAAGACAACTATTTAGAATTTTTTTTTTTTGGGAAGACAACTATTCAAACTACCACATGCTAACACTTTTTATTTATTGATAGGCACATTCACATTTTTTTTTTTTGACTTTGTACGCCAATGAGAAACTAACAGAGTCCTCATAACCACAAAAAAAAAAAATGAAAAAGGAAACTGAGAGAGCCTGAGAAACTAAGCACGACGTGCTTTGTTTAAACTGAGAAACTGAGAGCTCGGCGTGGTCTTTGCTCAGCGCACCATATATTAAAAAAAACAAAATTTTACATATATATTAAACATACTCGGTGCGGTTCAGTTCTTAGCGGTGTGCACGTCTCGACGCCGATGGCCACATCGGTCCGATGTCAGTACTGAAGAGATGATGCTGACCACCATGCCGAAAACCTTCACCAGGGCTCTGAGGGGGGCAAATTGGTTCGGTCAGACCGGTTTCAGTCAGTGTCGGTAGATCAATGAACAGGCCTATCTTCTGCCACCAGTTACGAGTCCACTACTAGTGGGCATATGTGCAATATGGATCAGTGTGTGCTAAGGACCTCCCTATCTCTCCGTAATTTTGGTAGGAGGTTTTATGGATGTCAGCATTAGTTGTCGATTAGTATTAAATCAATTTAGCGTTGTTACATATTTGCCTTGTCATCTTCTTGCTATCTTTGCTGACCATTATATATATGCCTTGAATTTTGTATGCAGGATTCCAATCAGGCATGTAAGTTTTTCAAATGGTTGGACAAGAATACATGCCCACGTGGCTGTGCAACAACACCACTTGTTTGGGAAAGGTTTACAAGACTGTCAGATGAGGCAGCGGCTGCAAGAAATGAAAGGGATGTGGCTCATGCAATGGAAGTAGAAGCACGGGAGCTGGAATAGATAGCATAGCGCAAGGCTGAAAATTTTAAGCTTGCATTTCAGTTTGCTAAAGACAACGTCTACAAGTATAGGCTAACTTTAATTCTGTCTTGGACTGTAGTTATGGGTTATTTTGTATTCTTTACTGTTTTTGGGGGCCATGGCCATACACAGCTGTGTCTACCATGATATTATTTACGGTCACGTGTGTTATGTTTTATACTGATTACATGCACTGGTTTGTGTTGCTATATATTTTACTAGGTGTTGGACAGTGAACTACTTTGTGCATTTCATAACATGCAATTAAGTAATGTGAAATTTCATTCTAGTAATGGCAATATTTTTTGAAGTCTGATGGTCCAAATATATTTCTCATAGTATTGACAATATCTGTGACCACATGTTGTGGGTATACCATGTATTCCTTGCATAGTTTTAAAAACCAGAACGAACAAAGAACTAAAAAAGAGACTGATTATCGATTTTATGGTTGAACCAATAAGGTCATAATTAATATAATTTAAATAACTTTTATATAAACTTTGAATTTTAATAAGATATTTTAAGAAAATATAAAATATAGAATTTTTTTTCTTTTTTTTGCATACTACCCTTTTTTCTAGTCAGTAATTATTGACAAAAAAAAAGAGAATAATCTACTATTAAGGTTTCATATATTTATTTTTATAAATAATAGTCTAACTTTAACTATTTATCTATTAAAAAAAAACCCCAAAGTCAAGTGACTAGACACTCAATGACATACCATTAGGACCAATCCACTTTCCCACCATCTCCTCACATCCACACACGTATACCCTCCTTTAATGAAAGAAAAAGGATGGGAGAATGGCAAAGAGAGGTAATTTCGAAGAAATGTCCAGTTTGGGAAAGTGTAAGGGGATTTATGCGGCCACACAACACGCACTTTAGCATAGTTCCATTTCTTTCTTTCTATTTTTAACTTTCTCTTTCCCACATTCATACAGAGTGAGAGAGAGAGAACGAGAGAGAGAGGGAGAGAATATCACAAAGACACAGAAGACATAAACCTAACTCTGGAGCTAAAAATCGACTTCACCAACCTCTGAATGTTATTTCTCCATTACCTCTCTCTCTCTCTCTCTCTCTCTCTGTGTGGAAGTTAGATCTCCATCAGATCCTCTCATTCACTGTCTCACCAAAGAGTTGTGTTTTCAAGTTTCAACACCAAGCATGAGCATTCAGTAATTTTCTCACTCTCTCAAGCCTAGCAAATCTGAGAAAAAAGATATTTTTAGCAAAAAATTTGTCCTTACCCACTTAGACCAGAAAATCTAAGAAAAAATAAGATTTTTTTTGCAAAATAAAGCTCTAATTCAAATCGCTTTCATTAATTTTGCAAAACCGATTTTACCATTTCCAGTTAAATTCGATTTTTCTTACATTTTCAATTTTTAAGCATAACCAAACCTGATTACTGTCCGCAAACCGGCCAGATGAACCGATCAAACCGGCCAAACAACACACAACAATGACGTAACACTCCCCAATTGTGCCAAACAATTCATCATTCTAATTGTTAGAGGGCGTTTGGATTCAACGGTTGCGTTTTCACGTTTCAGTTTTCACATTTTGCTTTTTTTTTTTTTTTTTTTTTCTGCTGCATAGGGGGACATGTGCGCAAGGCGCGCACTGTGCGCACACTGTTCATGTACTTTTTTATCAATTTTTTATTAAAAATGAGTCCCGCATCACTATTCACATATTTAAAAATTATTTTGCTACAATGTTTTCAGTTTTCAGCTTTCAACAATAAGTTCTATCCAAACGGACCCTTAATGCGTATAAAATTGTGTAAAGCACAATACACAACAATGACGTAACTCTACCTAATTTGCTTGAATTTGCATTAAGTTCAAAATGGGTAAACAAACCTTCAATATTCCAAAAGATTTCTTAATAACCATCCGCAAGAACAAGTATCTATAATTGTATAACTCTTTTTTTGATGTTGCCCATCTATTGCTTGAGCAGAGCTTTTGAGCATGGTACCTAGCTGACTTGTGAGAAAGGAGAAATCTAGTGCCAATTAAAAGTCTGAATCCACCTAATAGTATGACCCCACACACACCACACACACAACCAGAACGCACTTCGATTTTTCATAAACATACTACTTACAATGAAGAATAACATTCTTAAAAGTCACAGTAATAGATAGTACCTCTTAGTGACCAAGGTTGTCAAAATCGAGATTCTACGTAGGATCGTTGAAGGTAGGCGGGATCGTGAATCGTAGTATCTGATCATGAATCGTAAAATCCTACATATTTTTAGATTTAAAGCAAAAACCACATTGACAATAACTTTGTATATTGAATAATCACGTAAATTATAAATTCATCCACAAAAAAACTAAGAATTGCATCAGAAGATGTAATTCGCATGTCACATATTCGCTAAGTCTATACTAACGAAATAAATATATTTAAGTTTTGACCCAATGTATTTAAAAGTTCAATAAATGTTAAATTAGCAACCAAATACCAAAATATATATCAAAACATATGAAAAATATTTTCCAAGTTCTAAGTTGCAAGTTTAAAATCCAAAATAAGTTAGCAAATGAAAATAAGCTAACTACAATATGAAATCCAAAAGTAAGATGAATATTAAGGTAATGTGAACATTCAATTATTCGCATTGCAAGGTTCTTATAACCACCGTCCTAAATTCCTAATCATTATCATTCATGTAAACATTATATATTTGTATACTAGAACTAGAAAAGACATCAAGATACAATGTCACCCAACTATTCAAGTTATACCACTTAGTAACAATTAAAGAGCATACTCAAAAAATTCAATCAATCAATATACAAACACAAGCATAGCTAATAAATATAAATATTTTAGTAATATTAGGAGATCAATAACTAATGTAGAATCTGTTTCCTAGTAAATATATCTAAAACCCAACTCTCATGCCATGAACATTATTGCTTTTGATATTATACGTTCCTTTCTTTCTTACAAGCGCATCGGAATGCTTTTCCATAAAAGTGTGTTTGGTTGTTATCGAAAATTGGGTCAAACTAAAAAAATTTCAAGGTTGACTGTAAAATAAGGGATCCAAGACATAAAATTATTTCTGTTCTTACTTTCACTTCAAACCATTTACACCCCTAACACAACACTCTCTCTGAGTTGCTCTCACATGCACTCCTCACAGCAGCAAGTACACTCCAAGCTTACTCACACCAAACTCCACCCTCTCCCTCTCGCCAAACGCAGTCGATCCTCTCCCTCACGATAGTCTGAGCTCCGCCCACAGTCCACCGAGCGCCAAAGATCCACCCACGGTGAGTTTACTTTTCCACTTGATCATTTCTCAGTCTGATCCACACACCTTCGACCTCACCTCCGACCCACCCTCTACAAAAGCTGATCCACATTCCCCCTCAAACCCATCTAGCCAAAATCCACCCTCAAACCCATAAACAGTCCAACCTCTAACCCACACTCGAAAAACCAAATCTATATATAAATATAAATATATATATATATATATATTTTATTTATACAATTATTTACTTCATATAATTATCCATTTTTATTTAATAATTGATTTAAGAATTTAACTTTTGTTGGTGTTACAATTATACAAAAATAGAATGCAATATGATTTGTTAGTGTAAATATTGATTGTGATAGTATTATGTTGTGTATGTTGTTGATGTTACAATTATACAAAAAAATGTGCATAAAAATTATGGTACTCGTTATCAATGTGGTTTGGATGTTTTATATTTGTGGCTATTTTTATATATTGTGTAATCAATATCATGCTTGTTTACATACCTCTTAAACCACAATGTTTGTGACTTTTTAGATGAAAAAAACCAAAGTCGCAATTCTAGCCTCAGTTGTATCTATCCTCCTTGTGGAGGTTGCATTGTTAAGGAAATTGCGATGTAGATGACAGCCTAAGGCGCCTTATGTTAATCATGCAATCGAGAGAGAAAAATACATAAATAGTATTCTGCATGAACGTGAGAGACATTGTGTGATTCAAATTAAGATGAAACCTATAACTTTCCACCACTTATGTCACATCCTCACTGAGGGGAAGGACGTGCGCCCAAATATTCACATGTCTATTACAGAGCAAATGCTAATTTTTTTTACACATTATTGGTCATAATATGACATTCCGTGTAATTGATAGTTAGTTCCATAGATCAACTAAGACTACTCATAAATACTTCAAGGTCAACCTTAAGAGGGTCCTGAAATTATGTAAAGCTCTAATAAGACTGCCTAGCGAAGATACACCCTCAAAAATAAGGTATACTAGAAGGTTTTCCCCATCTTTTAAAGTAAATACTGCGACTTGTGTATTTTTGTAAATTATGAAGATTTGTGTAATTTTAAACCATTATGTCGGTTGAAAATTAGAATTGTGTTGGAAAAATAGATGGCCCACATGTTCGTGCATCTATGCCACCTAAAATACAAAAAAGTTTTTGTGGTCGCAAAGATAGAATCACGCAAAATGTGTTAGCTGTCATTGATTTTGACTTAAAGTTCACACAAAATGTATTAGTTAGATAGGAAGGCAATGCACATGATTCACGTATGTTAAATGATGCATTTGTTAGGCTTGGGGGATTTTCAATTCCCGAAGGGGTTACTTCACCTTTTTGATTTATTAGTTTAATAAATATTATGCATTTTCTTTAAGCATAGTAATGATTTGGTTTACTTTTTGAAAATATCTAGGTAAATATTATCTTGGTGATACTGGGTTTGGTAATAAAAATAGAATTTTGTCACCTTATCGAAGTGTGTGATAAGACTTGAAAGAGTTTAATGATCGTCCTCTTGGTGATGTTGAAAAAACATTTTCGAGTATTGAATGCAGAACCATTTTGATATTTTAAAACCCAAGTGAAAATAGTGTTAGCATGTTGTGTGGTTCATAATCACAAGGCTGAACCAAATGACCATATTATAGACCCCCAACAAGAAACACAGTCACGTCGAGACTCTATTGAAAACAGTAGACTGTGAAGTACTACTTTATTAGATTTCTATGATTGTAATATGTGCTGTATTTTTTTTCTACAAGGACAATGCATGTACCATAAACTTTTGGCAGTGCAAGGAAAAAGTACTATCAACATTACCTTATTATTTCCAGTATTAGCATGTTTTGTTCTGTTGTGCACATCTATAAGCGTAGTTGTATGTGTGTTTCATTAGTTGTTAAGACGATAACTTAAAAATAATAACATGCGATGCAAAGACACATCAAGAAGAAGTCATGGTATGGCTTCCAAATATATTTTCTTAATATAAATGATAATATATATTTTTGGCTTTTATTGTGTCATTCTTTTTAGAATTCCATTACTTTCACAAATTTTCAAATATAACTTTCTTGTGTGGATCTATTGTAAAATCTAGTCTTAGCATTTGTACATTGTATTTTTAGTTGTACTTATCTTCAAAATCATGGTTATGTAATCTGTTCCCTAACAGATTTTCTTTGTTTATCATTGACCTAGATCTGATCTAATGGCATCTATATTAAATTGAATATTGAATTTATGAATGAAGTAATTATTGCATTAATATTATACGTTTCTTTCTCCCTTACACGCGCATAGTAAGCATGCGAAGTATCTGAACAAAAAGATTGAGATGTAAAATGAATTGGCTATTGTTGTGGGGAAGATTACAGCCATAGGTAGCTTTTCTTAGTTGTATAGGGATATTGAGAATGAGCCGGATATTGAGAATGAGCCGGATAATGAGGACAGTACTAAGTTTGTAGCGAACAATATAAAAAAAGGTGTGGTGGACAAAGGGAAGAATGCAGTCGAGTCATCCACCATTGGGTCGAGAATTTCCAAGTCCCGTAGTGCATTCCCGATAGATTACAAAGCTCTTTCCAATGAGGTCAAGGTTATGGTGGCAAATGGATATAGCAAAAACATACTCGTGACTGCATTTGACCATCTATATGAAAATAAGAACGCATTTCATAAATTTCGTAAAATGATCCACAAACCAAACAAAAAGCATTTTTTGTAAAATGTATAAACAAACCAAACACCAAAATTGATTTTCTGTAAAAGGGATTCCGAGGCAACCATGCAGCCTGAATACATTTTCCTTACGAAAAAAACAATTTCCCCTAAAATGATTTTTCGCCAAAAAAAAAATTCCATTAACTAAACGCAACCTAAACGCCAAATTGTTGCTCCCTACTTCTAAGGGTATAGAATTTTTCATAGAACATAAAAACTCATTATTATAGTAGTCTAACGCTCTGTTTGTTTCAGCATCAACATTTTCTGGAAAATGGTTCATTTTCCAAAGAGCATTTTCTAGAAAACTATATCATTTTCCAGTGTTTGGTAACGACCTTGAAAATGAGCTTGAGAATGTTTTTTGGTGTTTGGTATGCAAATTTTTATATTTATTTTTTATATTTCTTGTGAAATTTAAAACATGCGTATTATGTAAACTAACTAATGTAATCAATATTATAAAAAAAAAAAAAACCAAGGATGAATTTGCTTTTCATACTAAAATTTTGACGCGCGCGCGCACGCACGCACGCACATATATATTAACCATTTGTCTATATACATAAAATTGACAGGAGAACACATCTTTAATAAGTACAAATAACAATAACTTTTCATTGTCTACTCTTTTGCTAGTACACTAATTGTCTACTATGATCAACCAGAAATCTTTAATATTACTTAAAATTAGTATTTATATATATATCATATATCATCACTACATAATGCATAATGTATATCAACAAAAAAGATATGCTATGTAAAAGTAATTTAGAGCCATATAGGCACTATGTTAAATTTTTGTCTTTTACTTCATTCATTCAATTCTTTCTTCTTTTTATTTTTTTTTATATATTTTTAGCACTTTTATGTGCAAAAAAAAAAAACTATACATGGAATCCATCAAACCAAAAGTTTTTAGAGAAAAAAAATAACAAGCTTGAAATTCAAAGTAAAAAATTGAGATTTTGAGAGAGAAAATAATTACTGCTGCAAATATGTTCTCTTTTGCAGTTGGTAGAGAGGAGGAAATAATTACTGAGCAATGAGGGAAAAAAAAATACTCAAAGAACTGTTATAAAGGAGAAGAGAAATATGGAGAGAGAGTGAGAAGAGATCTATGGAAGAGAGAGACCAAAGTGAGTGATAGTGAGGGTGTGAGGTAGAAAGAAAAAGAAAAGGGAAAAGAAAGAGTGAGAGAGCGTACTGTGAGATAGAGATTGTTTTCCAAAATTTTTTTTGGGAAAACAAGCTATAAAAAACAAGCCTTATTTTTATTAAGATTTTTCATTGACTAAAGATAGTTTTCCGTTGACCAGTTTTTTTTTGTGCTACTAAACACTGGAAAATGAGGAAAACTATCTTTATAGAAAGTTTTCCAGCAAAACAAACAGAGCGTAAATATTTTATGGATTTTACTAATACCCTAAGGACACACAATAATTATTCATTTTTAGAAAAGAATTTCTCAAAAAATGAGAAAGTGTTGACAAGTTTTTCAATTTTTGAAAAAAATTTACCATAATCAAATAGCTTAGGACACACATTAACCAAACCCATATTTTATTACTAATCAACAGCTATAAAATGATCAAACAAACTTAATACAAAAATATAGATAAAAAAAAAACAAAAATTTTATGTTTTTGATAGAATTGGTAAGATCCCATACAATCCTACATACAATCTCAGCATTTTTAAGATCCTAATGCAAACTTAAACGTTTTAGTGACGTAAGATCCTAAAGTTGTGCAATCTTACAATTCAAATTGCAATTTTAACAACCATATTAGTGGCCATAAAAATCCATGCTTTCAGTCTTAAATCGCTTTTTCAGACAACTTTGAGTTATTAACACTACCCTCTCGCCCCGTATGAACATAAATAAACTACATGCTATGTTAGACACACAACAAATTAGTAGTTATAATACTGTTGCAGCTCCTATATGCTTAAGTCGCATTTGCAGGAAATTCGGCACTCACGTATGTACCGTCAATTGCTCCAACACATTTCTACACATTGATGTTTTCATTAATTTTAGCAACCACATGTCAAATAGAATGGTTGTTTACAATTGCTCCTACACATTTCTAGACATGAAAGTTTTCATTAATCTTAACAACCACATATCAAATAGCATGGTAGTTTACTGTTACTACCAACTAATTGAAATATCTCACATGATAAGCTAATGACAGAGTCAATAATAATTTCAAGAACTGATATATAGAACTTTCATGATTCATGGACCATGTAGGTTTAGTTGTGTCTATATTTCCAGAAAATGAAAAATATTTCACAGTTAAATCAACACACATAAAAAATAGCACGACGCGAATGTAAGAAACAGCAGTAACATATAAATCCTTCGTCGAGGTTTACCACATATACAATGTGACCAGATGTAACACAAAAAGATGGAAGATCGAATCAATGAATTAGTAAACTTAAGCGCTCGCAAATACAACTGGGTTAGTCCATGGTTAAGTAAATTGTAATCCATAACAAGGTACACTACTGGACATAATAGTAATCCATAACAACATAATTATAATACAAATGATGATCTATAATCATATACCTCGCTTATTACTATATTAATATGCTACACATATTAGGCTCCGTGTGGACTGTAAATGGAGTCTTTATTCTGTTTTTTTGCCAACATTGGCTGATTTTATTTAATAAATTTCGTCCCATTCTCAACTTAAAAAAATATATATGTATCTAAATTAATTAATCAAAAATGAACAAGAGAAGATAAATAAGCCAATGAAAGTTCACGTTCTATTACCTTCTTACCAAATCCTCCCATTCCAACATATGATCTGTACCTCCTAGCTAGTTGGCACTTGAGGAGGAGATCTTCACCGTAAAAATAAAATAAAACATCCAAGTCGGTTACTAAAAATAAAAGAAAGTTCACCAAAATAATAATTAAAATCCAATTATTATTATTATTATTACTACCTTTTCGCTCAGACCCCATTTTGAAACTTCTGCAATATCAGTGGACGTCAAGAGAGAACCAGAAGCAAACGAAGATATGAAGAAAGGGGCTGGTGAGAGTGTTAACGAGACCTGTTTGGGTTGGTGACGAATTTGTAGAGAAAGAGAGAGAAGCATCAATCCCTGGACTCTCACGCTATTGGCTCTCTCATTGATGCTTGGCCGTTGGATTTCATTTGTGTTTCTTTTGGCTCTCTTTTATTTCTTGGAGAAATCATCCAGCAAGCTGCTCTCTCCTTTCTGCATCATCACGTGCTGGGACAGTAGGCGTCAGAAGCTTTACGTACTGCAAAATTCAATCTTGTCAAAGACACAGGACAGAGTTGACCAGAAGAAAGAAATGGCCATAAGGGAGTGATTCGATGATGAAGAGAGAGAGAGAGAGATAGAGGAAAGAACTTAATTCAAAGAGAGAAAATCAGAAAGAAAGATATGGGACTGATTTGACGATGCATGCAGAAAAAAAAAAAATTTAATTCAAACAAGAGAGATATATATAGTAGTAATTTTTTTCATGAGTACCGACTACCTAGTATCCCTACCGTCGATCCGTCAGAATATTACTGAGAATTATAGGCTTCAAAATAGGGGAGTGCTGCCTCTAACATTAAGTTTATTTTTTTTACCTTAACAATAATAACTAATAATAATTAATAACAACTTATTAATTAAAATTTATTATAAAAATATTAAGACATATCATTTCTTTTAAAAATATGTTTATATATGCATTGCGATAATCACACTACGAATATTAACTATTAAACACCACAACATGTATTTTTTTACACATTTTTTATTCACACGTATTTGTACAAAACTTAAACAACATTATTATAAATCTTTTATCATACAAATCATAAATACTTATAGAATGTAAAAAGCAAAAGTTAAAATTAAGTCTCTAAAAAAATTTCACATACATACACTTAAATTAAATTAAAATAAAAATTTCATCTTATTTATAAAAAAGTATAATTATATATATTTGGAGTAATATTAGTGCGCGAAGTGACACAATTTATGAGGAATGAGTGAGAGAGGGGTGATGGACTCGACCTGACTCCTATCCAGACAATGCTCAGCCCTACTAAGGATAGAGCAATTGTTTGCGTGTTGCCCTTAAAGACTTCTTCTTCTTCTTCTTTTGAGAAAGTTCTGCCGTCAAAGACTTGAAAGTTCAAACACGGCTAAAAGAGTAAGTGACGGTTTGTTTGGACTTTTGTACACTAAAAGCACTTTTTGAAAAACTACTGTATTTGCATTTGATTTGTTTAAAAAGCAATGTTTTAGGGAATGTTGGAGTTGTATTTTCAAATTGTGAAGGGAATGCGCAGGAATTTATGGGTCTCTTTAGACCAAATTAGAAAAGTGGACACGCGTTGATTTAAAATAAACTCTCAACAAGAGAAAAAAAGAGGCTCGTTGCAAAATAGGACTAGCAGGCTAGACGCAGTAAAAAGCTACCGTTTATCTCTTTCTTTCTTTTTTTAACCAAAAAAAAAAAAAAAAAACTCAAAGAAGCTGCCGTTTATAAAATTAAAATTTAAAAATAAACGAAAGAAAAGCTAAAAAAAGAAACTGCCAATTTATATATCTTTCTCTCTTAAATTAAAAAACTAATTTATATCTTTCTTTCTGAGACTAAAAAAACTCAAACTAAATCTCTTTTACTTTCTTCTAATTTATATATCTTTCTTTCTTCATAAAAAAAGAAAAAAATATATATAAACATAAATATATATATATATATATTTCTTTCTTCCTTTATTTTATATTTTTCCTTTTTCCCTAAAGCGTAAATCTCTTATTATATTGAAATCCCTCTTCATCATTTATTCAATTTATTATACAATATATTTAATAACTGAAAAAACATTTATAATTAGAAAAAAAAATTTGAAAAAATTTATAAAGAGACTTTATTAGTTGAATTAACTGGAACCCACATAATTAAAAAATTATTATAATAACTAAATAAACAAGTTTCTTAGATTTTTTTTATTTGGTAAGATCATCTATACCTAATTGATTATGATTTCCAATACAAATATTAGTGTTGTTATTGATTTAGTCAATATTATTGCAATAAATTTCTTTCTTAAGTAGATTATTTCAAATTAAATTGTTGAGAATTTTTCTATATATTGAATTATTATATTTATTCCAAAAAAACTTATGGCAATTGTTTCTATATTTTAAAATATAAACGTATTATACCCGTATGTACCATGTCTTTTTCGTTTACGAATTTTTCTATCAAATTTTTGAAACATACTATTTATACCAGTCCATATATTTATTGTATGATACACGTACCATATATTACTAATTATGAATTGGATTTACATTGAACCACATTTTTTCTAAGCTTTTGCGGATCTCTACTTAAAAGATTATTTGAACTTTATCACTGATATTAGTGTACTGAACTTTGGCTAAAACCTAAAGAAATTTAGGTTATGCAGCTGAGCATATGTTCACTTTTATATGTTTGAAAATATTATATGATTATTATATTTGTTTTGAGGGGTATTAACTATTAAGTATTATTGAAACTTAATTTTCTCTCTAGAGTTTTTTATTTTGTTTTATTATAAGAAGGATAAGTTGACAGTATTGTGTACATAAACTTACAACATAAGACAAATGAATACCCTTTACTTTTGAGTTATTATCTGTTGCATACTTACATGTATTTAATTGATTTTGATCAAATCATTTTTCCTTTTATATTACTATTTTTTTTTTTTGATAGGCATATATTACTAATTGTAAGTGAACTTCCTTAAAAATTCTGCCTTGACATATGTTCATAATGTTTTTCATGATTGTGGATTCTTTTTTTGACAGTACCTAAGCCCAAACAGGAACAAAGACCCTGGCCCTAACACTTATTATTTGGTGGACTAGGCTTGGTTAACCGCAGCAGTATTAGGCTGATTACGAGCCAATTTGCGTACAAAACATGAATCCTACAATACATGCACACTCATAAATACAAAATATATACATAGTGTATAGCAAAAAACAGTAAAGGAATAATATATGTAAAGGAAAAGCAAATAAAACGTCAGGAATCTTTAGAATAATAAATAGTGCTTCATTATTTGTTGAGTTTCTAATACATTATATCCTTTCTCCACTAGGATGTGTTATAAGGTCCAAATATGTTCAAAAATCACAGACTTTGTTAGCTCTTTTAAGCTTTTAAGACTTGCGAGATTTGAATCCCTTTGAATCCAAGTATATCCCCTATGTCTGTCTCGGGATCCCTCACAGTGTTTTCCCTTCTTTTTTTTCCTCTTTGAAACTTAAGGAAATTTTTCAAAGAGTTTTTTTTTTTTTGACTCTGATCAGTTAGTCTTTACTGTTGGCTCCCCCCCCTCCCCTCTTTTATAGTGCCTTACTAGGATTTTTGGTGTACTATGGATTCCCTCCATTTGTTGTTCTAGGTACTAGAATCAATGTAGTGTCAGCAACATTAGTGGCAGGTTCCTTCCTTATTTTCTCATTATTTTCCCCTTTTAAGGTTTCCCCTCCAAAAGTCCCTAGCTAACCTTTCTCTTGTGGGAGATCCTAAAGGCTGACTTTCAATTCTCTTCTTCCAAAATTTTTAGATGCTGCTTTTCAGATCCATCTTTTAGTTGCTTCACTTTTTGTCTTTTTTTCTAAATGAGTAGATTTCTCTCTATCAACCTAAAAGATCCCCGACCACCTTCTTTCATGGTTCATCTTCCTACGTTCCCCGAGGTACCACACTTCTTTTCATGAAGTGTTGATTCCTAAGTCATCAACCTTTTTTTGAACCAAGGGCGGCTGATGGGACATATCTACCTTCGTTCTTTGTGTTCATGGGCATGCTCCCTTGAGCTGTCCCAATCCTAGCTGGTCTCTTTTTGCAAATCCCAAGAATCCCAAGTTTCTAGAAATCCTTAAGCATCCTAGTTCAGCTTCCTTTCTGAGTTCCCCAGCAATTTTCTCTCACAAAGGTTGGGCTAAGCTTCCTTTTTCCTTTTTTTTCTTTATTTTATAAGGCCCAAAGCTTACCCATTCCTACTTATTTGAAGTCGTCCTTAATTGGAGAGTTTAGGCCTTGCCCCTTCTTTGAAAGCCCAAATGGTTCTCAAATTTCAATTTTGTATTTTTTTTGAGCCTTGATACAATATTGTGATATTTTGGACCTCAACATTTAACCCCTCGAGCTCTTGGGTTGCCTGTAATCCACGCGTGAGCAAATGAGATTTTTGGACTTTGCAAGGATCTGCAATTGGCGTTTCTATCTCCTTCGAGATCCCTTCTCTTCTTATCTTGGAATTTTGCTCCTTCATGTTGTCCTCTAGTGTCCTGATTTCCACATATCCCACTTCTTTTGTAACTTCCCCTCTTTTCAAGGATTGTGGCAATTGGGAGTTAAGTGTTTGGGTAAAATTCTTCATCCTCATTTTACGTTACCCATAACTCCCATTAATAACTAACAAATAACTTTTCCTTATAAAATTGAATTCTAGCAACTAGCGCATTTTTATATGCTTTGTCTTCTTCAATCTTTTTCTTTGCGCCATTATTGTAGTCACTTCAACCTTCAAACATCTTTTCATCTTTCTCAGTAAAAGATTCGCCAGCATATTTCTTCGTTTTTCTTCCCCTTTCATTGTTTTTTCTTCTGCCTTAAGTTCTTTCTTCTGTCACATTATTCTCTCATGGCTTCCTCTTCTCTTCTCGAAAAAGGGAGGAGTGTTCTCCCACTCCTTCTAAGGGTGAAGGTTCCTCAGTAGGGTAAGCACAGGGTGAAGTCCAGGAAATCTCAAACCGTCCAGCCTTTCCCCTGTAAGACCCCTGGTACACTCTGAGTTTATTCTTCCCTCAGGTCACTCATGGCGATGCTCCTCCCCCCCCCCCCCCCCACATTCCTGGGTGTTCTTTAGTCATCCGGGTTTGCTAGATCTGCTCAAGTTTCAAACCCGAGGGAAATCTTGGACCTTTAAATCAAGCGAGGATCTCGAGAGGCAGTTCCCATCTTCTTCTTTTTTTCGTTTCAAGGAAGATTACTAGCTAGTCTAATTGGGTGGATGAGGAGCTATTTGATGGAAGGTTTGCCAACTCCTTGGAGCACGCTGAGATCCTGAAGTTAGTGGCCATTTCCATGAATCTAGAAAGCTTTAGGGATGCCAAAGGCTTGAGGCATCTGGTGCACCGCTGGTCCCCCTCTCTCTACACATTTTTCTTTTCGATTGGTGAACTTACCATTACTTTCTGGAGGACGTGGTGAAGAACTTCCTCCTTCCTGTGTTTGGTGACGAAAATCCCTTTGACATCCAGCTCTCCACTGAGGATTTCAAGATTGAGGAGTGACTCTTCAAACATTTTGGTGGGCGTACTGCTTCTTTTGGAGGTAAGTCAGCCAAGATGGGCAAATGGGTGGTGACCCTCTCTTAGGAAAAGGACAATTCCGTTAGACAAGCTAGGTTCCTTGCACTATGGTTAAGTAAGTTCTTGTTTAGTGAGTTTCCTAGCTATGGGGTCAAGTTTGTATTCTTCCTTCTAGCTATCAAGTTGTCCAGGGGTACCAGGTATCCTTTAGCCCCCATGTTCTTAGGACACGTCTATTTCCAATTAGATTTGCTTCATGGTGAAGAGGTTGAAGGCAACTCCTGCTATGCTATAACATCATCTTTGCACTGTGCCATCCTCTAAGTGTTTGTGTGGGATTGCTTTTCTATTACTTTGACGAAGTGCAGGAATCTGAAGTATGTAAAGGATAAATTTCAAAAATCCCTAGACGTGATCAAGGGCTTGTGTGGCAATTCTACTGATGGCCATCCTATTATCTTTCGTTGGTTCAACTTGAAAAGCGGCAATGTCAATCTTGTGGAATTGTTTGACCAGAGGGGGCACTTGAATTGGCGTTCCCCCCAAGAGTTCAGTTTTGGGTTTGCTTGTGATTCCATTTTGTCCTCATTTTTGAATTCTCTGGGTCACACTTTTGATCTACGCCAAGGAGATGAGAGCAGTTTGGCGTTCTTGGCTTGCATTAGTCCTTCATGGCTTCTTATCCCTTCAACAATTGGCCCTAGGTACACTCATTGTTCTTCATATAGGGTGCTCAAGCAATTTGGCTTTGATCAAGATATCCTGTTGGTGTTTAAAAAGGTGGTGCCTTCTCTTCCATCTTTAGACCCATTCCTAAGACTTCAAGCAATCGGTCATGTAAGAGCCCCCAGTTCATGGTGCCAAGTTTTCAGCGAGTAGTCTTTGCTTTGAATGGTTTCACTAGTTATTGGAGGAGGGTTCAAAAGTCTTTTTCAGACTTTGTCGATTCTAATACAATTGGAAAGGTCCTTGACTTTGATCTCTTCTTTGCTCCCTCTTACACAAGCATCTAGCCCTTCCTACTGCGGGCGTTGTATCTGCTGCAATAAGCAGCAAAACTAGTTTTATGGAGTGGCACGCTGTTAGGGGGGCTTGGTGTCTTATGCTAATGATTTCCCTACTTCTTGGCTAGGGCGTGACCTAATTATGGGCTCTTCTGCTGGTGTGCCTATCAAGAAGGGGGTGGTTTAGGAGATTGGTGCTACAACCCTTGTTGGTAAAGGAAAGGAGAAGAAGATCAAAAAGGAATCTGGCAAGAAATCTGAAGTTAAGGAGAATGTTGAGGATACTGAGGCAGTTTAAGACATTAAAAGAAGGAAAACTATTTCAGCTCACAAGCAACTTACTATTTCTTAGGACCCTTAGGGAGGTGGTCCCCCCTGCTACTGGAAAGGAGGTCAGCCATCCTCCCATTCCAAAGATCAAAGTGAAGACTAAGGTAGGGTCTTCTATCCTTTACATCCCTGTAGGTTCCCTTTAAAGGACTCCTTCTGTAGCTGCTACTTCTCCAACCCAAAGTTCTCCAAGGTCCCTTACCATTATTTTCAAATCTCCCCAGGGACCTTTCGGTGTACCCGTAGAAAGAAAAAGGTTGTTGAAGAACCTGTAGAGAGAGAGAAGGGCAAAGCCTCATTCCTTCTTCTTTCACCTTTTCTTGCTTGGTTTACCTGATGCCCTCTCATATTTTTTTCATGACCTGTTGTTTGTTCCCTTTTTTTGTGTTTATTTCTTATATTGATGGGTGGTTTTTGTTTTTTTAGTCTAAATGCAAGTCCAACCCTAAGGGAGCAACAAGCCTTTCCTCTGGTGATGATGTGGTATGGTATTTTCCATCCCTTCTTGCTTCTTTCTCCACTTGTCTCCTTCCCTTTGAGCTTGCATATTCCTGCCGCTGGGTTACCTATTGTCCCTCATTCTTTTCTTTTCTCTTACAGTTGGAGGTGCCTCCCCCTATGACTGGTGGTGCTTTGCTGGAAGGTGTGGTGATAGCTCAGCCCCTAGTTACTTTTGGTGTAGGGAAGGGCTTCCTAGTAGTGAAGTGGCTGGTGATTTGTTACAATGTCCAAATAAGTTAAAAAATTATAGACTTAAATAGCTCTTTTAGGCTTCTAAGACTTGCGAGGTTTGAATCCATTTAAATCCAAGTATATCCCCTATGTCTGTCTTAAGATCCCTTACAGTATTTTCCCTATTTTTCTTCTCTTTGAATTTTAAGGAAATTTTTCAAAGAGTATTTTTTTTTTTTTTGGCTCTAATAAGTTATTCCTGAATGGTCTTTACTGTTGGCTCCTCCTCCTTTTATAGTGTCTTACTAGGGTTTTTGGTATACCCTTAATTCCCTCCATTCGTTGCCTTAGGTACCAGAACCAATGTTATATCAACAACATTAATGGCTAGTCCCTTCCTTATTTCCTCATTATTTTCCCCTTTTGAGGTTCCCCCCCTCCCCAAAAAAAAGTCCCTAGCTAATCTTCCTCTTCTGGGAGGTCCTAAGGGCTGACTTTCAATTCTCTTCTTCCAAAGCTTCTAGATGCTACTTTTCAAACCCACATTTTGGTTGCTTCACCTTTTGTGCTTTTCTCTAAATGGGCAGATTCCTCACTGTCAGACTGAAAGATCCTCAGCCACCTTCCTTCATGGTCCATTTTTCAACGTTCCTCGAGGTACCAGACTTCTTTTCATGAAGTGTTGATTCCTAAGTCGTCAACCTTTTCTGAACCATGGGCGGTTGATGGGACATATCCACCCTCATTCTTTATGTTTATGGGCTTGCTCCCTTGAGCTATCCCAATCCCAACTGGTCTCCTTCTACATATCTCGAGGATCTCAAGTTTTTGGGAATCCCTCGATATCCTTGTTCAACTTCCTTTTTAAGTTCCCCAACAATTTTCTTTCATAAGGGCTGGGTTGAGCTTCCTTTTTCCTTTATTTCTTTATTTCACAAGGCCCAAAGCTTACCCATTCATGGGTTTGGACCCCTTCCTACTTATTTTAAATAGTCCTTAATTGGCAAGTATGGGTCTTACCCCATCTTTGAAAGCGCAAATGGTTCTTAAATTTCAATTTTGTATTGTTTTGGGTCTTGATACAATATTTTAATATTTTAGACCTCAACAGTGACATATAAAAAATTAATTGAAATTGAGTTAAACTCAAATGGTTTAGTGGATTTATCCTTTTTCTTTTCTTAAAAAAGTGGATTTACTTTACCTATGTACATATCATATCTAAGGGGAAATTACACTTTATCATCTTAAATATACTTCTGATTATACTTTACACCTTAGAAATTACACTTTATCATCTCTAAGGGGAAATTACACTCTTTCATCTTAAACTATACTTCTGATTATACTTTACACCTTAAACTATGACTTTTGTTACACTTTGCACCCAACATTAAGTTTTCTATTAACTTGGATGGAAAAATATAGTATCATTTAAAAGACCTAATTGCCCCTCTTCTCAATACTTTAAAAACAAAAGGAAAATTACATCTTACCACCCTAAACTATACTTCTAATTACACTTTGCACCTTAAATTTTGAATTTCCATCCAAGTTAACAAAAAACCTAACATCGGGGTGCAAAATGTAATAAGGATCATAGTTTATATCTTACCACCCTAAACTATACTCCTGATTACACTCTGCACCTTAAATTTTGAATTTCCATCCAAGCTAACAAAAAACCTAACATCGGGGTGCAAAATGTAATAAGGGTCATAGTTTAAGGTGCAAAGTGTAATATAAAGTATAATTTTTCTTGTATCTAATGTAAAACTACTTTGTTATTCATATCAGGGCCACATATATCCTTCATTTATCTTACAATTTTTTAGGTAAATAATGTATTCGATTCATACCCTTTACACCATATTTCGATTAGTTCTTTAACCTTTTAATTGTGTCAATTTGGTCTCTAATATTTCAGTGTCATGTCTTTGCCATTATCTTTTGGATGGAAATTGTTGACGTGACAAACTGGAAAAAAAAATTAATTAATTTATTGCCACATCAATAGAAACTAATTTTTTATTTTGGCAATTTACCACGTTAGAAATTTTCATCCAAGAGACAATGCCAGAGACTAAATTAATACAAATGAAAAATTAGAAACCAAATTGAAATATGATATAAAAGATAGAGACCTTAACCTAATAATTTTACCATCAGATAATTAATTGGATGGCTTGAAAATGTTATGCCATGACCCATGATAATATGAAAAATAGCAAAGGTAGTAGCATTCTAAATTTACTACTGTTTGAAATTTGCACACTTTGAAAATGATGTAACAATGTTAAGGACATATTTTATGTAATTGGCTAATTTTTTGACAAAATGTATTTTACTTGTAATTAGGTAGATCTAGGATGAGTTTAGTACTTCAAGAAACATATTATTCAAGCCAAGTATTAAAGTTATGAAGATTAGACCAAGAAACAAGTGAAGAAAAGCTGTTCATTAAAACTCGACAGATACCTTAACAGAAACAGTATCTATCGAGACTTAATAAAGAAAGCTCTACTGAAACTCGATAGGAAGCTAAATCTGTCGAGATCTACGAAATCAAAATTTTCAGATCTGATTTTTGGCTCATGTTGAAATATTTGTGTAGGGTTTCTTTTCTCACAACCCTAGACATATATAGGCTTATTTTAAAGGCCGTCACAATGGGTATGCACATAGAGAACATATGGAAAAGTGACCGAATGCCTTATTCTCTTTGTATGAAGTTACTACGTCTTTTGCGCCTTAAGATTTTGTAACCAAGTACTTCTTAATCTTCATTGTTGATGAAGTAAAGAACTTTGCAGCCAACAACGTCTTCTTCAAGTCGCTGGAGTTAGTCACGTATTGAGATTCATACATCATTGGTTAGTCATGTAATGAGATTCGTGTAAAAGGGCGACGTTCATATATTGAAGAGTTCAGAGGTTTTGAAGTTGTAAAAGGTTTCTATAGTAAGTTCATCTATGAGGATTATGGAGTCTAGGGACAAAGGCTTTGTACTAGATCTGAAACTTCTCTTTATTATAGTGGATTGCTTTTCGGGAAGGTTTCCTCCCATGTTTTTTACTGTGAAACTAGTTTGTTTAATTGGTTTTTCTAAGCCATCATATCTTATCTTATTTACTTTTCTATTGTACATGATATTGATGTTTGTTTGTTTTAACAAGATTTATTTATAATAAATCTAATTAACAATTTGGGTTTAAAATTTCCCAACAGGACCTTAGATCTTTTATTCAACTATCAAAATTTCTACCAATTGAACTAACTTGAACTCACATTTCTTTGTTTTTTTGAGATAGGTAGCTAGTGTTGGAGAGGGGGGGGGGGGGGTGGGTGGGATTCAAACCTAGATATTAACACTATTAAAAAAAATGTCAATACTACTAGCCTATCACTTGAACTCCTAAACATTTCCAACTTTTAATTTTTTTAAAAACTATTGAATTAAATATAATAGATAAATCACAAATGTGTGTGAAAAGAATAAGTAAATTAAGTAACTTGTAGATAAGTTCTTACTGTTTAACAAGAAAATAAATCAAACTTTAATTATGAAAGTCAATTTGGTGACAATCTCAAGTTTGACTCTTGTTCAAAATAAAATTAAATGAACAACTATTAACTTTTAATACATCACTTAGCTCAACTTGTTTACCACCTTAGCAAATGATAACATGGAGTCTTTTATATAAAGGGGAAAAACAGAAGCATGAATTAATAAAACTCCATTCAAACATAAGGAAAAACATTGGTTCTAATTCTTTATAAATAACATTATTTTTTAATAAGCTTTGAAATTAGCTCTTGAAATAAAATGTTTCAATTCAAATATGTTATAGCCCAATATAAAAAGGGTGATACTTCTTGTTAGGTTTAGAAGTTGAAAATTCCATGACTTGTAATCTTGATTGAGTTTGTAACGTATCTATAACATCAAATGTCCAATATGCAGAAGAATATGTAATTTTGACTACATTTCAATTGAGTCTTGATAGATTGAAGCAACATTTTTGTCAAACCTTAGATCGAGTCTTGATTGGTTGAAGCACACCTCTCAACACTTCTTATGCACAAACTATTGAAAAATTTAACAAGTAACTATTGATAATTTTTATTAAAAAAAAAAAAAAAGACATTCTAACTCATGCTTATGGACAAAAATATTCAGCGATGATGATTTGTTAGTCTTGCCTTGGTGAATGAGATGGTGGTCATTTTTGTTTTCACCCCAAGTATCATTAATTAATGGGTCACTTGGCAACAAAATTAAAAAATAAAATAAAATAAAATAAACAACACAAAATTAGACTACAATTATAAACTAAAATAAAAATAGATCTTTGATCTTTGATCTTTCCTCTTTTTTTTTTTTTTTTTTTTTTGCCACTTGATCCAGTGCCAGCCATTAGGTTAACTATTCAAGCCCATTTGTTTGGTTCTTAATCGAAGGGTATGACGTGTACAAGCTGTTAACAGCTATCTGCTTGTTATAAGCATAGGACCCTCGTGCCTTTAATACTTTTGTTGTATGCATTGCATTGCCTTGTTACAGTTCTATTCAGATTCTTGGATACAATCTGTGTGGCTGTCTTCATGAAGTTCACATCCCATTATTTATGGCGTTTCCTTTTCCAAGATAGAACCCGAAATTGTATGGTAATGGTGCATTCGGTGTACCATCTTCTTTTCCTTTGGCACATAAAATCTCTATATATTTATGTGATAAAGAGATGTAGTACGCTAAATATATAGAATAATTTCTAAATATAGATAATCATCTAATAATATTTCTTTTTTTGTTGCAAGAACTCTGTGCAAATATGGAAGTTCAGAACATATTTGAGACTACCGTCAGAGATATTATAAATTTCATTATATATAACTTATAAATTTCATTAAAAATAGATGTTACATGGGTTATAGTAATAGCTCAATTTTTTAATGGTATTTTTTTTAATAGTATCTCATGTATTTGATTTGAATACTAACTTGAACTTCACCTTCTGAACTTTCTACCTATCTCAAAAATAAACAAAAATAAAGATGTTACATAAGGCAAACCAAACACATCTTGCCAGTTGCATTCATAGATAAGGACCTCCAACTTCCCCTCTCAATTGTGTCCGCAATTCTTTATGGGGTTGAAAGCGTGTCCACACTACCATAACACTAACACATAGTAAATGAAAATACTTCTAACAGATCAACAAAAAAGCTAATAAATATGATCATAACATAAAGTAAAAGTAGGTTTTACTAATATAGGCATACATATAAATTACGCCATTCCTTTACTTCTAATTCAAAGATTCTTCTTTTTACTTGGATGGGGATAAAGTGATTGGCACTTCATTCTTAGCTTTAATTGCTATAGGCTTAAGTGTGTAAGGAACAATTTTTGTTAAGTGAAAATCCAGGAAATGATACGGGTGGAAGTGGAATATATTCTTTATTTTCTTAGAAGAAAAGGTTTTATTATACTAATTAATATTAAATGTTTTGGGGGCTCAAGAATTTTTGTAAAATAATTCATATAGTTTGCTACTTTGCGCTTATCAATTTTACGTATTTTTCAAAGAAAAGGTATTAACATACTAATTAATATTAAATGTTTGAGGGCTCAAGAATTTTTGTAAAATAATTCACATAGTTTGCTACTTTGCTCTTATCAATTTTAGTTGTCAAATATCACATGGATGTTAATAATTAAGGATTTATACGATAATAATTGAGCAATCATTCTTCGTCACATGAGCCAAAATAGCCCTCAAGTTTGAAGAATGATAGCAAATCTGCGTGTTGCATTTTTACTCATGAATATGTATATATTTTTTTACTAGATTCAACTTCTTTGAATTGCGCATAAAACAAAATTTACTAATCCATCATTCAATGGTTATGCAGAGCAACATTAAACAACTGCTAGGGTCAATTTTTCATGCTACTTTGTATTCCTTTTTATTTTCTTGAGAGGCTTCATAGGAAGTAACGCCATCAAATCAAATTGACTTTGATACTTGTTTTACTAATCAACTTGACTATTTTTCTTAACTTTCTTCTGTTACTTAAGTTCTATTTGTTTAGCTAAAAATATTTCTTAAAAAATGAGTTTTTTTTTTAAAAAAATATTTTTGGTAAAACTATTTTATTTTTCTATATTTAGTAATTACTTTAAATAAATTGAAAATAAATTTTTTAACTTCCTTTATTTAACTTGCTGTGGGATAGAATTATTTTTCAAAAGAATTTAATGGAAAACAATCTCTAAAAATAAGTTATATTTTTTCTGTTAACCAAAGATAATTTTTTTTTATTTAATTTTTTTATACTACCAAACACTGAAAAATACAAAAAAAAAATTATTTTTATAGAAAATTTTCTATAAAAACAAACTGAACATTAGGGAAGTTTTATTTTATTTTTGGTGGACACCTTTCTATTACTAGAAATAAAAATTTTGTTGTCCATAGCATACAAAAAAGGAAAAAGTTCTATATATGCGTATGTGGTTTTAAAAAAAAATTCTGATGGTTATTATAAATAGAGTAAAGGTTTTAACCCTAAGCATTTCTAACTTTCACTAAAAAAATACTAATCCCTAAGCATTTCTAGCTTTCACTAAAAAAATACTATTAAATTATATATATATATATATATATATATATATATATATATATATAATAGATTAATGTGATTCAAGTTAGATCTTATGCTTTTGTTATGTCTACCACTAAGATGGTCACCACCAAAGAGTTGAAAGGGAGAGAAGTAGTTGATATAGTAGTAGGTGATTCTAACTAAACTTATAAAAAAGAAAAAAAAGATATTTACTTATATGAATTTATCAAAACAAGAAAGATTTATTGTAAATTTAATACTTTTTTTTTGGGTGAGTATAAATTTAAGAATGTGAATGTTTTAACTACGATGTATACAAGAATTATAGATAAGTTTGATTTATTCTTATCCTAAGCATGAATACATATAATCAAGAGTTATCTATCTTCTAATGAGCATTCGTAGTAAGAAAACTAAAAATATAACTTTGCAATTCAAAACAATACTTTTTCTATTTTAACACTTCAATTTATAATACACCTAACATCAAAATGTTTATTTTAACATTTGATGCATTAAAATAATATAAACAACACAATAAATAACAATCACAATCATCAACACATTAAAATACTATTTTTTTTAACACCACATATTAAAATACTATTTTTGTTTTTGAGTTTTAAAATTATGACAAAATTTAGGTATAGTACTTTAGGTGTTATTCTTAGGTTTCCCTTATACGATTCAGTTATATGACTACTTAACTAAAAAATTTACTTTCATCCTATGAAAAAAAATTCATATTATAAAATTTAAGAGAAAAGTTTAAGAAATAAAACTTAAGTATTGTACTTAAATTTTGCTCGTAAAATTAATACCAATACTTTGCTGGAGGACTACTTTTAAGATTATTGGTTGCTAAATTGACTAAAAAGTCAATTTAGCAACTTTATTGCAAGTGATTTATAGAAAAGAAAAGAAAAGAAAAAGTTATCTATTTACTTTTTTTTTTTTTTTTTTAGTTAACGGTAATACTTATTAGATTATACATAAAAATAGTATCTACTACTTAAATACTTATCTTATCAGTTTATCAAAAAATACTTATCTTATCAATTAACTCATATAAAAGAGTAAAAACAGCAAATGTTTATTAATTTCATGAAAACCCTGGCAATCACATGGCAAATTGGCACTTAGCCTCATCGGACAGAAACCCCCCACCAACAAAAATCCACTAGTTAGAGTTTACCTTAACCTTTTCAAAAAAACGTCATCTCCAAAATCTCAAACGAAATTATTGAAACAAAACCATACACAAATGTCCAAAAGTAAATGCGCGTTACAGTACAGTACTGTTATGGTGGTATTAATGATTCCGTTCTATTCCCATTCCCAACAGCAAAAATCATAGTAACGTGTCCAATCTAATTCATTCCCTTTCGTCACTTCTCACTTTTTCATTTTATCACTCAAAAGCTCTGCTTTTCTTTTTCTCTCTTTACAATTTCTCAGTTCACCGAATCTCTCCCCCTCACACTCTTTCTCTTTTTTATTTATAAATACATCCCACAAATTAGAAACTCCAGGAACTCATAGATAAATGAGTTTACTATACAGTTGTTGGTGCAGTTGATCTTTCAACTTTTTTATTCCTTACAGATTTTGATAAAGGGAAGTGAACCCATTTGTTGGATGCTGATTGGAGCTGTTTTTTTTTAATGATAATCTACGATCTAAAGGTTTGGTATTAATCAGATTTCGATTTGGGTATTGTTAGTTTTTTTCTTTTGTGTGGAGATTATATGATATGTGTTCATGTGCTTGACATGAAGTGGCTGATTAAAACATTAGGATCGGATTCGACACGTTGTTTATGTTGTTTTTGTTTGAAGAAATTCATGATGGTTATGTAAAAGGGTGCAATATATAAAATTTTTATACACAAATATTATTGCTGGGGTTGTTTTTGTAAGAAAGTTTTGGAATTTTGATGTATTGGGGGCAGAAAGTTTTTGTTTAGTAATGGATCAGGAGGAGGGTAAGGTACCGGGTCGGTTTGATCCGGGGACGAGTGTGAAGAATCCGAGAAGTTTGGGTGATGGGGTGGTGTCTGAGGCCGTGAATTTGTTGAATTCAGAAGAGAGGGACACTGTGTGTGGTAGTAATCAAAATAAGGGTTTGGAAGTATTGGGTGGTGATTTGGGATTGAGTGAGGTACAAATAAAAGGGCATGAGCAAGTGCTCAATCCGGAGGTGATTGATCGTGGCGGTGGCAGTGAGGTACTCAGTCGAGTTGATCAAGTGACGAGTGAGACATTGAGCAATTCGGTTGGTGGGGCTGTGTCTGAGACTGTAGTTGTTATTAATTCAGATGAGGCTCTGCGTGTTAGTAGAGATGAAAAGGGATCCGGAGCAAAAAGTAGTGAATTGGGGTCAAGTGAGGCATCCACTAAAGAGGTGAAGAAAAGGGTGTTTGAATTGGAGAAGAGTTCGTGTGTAATTGATGTGAAGTGTGGCAGTGGTAAAGGGTTTGTCGAGAATCGGGATGGGGAAAGGGTTTGTAGGATTTGCCATTTGAGTTCTGAGCAATCATCAGATGCAACGACATCAGTCACTGATAATGCTACTATTGGCACTATGGAGGATTTAATTCAGCTTGGTTGTGGGTGTAAAGATGAGCTAGGCATTGCACATAACCAGTGTGCCGAGGCATGGTTTAAGCTAAGAGGGAACAGGTAATTTTTTATTGTTTTTGTTAATGTTAAAGATTGGAATATATACTGTCGAATTATAAGAGTTTTCCTTAATAAGTGATAAAGTTTTATAAGAAAGAAAGAAGAGTTTAAAAAAAGTCCCATGATGATTATAATACTTCTTGTCAATAAATTACAACTGACAATTCAAATGAGCAATCAAATCCAAGAAAGAATTACATTGCAGGAGGGTTAATCTTTAGCTTCTTAATCTTGATTTCAATTTTTTTTTCTCTGCTGAATTTGGAATTCAAGTAAGATCCATAGACAGCCACCATAGTTATGAGGAAGAAGGTGGTAATCTCAAGCTTTCTATACTCACGCTCACAATACATGAACTTTTTTCCTTGTTTTCATCAGGATACTAAATATATAGTATTGGACTGCGTCATTTCAATCATCTCATTGAATATTAATAATTTGTTAGCAAGCAGTGAATAATATAAGAGCATTTTAGGCTTAAGCTGAAGCTTGGTTGTTTGAGTTTCTTGGTCTTCTTTTCATCCAAGATTCAGTTCCTCGCTCTCTTGGAGTTTATTTATGCTCTTAGTCTTAGACGTTGAGCTTTGATTTCTGTTATTATTCTTTTTCCTTTCTTTTGTGTGGGGCTTTTCTTGTTCACTAACTGTTGAGCTGGGGCTTGGCCTATTAAAGTAATTTCTTATTTATAAAAGAAGCAAATGAGTTATGTCATGGCTTCATCAGTCATCACATCAAAGTCATGGTTACATAATCAATAGAATTCACTGTTGTAGATGGATTGTGATTCTATATTGTACAGTTTTTATTTACTTATGTTGGATACAAAGCACCATGCCACAATACAGACACATTTTATTTTTATCTTAAGTTTTATGCCTATTTGTTACCCTATCATGGATAAAAGGGCCATTATCTTACTATTACTCAATTTTACAATAGGCCTGTCTCTAATCTACATCAGGGGCTTTAAATCTCGTCTCAACTTATATACGAGGTCACTTGGAAGGCTACCAGATCTCATTAATCCACTGCTTACCCTACTGTTTATTTATTCATTTTGACCTTATATAGTGAGTGGGTATTCTGAAAGGAGTTCAAATTGTGTGTATGTGCATAAATATAATCATTTTTCAACTCCTCAATCACATTTTGCAAATATGTATTCTCAGTTGAAGTGCTATTGTGCGTGCTTCAAGCAGATTTGTTCTCATACCATTCTCACAAAAAATGCATTACACCTTTAATATGCACTGTTCTATTTGGTGTTTGATGAGTTTTTACATATGGCAATAACTGATGGTAATTTTGATCCCAAGGTGGTAAAAATTGGCATGCAGAAGATACTTGTCTAATATGGTAGCCTATAATGTCAAACTTCAAGTACATTTAGGTGTATAAAAGGGGGCCATAATTATGAAATGGATAGTGGGGAAAATTGTTTTCTGAAGACTGTGAACTTGCAAGCTCCTGAGTTTTAAGGTAGTTCTATGGTTGAATGGTGTATCCTGAGATTAGTATAAAGTCCCAGACCTAAAAGAATTCTTGTCAAAGTGCTTTTGAACAAGTTCCTAGTATCAGGATTCACAATTTATGTAGATAACATTCTTTCTTTCGTTTGTGCAGATTGTGTGAAATTTGTGGGGAGATTGCCAAAAATATTACTGGTATTGGGGATAATGGATTTATGGAGGAATGGAATGAAAGTAGATTTACAAGTGTCAGCAGTAACTCCTCAGACAGGGGTGGAGGATGTTGGCGGGGACAGCCATTTTGTAATTTCTTGATGGCATGCCTGGTAATAGCTTTTGTACTTCCATGGTTTTTTCGTGTAAATATGTTCTAGTATATTGGTTTGAATAAAACTAAGCGGTTCTTCCTGTGCATCATCATGTGGATTCTGGCATACTTTTGGTATGACATATAGCCTTAAGCTTTAATAGGACCATGCTCTAAAAGACATGCTCTGCGAATATAGTAGGGTCCTTCATATAAAGGCCCTGAAGTTTTGAGGCATCAAATTACAAAAGTTACAACATTTACAAGCAGCAGATTGTGAATTCCTTATTGCTTTTCCGTTAGTGTAGCAGGTAATGTGCCGGGAATTAATTCCTGATTATTTCTTCCATCAAAAGTATTGGATTTTGCCATAAATTTCATGTTTGAAGGCTGGAAAATTGTTTAGGCCACTATTTGGATGTGTTCTTTTCTTTCTTGCTCTCTATTTTTATTTTTTTCAGTTTTCAGTGTTCTATTCATTGCAGCTCCATTTGACATGTTATCATGTTCGGAGAGCCTCCATTGTATACACGAAAGTTACGACTTTTTTAGATCATACTTGCAATAAAAAGCAGTGATTTTTCGGTCTGCATATATCCTCTCCATTGTTCTGGACTTAATTCCGATATAGTAATTGATTATTCAGTTTTACCTAGCAGTAGTGTGAGTGAGAAATTTGTTAATAAGCACTAATAAGCTCCAGCTCAAATGAAATTTTCTCCCTTCTTAAAGAATGAGATGGAAGGTGAGGTCTTTTGAAGGCAAAACCAACTGGATGTGCACATAACTTATCAACTAAAAAAAAATATTGTTGAAAAGCTAAAGGGAATGGCATTTTCATGAAAGTACGTATTTTAGGTGCAATGATCAAGTTAGATTCGCTTTGATTCTGACATGATGAGTGAGAAATTTGTTAATTAGCTCTAACTCAAATGACATTTTCTCCCTTCTTAAAGAATGAGATGGAAGGTGAGGTCTTTTGAAGGCAAAACCATCTGGATGTGCACATAACTTATCAATTAAAAAAAAAAATTGTTGAAAAGCTAAAGGGAATGGCATTTTCATGAAAGTACGTATTTTAGGTGCAATGATCAAGTTAGATTCGCTTTGATTCTGACATGATGAGTGAGAAATTTGTTAATTAGCTCTAACTCAAATGACATTTTCTCCCTTCTTAAGAATGAGATGGAAGGTGAGGTCTTTTGAAGGCAAAACCATCTGGATGTGCACATAACTTATCAATTAAAAAAAAAAATTGTTGAAAAGCTAAAGGGAATGGCATTTTCATGAAAGTACATATTTTAGGTGCAAAGATCAAGTTAGATTCGGTTTGATTCTGACATGACAATTGAATTAATATAGATTTTTTAAGTTCTGGTACTGTTAGATTGTTAAATGTAACTTTCAAGAGTCATGTACATATATGTTTGGTGCAAAGACAAAAGTTGAATCTGTTTGTTCTGGCATGGTTCTTGAATTAATGTATATTGTCAGTTACTGTTAGTCTTAGATTGCCAAATGTGTAACTTTCGGGAGTCATGTTATACGTATTTGATCTATTCATGACACAGAAAGTTGATCCTTAAAAGTCTGATTATAACTAAACCAATTTTATCTTCTTCTTTCTTCTTTTATTCAATTGTTATAAAAAGTGGGAAGCGGGGCTTCAAGCCTTGATTCTCCTTGTAAAAGAGACCAACAAATGTCATTGAATTATAAGGTTCTTGGTGATATTGGCAACGGGACAGGTCAGCTTTGGGTTGGGTTGGGTTAAAGGTATTTGTCCTCTCTAATGAGGTGGCTTAAAAATTAATGAGGTAGAGATAAAACAGAAAGAGGAGGGACAATTGTGAGTGTTAAAAGAGAGAAAACAAGTGTTAGTCACCTAATATGTGGTTAATATGTTGATAACAGGGAAAGAAATCACACAATTTATTATCTGGAACTATAAATTCACTTGCAAGAAAGAAAGAGAGGAAAACAAAAATATTTGAGGAACAATAAGAAACTATCTAATTAGATTTGCAAATGCATGCACCATCACCTGCTTGTACTTCAATTCCTACCATGCAAATATAAATTTTGGATTCTTCAAATAAGGTAATGGTCATTATATAACCGTAAAGAAGATGTACTGGTAAAAAATATTATTCAAAATTCTAATAATTTTATTTTGCTTCACTAGCATATAGTAAGTAGTACTACAAATCACCAGCCTGGCAACCGAACTCTCTGAAGAAAAGGTTTCTCAAAAAAAAAAAAAAAAAAATTCAAGAATAGAAACAAATTGAATATTATTTTTTTTTTGAAAGGAAATTGAATATTATTAACTCTCTAATGAAAATAATAATAATAATAATAATAATAATGTTGCCATGCAATTCCTAAGAAAGATAGAAAACTACTTTCAGAAACGACCACCCCTCAATGCAAGCACATGATGAAGCACAGAGCCACCCTCGATTTTGTAATCTCGAACTGTTTTCTCGTCTGCAATCTGCTTGCCTCCATAAATAAGCCTTTGCTGCATAGGAGGAATCCCTTCTTTTTCCTGAACACGCTCCTTGATCCTTTCAATGGTATCATTCGGCCCAACGTCGAGTTCAAGCTCTTTTCCTGTAAGAGTTTTCACCAAGATCCTTGTTCCTCCTGCAAGCCTTAAAAGATCTGATTGTAGTCTTGGATGTTATAATCAGCAAGAGTATGACCATCTCTTAAAGCTGTACTGCCTTGAAAAATCAGGCAGAGTTTTTCAAGAGTGACACCTTCTTTTTCTTGAATCATGGCCCTGATGTTTTCAATGGTTTCTGTGCTCTCAAACTCTAGAAGGCTATTCTCCCCCTTAAGGTTTCTCAAAAAAATCTGCATCTTCTTCTTCCTAGAGACTGAGAAAACTTACAGAAAAATATGAGGTTTTGATCGGTTATATAAGGCTGAATCTATGTACTACTCATATTAGGAGTAGGAATTCGTTTCCGTGTGTAGTTGTGTTGTGTGCTACTAGTCTTTGTAATCAAGAGTCAAGTGGGCCTTGGACAAAACTTTTCCCAAATTGGATAGGAATGGCAAAATTCGTGTTTTTAGGTGCTCACGGGCTGTGGTCACTATGGAAAAATATTTATTGATAACCTTTTTTTAAGAATCTAATTAGTATTATCATTTGATGTGAAGCTTGAAATTTTATTAAGCATTTAAGCACTAGCAGAATGAATTACATGTTGGGCAAGAGTTGCCTCAATATATGTAATCTTCCGTTCAAATTTCATAACTCGAAATGCCTTTAGTGTTTTAAGTTAAGATGAAAGTTGTCTTATAAAAAAACTGAAATGATGTTTCTTCAATAACCTAAAGCAACTTGGCGGTTTAATGAGTAATGAGTATATAAAAGTTGTTTAATTTGCAGTGGCGGTTTCAAGAATTTTTTTTAGGGTGTTCCTTAAGAAACATAATTTTTTCTAGTAGCAACTCTAAGAATTTTTCTCAAATGTATTGTTAATTAGCTGTTTCATTAATTTGTTTATCTTTTATAAACTATAATTTGTTATATTGTTGTTTCATTAATTATAAAATTATTAATTTTTATTTAGCCTAACATAATTTAATTTGTTTGTCTTTTATAATGTATTGGTTAATTAAATTATTAATTATTGTTTATTAGTTGCTTTTCCCAATTAATCATTGGTTAGTTAATATCCCAAACAAACAAAATTAATTAGTTCAACTAATTACTATGGTTGTTTGATACTTGGAATATCACACTATTACTTAACCAAAAAAAAAAAGTCAATAAATTGTGCAGCACAAAAATATACAGGCCCTATAGCTTAAGTCCAAGTCTAACAAAGAGTGATTTATTACAAGCCTCATGCTTGATGCCCCCAATCACAAGAGCCAGCTGCCAATCAGAAAATTTTACAATCACAAATCACAATACACATTACACTAAAAGACATTAATATCTCACCAACACCAACACCAACACCAACACCAACGGATAAGATAAAGCCAAATTCAAAAAGTCAAAAAACAGGCAATATATATATATATATATATATATATATATATATATATATTATATATATATATATAAAGGTAATTTGCTTTTACTGAGGTGAAAGCTGTTTCCACCGAAAGCAATAGTATCCCGGAATGATTATGTCTGTGAACAGTAAAACTTTCACTGTTCATGCTACAGTGCCTTGTCCCTTTGCTTTTCTAGATTCGGCTACTGCTGAAATAGTAACCTGTCGGGGAATCTGCTGGGTGTGGGTACTGTTGATAATGCGGGTACTGTTCATATCAGTGGTTGGTTCTGATTTTGAATAGTAACCGAACTGTGATCTTATCCTGTCAGGATTTAATCGCTGTCCAAGTTATACCCACCATAAGGGTCTTGGGAATCTTGAAACGGATCCAGTGGATGATTGTTGACTGATCCCTCGGAAGTAGTGGGTGAGACCTGTTCTTCTGATTCTAGCTGCTGTGAATGAGCTATTAGCTGCTGGGCTAATTCTTTCAGTTCTTTGCTAGATTTTCCGGTAATTTGGACAGAGTCTAGGCTAGATTGAGATCTTGTCCTGTGGGCAATGGGTTTTTCAACTGGGGGAGGATAATCCCTATAAACCTGATTGATGATTGGATTAATCCTAAGGCTGTCCCACCATTTAACTGAGAATTCTCGGTCCAAGAGGTTGCTGGTAATTGAATATTTCCACATGCTGATCCAATGAACTTTGTACCTCTGGGAGAAAATTAAGATTACTGGAAACTGGGATCTATGCTTAGAGGAGCTACACCTTGAATCAAAGTACCTCAAAGCATCTTGTAATGGTTCTGGGAAGATCTGGGGAATGGATCCAAACATCTCCCACCATTTTAGGAACCAGGAGGGGGTCTGGCTACTAAAATCTTTGCTAAACATCAGAAACCAAGAATGATTGAATTTCTGATTCTGGAAGAAGAGTACTTTTTCAAAGGCATCCATATAATCATAGTAACTGTAATGGAGTACTGAGCCTGATGGAGATCTGTAATTTCTGAGGATCTTTAATAGAGAAGGATGCTGTCCCCATTCTTTACAACTGATAAAACCTGTGATGATGAACTTGTGATAGAGGACAATTGGGGGGTCCCCTTTGCTGTAGATATTTTCTATTTGAGCAGACTTTTCCTGGGTGAGGATGCTCTTATAGAACTGGATATTTTTCTCTGGATGTTTGGGTAAGAAATGCCAGTTTGGTGGCAAAACTTCCATGGCTAGGGCTAGGGGATCTGTTATATGAACTAAGTGGGGTTCAATATAAGAGATATGTTGGGTAAAGGTCTTCTTGACATAAGAGGATTGACCTCCTCTTTGGGTTGGATAGGAAGAGGGCCTTTGGGTCTGGGTAGGGCTAAAATGTTCTTCTATCTGGTAAGGGTTGGTTGCTTTAGGTGCTGGGGAGGCTAAGGCTGAGCTGTAGCTGGGCTGACCATATGATGGCCTTTCATAATTTGGTTTTGGAATTGTTGAAACCAGATAACGATTGGCAATATTTGATGGAGAAGCCAGGCTGGGCTGACTAGGACTTTTTGTTTGGGTTAATGGGACAATTTGGCTGGGGGTGATTGGCACAAGCTTTCCTGGGGTTTGTGATTGGCTAGTACCAACTAAGTTTTGCTGTTTAGGTATTTTAGGGGGTTGGGGTTGTTGTACGGGTTTCTTCCCGGACATCTTGGCTGTGACTCTGCAAAAATTCACGGGTTAGGAAATCAGAGATGCTGTTCTGGCTTCCTTCAATAAATTCTATATCAAAGTCAAAAACTGAAAGGATGGCTTGCCATCGTGCAAAAATCTGTTTTGATGCAATGTTTTGAACATCTTTTTCTAAAACATGTTTTGCAGATTTACAATCAATCCTAATTAAAAACTTTTGATTTAAAAGGTCACTTTGAAACTTTGAAATGCATAGTACTATAGATAGTATTTCTTTCTTGATAGTACTATAATTAATCTGAGTGGGAGTCCAAATTCCCGAATGGAAACAGACTATCTGTTCAGGAGAATCAGGGCTAAGACGCTGAAGGAGGATGCCACCATAACCTACGTTTGAGGCATCTGTCTGGACAATTTTGAAAGAATTGTCAGCTGGAATTCCTAAACAAGGAAGGGTTTTGACATACTGTTTGATGTGCTGGACTACTGTAGTATGGGCTGGGGTCCATGGAGATGGATTGGTTCGAAGTCTATCAAAAAGGGGTTTGCATTGCTGCCTGAGATTTTGATAAAAATCTGAGATGTAGTTGAGGGAACCTAGAAATCTCTGAAGCTGGGTTTTTTCTAGGATTTCATCTGGAAACTTGTCCGCAAACTGGATAGCTCTATCTATGGATTTGATAACACCATGATGAATATCAAAACCTAAGAAACGGACTTTAGTTTGAAAAAGTTTGATCCTGGGGGCTGAAACAACAAGACCATTAAACTTGATGGTGTTGAGGAATGCTCTTAGATGTTTCTTATGTTGTTCTAAGGATTCTGAGAAGATGAGTACATCATCGATGTAGACAATGGCATGGCTGGAGAATGGATTAAAAATCTCATTCATGATGTTTTGGAATTCAGATGGTGCATTTTTCAGGCCAAAGGGCATTACATTCCACTCATAATGTCCAAAGGGTGTGGTAAAGGTTGTTTTATACCTATCAGACTCTCTGATTTGTATTTGCCAAAATCCCCTCTTCATATCAAACTTGCTGAAAACAACCGCTTTGCTAAGCTTGTTAACTAAGTCTTTTTTGTTGGGAATTGGGTACCTTACCCATTCCAAGACTTTGTTGAGGGGTTTGTAGTTGATGACTAATCTAGGGACACCTCTCTCTATCTCAGCATTTTTCTGGACATAAAAGGCTGAACAAGACCATGGACTTCCTGATGATTCCCTTTTTAAGGAGGTCTTCTACTTCTGCTCTGCAAGTATCCATAAGTTCCTGGTTCATTTGGATGGGTCGAGCTTTGGTAGGGATATCCTTTTCATTAAAATCTTTGACATATGGGAGAGCTACCTCGTGTCTCTTTCTATGCCAAAAAGCTGTGGGTAGATCAGAGCATACTTCTTGCTTGATTTTTTCTTCAAACTTTCTGATTTCTTCTTGGAGGGTTTTACAAGTTAGTTGGTCCTCAACTTTCTTGTATCTTATTTCCTCCTGAAGGTACTTAAGATGTATGGTCTTGGTATTAACCAAGTCAGCTTGGATGGTACTTATGTTTCTAGGTACAGGTCCACTGATAAACTTAAACTTGATGGTTTGGCCAAAGGGCTGGGTGGTGATTCCTTTACTATCTACTGTGAAAGGGTAAAGGATGCACAGGAAAGGATTTCCTAAGATAACCTTGTCTGTCATATTTTTGACAAGAACAAATGTGGTTTTGAAACACATGTTATTTTGACAAACGTGTGCTCTAGGAAGTTTAAATTCAATCTGCATTTTTCCACCGCTTGCTGATGTTAATCGTTCCCTAGACTTTTTAAAGTATTTTGAGGGAATGATACCTTTTTGAATGCAGTTGAGATCAGCACCTGAATCAATTAAGGCTATGACCTCGAATTCAAAATCTTTGCTAATGACAATCCTGACTTTGGAATGCCATTTATGGAAGTTGATCCTAGTGATAGCATCTAAGAATAATTCTTTGCTGGGTTCTTGGATGGCTCTTTCTATTGAGTTTACTTCCTGGTCAATTGGGGGATTTTCCCTATTGCTTTGATGAAAAGTGCTTTTAATGGGTCGAGTTCTCTGGGAGGTTGTAAGATTTTGCTTTAAGGTTCTAATTTCATTCCAAGTTTTGTTGGTTTCTCTTTGAAGGTCATTGACCTTCACTTTCTCTTTTGTTTGGATCATCCTATTGTAGGATTGGTTCAAATCTTTCTCAGGTTTGCTTGTTTCCTGGACCAAAGGCTGGTGGGTTTGGCTAGGCTCCTGAGGCTTGGTGATGGAGTTACCTATTTCTAGGTGAGGGGTTTTGGAGCTACATCCTTTCCTGAAATGGTCACGTTTGCCACATCTGAAACTTTTCTGCGGAATGTTTTTCCTAGGCTTTTTGGCTCTCTTGTAAGTATTGGAAATTGGCCGCTGGGATTTATTTTCAAGTCTTTTCATTTTCAGCTGCTTCCATTTGGCTGCCGGAGTTTCCTCTTCTGTTTCCGAAGAGGAACTACTAAAGGTTGTTCGGATTTTTAATACCTTAAGCTGACTAGAATTCTTCGGTGAAAGAACGGCTGGTTTCTTTGCTAGTTCTTCGAGTTTCTAGGCAACTATTTCTAAGGTTGTTTTATCTTTAGGATAACTGGGAGGTTTGATCAGAGGCTGTCTAGGAGTTGGATTACTAATCCTATTCTTAGGTAGGTTGGGTTCGACTGTGGTCCATGTTTTGGAGAGAACACAAAACTGCTTTTGCTGATCAAAATACCTTTCAAAGTATATGAAAAAGGGGACATTACAGGATAATTCCTTCATGAATGCCTTCCATGATTCAAGTACTTTTTCTTTTTGTTCTCTGGTATAGTTGGCTCTGTAGGCTTCTCTCTTAGTCCTGTTTTCCTCAGAACTAAAATCCTTACCTAACTCTTCTAGGTCAGGGGTGAATTCTCTGTTTAATACTAAGATATTCAGAGATTCCTTTTGTTGATCTGAAGGCTATTCCATATCAGTTCCAGATGGGGATGGGGGGGATTGCTCGCGATCGTCTTCCTCATTGACAATCGAATCTTGTTTGGCTGTGTAGCAAGGTGTGGTAAGTTGGGAATTGGTTCTAACTCCCTGAAGTTGAACACCTAAGTCTCTTCTAGAACTTGGGAATGGTGATCCTAAAGGTCTAGTTGAGCTACACTGGGATGCTGGTCTGTCTCTAAGGTAGACAGGTGACTGTTTATGGGGCTGCTGTAGATCTAATGAAGACCTATACTGGGATACGTCCAGGGGCTGCCTACACTCATAATCTAGAGGAGTACTAAGCCTAGATCTGTCAAAGCTTAACCTAACCGTGCCGTCGGCTAGTTGTTGGACAAATTCTAGATCTGGATTCTGGGCTGAGTTTTGGATCTGTAAAGTATGATTCTCATTTTCTAGAGTCCAATTAGTTGGGAAAGTGATGTCTGACCATTTGAGGGTTCTGGGAACCTTAACTTTGGCTCTAGGGTCAGTGGTTTGGATAAGGGTTGTTTCACCCTTTTGCCTTCTATCAAGTGCTCCGACATTCATGTTCGTTCTCATACACTTGTAGTAAACTCTGTATATCAAGGCGATTTGACTGATTCCCTGTGTCATGAGGGTTCCATGGGTCTTGATAATAAGGGTGAGGGCTTTGATAACTGTTTTGTCATGGAGGTAGATGCTGAAATCTGGAAAATAGTTAAAATGGATGGGTCCGTTACTAAGACTGGTTTCTATGGTTCCTAGGAGGCTGTCGTCGAATCTGATGTGACGAGCATCTCTAAGGGCCATGAGGATTGAGCTGTTCAAACCTCTTCTGGTGAGTGGTTTCACTCCAACTTGAACTAATCCTATATGTAGGAAGTTATGTCCATTATCCTTATGTCTCTGGATAGCTGAGGGAGATAACAAGTAGCACGTTTCGTACTCCTTGTTGATTCCATAGACTTGTTCTATGGTCTTGACATGGTAGTCTATTTTGAAAGCTGTTTTCAAAGACCATGAAGACTTATAGAATTGGCTGGTGGCAACTTTTGGGATATTCCAATCTCCTATGTCTAGATCTAAATCGGACAACTCAAAAGACTCCGAATTAACTACTCCTACATCTGCTGGGACATCTGGAATGGATGTGGGTTGAGAACATCTACTGCTGGTGGATGAGTAACTTCTAAACAACCTATTCATGATTCTAGGGTTATAAGTTTAAACCAACAATTACAACCTAGTCACCTTTATCCTCAAACTTCCGGATCTAACCTTTAGATCTGAAACAAAAGTATACAACTATGGGATAGACACCTGATCTGTGAAACTTCTGCCTACCGGACTCTCTTCCAATAATGGGGACCACCCTTACACGCCTTCTCTCGGCTTCACACGGGCTGACCAAACTAAACCTAGGAAGATTTTCGGTCGTCTTAGGGCTTGAAGAACCACACAGATTTTGGTAACAAATCTCACAGGTATATAGATCTGCAACAAACTTTAGGGCTAAACACAAAAATAGGAAGAATAGGGATAACAAAGAAGCAAAGGTTAATTTGAACAAATAATAGCAGAATAA
This sequence comes from Castanea mollissima, assembly GCA_014183005.1. Taxonomy (NCBI): domain Eukaryota; kingdom Viridiplantae; phylum Streptophyta; class Magnoliopsida; order Fagales; family Fagaceae; genus Castanea; species Castanea mollissima. The sequence continues at coordinate 39,497,514 of JACAVU010000002.1, forward strand.
CAAATAGAATGGTCAGAAGGAGGCTCAACCTACCACTTGCAGATGTAATAGGAAATAATGAAGTAATAGCAGACGAAGAAATAGATAAAAGGGAACGAAGAGTTATCATGAAATAGATGCAAAACAAAATATAGGGTATGGGAGATATATCCATGAAAATAATTCAAAATAATTATAATGCCAAAATAAACTGGATAACTATGGCGGCAGTGCCGACCAACTTGATTATATGATAAATAGTAACTTACAATCTGACCGGGCCAAACTTGGCTCTGATACCAAGTTATGTATATATATATATATATATATATATATATAAAGCTAAAGATTCGGCTAGCCAATGAGCCAATCACAGACTCATAGTTCAAAAGAGAGAGAGAGAGAGAGAGAGAGAGAGAGCTACTTTAGGCAATGCATTTAGATTAGGATTTTTTAATTTTCAACTCATGCACGTCCTTTTTATAACCTTTTTTTTTTTTTTTTGTTGAGGTATAACATAATTTTTTGTTTACTTTCAGAAAATCAACAAATGCAGAAAACTAGAGAAGTTGTTTTTTGAACTCCACTTGTTAAGTTGGCCAATATTCCTTTTTTCCCCCGTAATCTTTTTAGGAGGGCCATTGAATTAGCTCAACCATTTTGGAAGGGGAACAATTCAAATTTGTGAATGTTTAAATTATGATATATATATATATATACCAATGTCCACAACTGAAGTTTCGACGATTATTAATGTTCTATCTTGATGGAATGATGGAAAATACAGAGTATACAAAATGTACGAAGGATAAAAAAAGAAAAGAAAAGAGAGGAACAAGAAAATATCATTTTTTATATTGTGTTAGGTAGAAGGAATGATGATGATGATGCCGAAGAAAAACACCAGTAAGTCGTGGGCACTTTCCAGCTCGAGTCAACACCTGCAAAGAGAAAACGAAGTGACCTAAAGGAGAGCACCGGTGTGGTGCCGGCCAAAAACCCTCCGAATGTCAAGTTAGAGTTTTAAACAACCCTAGAGTGCCAGAGTTGAGGTAATTGTACGTACCTTTTGTTATGAGGGTTTCTGTGGTTTATATAGTGGTGTAGAGCCGAAATAAACGTCTTGGCGGGGAAGTACTTTCCTTTTAGAAGAGTAATTCGCAGAACTTTGCAGCGCAAGAACTTTCCCTATATTCACATAGAAGTCAAGATAGACTAAAAATGAAGGGTGGACTACTCCTTCAGCTCTCACTTGCCAAGGTCGTCAGCCCACACTGTCGTTAGCTTATGTATGCTCTCCACAAAGAACGTCAGCCAAGGACCCTTTCAGCCAAGGTCGTCACCTCTGACTCGTCAACGTGATCCGTCAGCTTAACGTTGCTATGCAAGGGGTATGGCTATGAATGCCGAAAAGGCGGCATCCTAATGAGACTGGCTGACGGGTTGCGTGTTCCCGTCAGCCTTCTTAAAAACGTCACTATCAGATGATATGAGATTCTTTTATGTTAAAATTTTTCACGAAGATCCTTGTTCCTCATGCAAGCCTTAAAACAGAATTGATCTAATTGTAGTCTCGAATGTTATAGTCATCAAGAGTATGACCATCTTCTAAAGTTGTTATGTATTGAAATATCAGCTAGACATTTTCAAGAGTGATACCTTCATTTTCTTGAATCATGGCCCTAATGTTGTCAATAGTTGCTCCCAAACTCAAGAAGGCTATTCTCCCTCTCTGGAGCGACTCCATAATTTTAAAACCTAGACTATTCAAAGAACTATAAAAAGAAGGGGTTCAAGATTTTTGAGATTGGATAGGGGTTTGACGAATGTTGGAACGTGATAATGTCATAATTAATTTAATAATTAATTGAATACAAATAAATATATTTAATTTATCAATATTAGAAAATTTTACTAAAAAATATCTACAAAATTTAAACAACTTTCATATAAAATAATAAATCTTACATAATAATTAATTTTTTTTAGTAATAAATAAAGTAGAAATCATTTTAATCTAAAATAAAATATCATTTTTTAAATTTATCACTAGCACACATGCAAAAGCACACTTTTAAAAATATAAAAGAAATTTAGCAAAGAAATATTTTTTTAGTTATATGTATACATTGAGAGGAGTTGAAATAGTAAAAGGAAAATATAATTTAATGCCTTAAAGTTACGTTAAAGATAATAATAGTTGTGAATTAGTCACAGCTGAGCCAATTGATTTGTTGGTCAAAGACATAGACCAAGATAATGAGGTTAGAGGCATCTTCAATTCATATGATTCTCTGATAATAATATTAAGGTTGAAATGCAATTCGCAAACTTTAAATTTAACTAAAATTCATTTCAATCTTTTAATTTTATTTCCGTTCAATTGAATTTTCTAAGTTTCAAATTCATTCAATTTAAGTATCATGTTCAACTTTGTTAAACATTTATGTAATCTTAGGATCGCAATTTCCATTTATATTTCGATGACTCTCCAAAATTACTTTTTCATCATGCATGTCTATACACCATCGCACATTTAGGAAGAATTAAAGCCAATAATCAGTCACTACTTTCTCCAAAAAAAAAAAAAAGTCACTAATAGGGCTGTCCAACCCATCTACCAAATTGACCCACCAGCCCAGACCGACTAGACCAACTTTTATTTCAGGTGAATAAAGAAAAGTCTCATTGTGGAGGGCTAACCTCCAGTCTTTTACTCCAAGGTCAAAGACATGGGTTTTACCATAAAAAGGAAGAAAGGGCCGCCTCACCTGACTTGACAAACTTGACAAGCACAAATGGAAATTGTGCCTGTTGTTGACGGTCGTAACCATTATATTGGATTGTATTTAGAACCAAAATTATGTATTTTTTCTTCTTTCTATAGGCACTTTTATAGTTTATTTCTTTTTCTTTTTTCTTTTTTTTTTTGTAAATTTTATTTTGAGGCTTTTGTTAATTTTTCCTTTAACATAAATTAAAGTATGTCATATATCCACAACTGATCTCAACCATGAGACTCGTAATTGAGGCATGCTAAGAATCTCAGTCTCCTTTAGTCTTAGTTCTCATATTGCAAATCCAAATCAACCCCAACAAAAAAAATCTTTAATCTGACAACAATCACGCAAAAAATGATTATATAAACCAATAAAACAAAATCATTTTGAACAAGGAATCCAAGCTTACAAGTTACAACTAAGAAGGTGAAATACACCAAAGGATAATACACATGAGAGCGTTATAGTAGAAAACAAACCGCAATGCAAGAGATAGGAAACCAACCACTATTGGCCAAATTCTGATACCATAATACAAATTGCTCGATCTGAGGCTTGTGATAATTGGTGGCGGGTCCTGATGTCCAGAATCTAATTTTTGTGGGTATGTTGGAGGGTTTTGGATTCAAAATCCGATTGCAACTGACCCAACCGATATCCACCACCAATAGCCTCCATTCTTTGCTGTATGAAGAGATCTACAGTCAGATCTCGGTACATTTTGCGAGATCTTGGGTATATCCGGTGAGATCACGTTGAGATCTCTCTAGATCTAAATAATTTTAGTCACATATGGCTGAATTTCGATCATTTCTGGTAGAATACCGACTAGATCTCCTCCTCCTTAACTCCAACCAAAACCTGAAGCATATCTAACTAGTCCAACCTGACTCCTTCATCAGTTGGCAGTGGATTTGAAAAAAGTTCACTTGATTTGGTTAAGTTGGTTGTGGGTTGGGTATAAAATTGACTCAAAATGACTCGTGGACGCCCTAGACAAACTTGCCATGTACAGAACCTAGGCCATAGCAATTGGGCCAATATTGGCAGAAGGTGCATGTATTGGGTTTATAAATTATATTCCAGTAATTGTCCCTCAATAATCCGTTGTAGTCTAGTTGGTTAGGATGCCCGGCTCTCACCCGGGTGACCCGGGTTCAAGTCCCGGCAACGGAAATTTGCTTTTTTTATTATGTAAAATTAAGGGGTAATATCGTAATTTTGAACAACCAACACCAAAAACCCTAGCTCTAAGCAAACCCTACTCCTATTATACCCCCAAATATCTCTCTCTCGCTCAGCTTCTCAGCCATTTCGCCTCAGCACTCTGCTCCTCCACATCCACGCAACAATGGTGCCTCTCTCTCTTTCTCTCTCGGTTATCAATTTTGTTGTTGTTGTTGTTGTTGTTTTTTTTTTTTTTAATGTAACGATTTAGTTTCTGAACGTTTTGGGTTTTGGATTTTGAAGGCTTCGGAGAAGAAACTAAGCAACCCAATGAGGGAGATCAAGGTCCAGAAGCTGGTCCTCAACATCTCCGTTGGTGAGAGCGGTGATCGTCTCACCAGAGCCGCCAAGGTGTTGGAGCAACTCAGTGGCCAAAACCCTGTCTTCTCCAAAGGTACCAACGATTCTCATTTGCCTTCTCTCTCTTCTTCTTCTGTCTTGATTTGATTGATTGGTTTTGTGATTGATTGAATGTAACAGCTAGGTACACCGTTAGGTCGTTCGGGATTAGGCGTAATGAGAAGATTGCGTGCTACGTGACGGTGAGAGGCGAGAAGGCAATGCAGCTTCTGGAGAGTGGCCTCAAGGTCAAGGAGTACGAGCTTTTGAGGAGAAACTTCAGCGATACTGGCTGCTTCGGATTCGGTATTCAGGAGCACATCGATCTCGGAATCAAGTCAGTTTATTGCTTTCTGAATAACATTTAAATTTGCATTTAAATTTGTTTATGTTTGTGCGCAATTATGTTAAATTGCTTTGCTTGTGGAATAATGAGGGTAGTATTGATGTTGTTATCTGTTTACTTTAGCTATTGGGCCATTGGTTAAATGCATCAGCAGGGATATTGCAAATGGTAGAAAGCAAGCATAAAGGTTTTTGGGGTGTGGGGGTATGGATTAGTTATATTAGAATTGTTTACGAGATTGAGAAAGTGAAGGATGAGAAGAGGAATGGAGACTAGAAGCAAAGATTATCGTGGTTCTGTGTGAGGGCTTAGCTAGTAGTAAGTCTTACGAGGCTACATTGTTACTATATAAATTTATAGTTTTTTTTTTACATTTAGCCTGTTGTGAGTGTTTATAGAGGATAACCCTAGTCTAAACTGTAGAAATATCCTAGGGGCAGTTATGACTTGTATTACAAGTATTGTTGTTTATCGGTACACATAGTGTTGGTACATTGAATTCGGATGTGCATCTTTTCTTTTTCTGTTCCCCCCACATTCTATATTCACAATTTTGATTGTCTCTGACGACTGAACAGTCAAATCTAACCATTTAATGTGAAGATCATTTTGACCCATGGTCTGCTGATCTAGTTCTAACATCTTTGATCCTAATGATATTAGCCTTGAATTACTTAAAAAAAAAAAATCAATATTGTTCTTATCGTTCCTCTTCAGCTAGGATCCCCCCCCCCCTCTTTTTTTATATATATTTTACTTTTTATAACTTTCTGTGCTTTGCTTAGATGAGTTACAGTTAGGTTTTTAGTGCAACTTTCCTGGTTAAAGTTCATGTTCAATAAAACCGGTTGGACTTTATGCTGTCTTATTGGGTTTTGGGTCCTATGGTGAAATTGAGCCTAGGATTTACATATATGGAATAATATAACTTTAAATATCCTAACAGGTTACTGCTTTAATTTAGTATTTTAATGTTTCCTAGGAATTATCACCCTTCTGAAAAATATTTAGTTCGGTAGTGATGGGTACCTAAGTTTGAGTCACATTAGGTCCATAAATTCTGCAGTTCATTGAAGCCTGTTGGGTTCCTGCATTTTATAAAATTTTGTTGTTCTGATGGCATGCATTATATTGTTTATATGTTGGTGATGTGGTTTTGTTTGATATTTATTAACATATGGAATTTCCCACATATTTATTAACTGTGGTAACAGATAGAGATGTAAACTAGACGTGCATTTGTTCTTCTGCTGGGCTGTTATGGTTGAGAATGCGAGGGATTTCATGTTTTTCCTATCAGGAAGGCCTTAGGCTAACCTCATCAGTATTATATATGAAAGAGCAATTTGACTTGTAATGTTAGAAATACTAACTGTGTTTTTCCCTCCTCAGGTATGACCCTTCAACTGGTATCTATGGTATGGACTTTTTCGTTGTTTTGGAGAGAGCAGGATACCGTGTGGGTCGTCGTCGTAGATGCAAGTCCCGTGTTGGAATTCAGCACAGAGTTACCAAGGAAGATGCAATGAAGTGGTTCCAGATGAAATATGAAGGAGTGATCCTTAACAAGTCCCAAAACATATCTTAGAGAGATCTCCTTTATAGTCTTCGATAAATTAAAGTTTTGGCGAGCTGTTACCTTTGGTTTCTTTACCAGGATTTATATTTTGTCTGAAGAGATTATGAGTTACATTAGTTTAAGTACTTTCCAGTGATTTATTTTTTTAACTCTTGATGCATTAATATGTGGGAGTTTGATATCATTTCTGCTTCTGCTCTCTATTACTGCACTTTTGGTCCAATATGAATTGCATTGCTGGTTGGGTCTTGTACTGCCTTGTATTTGTTTTGTTCACCTGATGCTTCATTATCTCCATATCATCTCTTTGGGTGGATCCCTAGTGTTGCTATTATTCCCCTGCGAAAACTACTTGGAATTTTTGTTTAATCAAATATACTGAGAGAGGCTTTCTGAAGGTTGTTGACATCATAATTATCACTCATAGCCTCCCTTCCAAGAAACTCTTACTGTCATGAGAAAAATTTGTTGATGTTTTTGCCTCCCAAAAGATTGAATATGAGAAATTGATGCATCTAGTAGTTCGCTTCTGCTTCGTAAGACTGGTTACTCAATCATTTTCTACGCTCAATTATGGCAGATGAGATTAGGCTTTTGCTTCTAGTTTGGCCCATTTTTGGAAAAATTGGGATTCTACTTGTGAATTGGCAGAGGCAGGCCGGTAAATTAGAGCTGTTAAACACATTTGAAGCAAACAACCAAACATGAAAATGAAAACAAGACATAGCACCAAAAGAGATGGACCTTTATAAGTTGGAAGATCAGCTTCTTTTGTCATTCCTTTATAAGTTCAACCTCCTGGTCCTATGTTTTCTCATCTCAGGAACACTTCATTTCTTTTAGAACACTTCATTTCTATGAGCTCAATCTTCTTCAGTTTTGAGTAACCCTTAAATCCTCTAGACTTTGCTAGATCCTTAAGTTCTGTTAGTTTCATTTCCTCTATTCTCGGCAACTTTACCTCCTTTCTTCCAGCTCCAGCCTGCAATGCTTCATTATTCAACTCAAGTATGTTTTCTCTTAGGGTTGATGAAGATGGTATTGGCGATCTCTTCACAAACTTAGATGGCAGCCGGGTTGGCTTTAAGTACGCTTCATTATTCAACTGGTATCTATGGTATGGACTTTTTCGTTGTTTTGGAGAGAGCAGGATACCGTGTGGGTCGTTGTCGTAGATGCAAGTCCCGTGTTGGAATTCAGCACAGAGTTACCAAGGAAGATGCAATGAAGTGGTTCCAGATGAAATATGAAGGAGTGATCCTTAACAAGTCCCAGAACATATCTTAGAGAGATCTCCTTCATAGCCTTGGATAAATTAAATTTTTGGCAAGCTGTTACCTTCCGTTGGTTTCTTTACCAGGATTTATATTTTGTCTGAAGAGATTATGAATTACATTAGTTTAAGTACTTTCTGGTGATTTAATTTTTTAACTCTTGATGCATTAATATATGGGAGTTTGATATCATTTCTGCCTCTGCTCTCAATTTCGGCACGCTAGGTTGAATATGAATTGCATTGCTGGTTGGGTCTTGTACTGCCTTGTATTTGTTTTGTTCACCTGGTGGTTCATTATCTCTAAACTGACTCAACTGAGTACTCTCATAGCTGCTAATTACGGCCGCCAACCTTTTGGCTTGATATGTCACCTCTTCAGTATGATGGTCCAGACTGTCCAGTTGTCTGATGGCTGCTTAATAGTGTTGTGGTTGGTTGCTGGCTCACGGGCTGTATTTTGGAGTATATATGATACCAACTCTTGACATTTATCGAAATCCATGCACCCTGAGGAATTTGTAACCCCCACATCATCTTTTCAAGTGGGATCCCTAGTTTTACTATGATTCCACGGAGAAAACCACTTAGAATTTTTGTTTAATTAAATATACCGAGAGGCTTTCAAGGTTGTTGACATCATAATTATCACTCAAGACCTCTCTTCCAAAAAACTCGTATTGTCATGTGAAATTTGTTGGTGTTTTTGCCTCCTAAAAGATTGAATATGGGAAATTGACACATCTAATAGTTCGCTTCTGCTTCGTAAGACAGGCTTGAGCAATTTCTACGCCTGCTCAATTATGGCAGATGAGATTAGGCTTTTGCTTCTAGTTGGTATGTATGTTGTTGATGCAACGTTTGGTAGACGTTGTTATTGACCTCAGAAGAATCTAGACAATAGTCCTCATCTCAAATCCATCCATATTCCAGATCCACTCTATAAAATCATGAAATATGTGTACCATGCAATATAGCTATAGCTAGCAACGCTTTATGGCCTACAATCAAATTAGATTCAGAAACCAACCGCCAACATCTAAACCACCCTCCCCTCTTTCATATGAAAATAATTCTTACTATTTGCTTACTATGTTGCTCAAAGAGTGGTAGCGAATAGAGATAGTGACTCATATATTCTTAATGAGAAGTAACTTTGGTCTCTGGTCTCATGGGTGATGGTGAGGGGTGAAAGCCCTCCTCAGTCTGGTAACGGTATATTGAAATTTCAATACACCGTGTTAGGGTTTCTTTAGAGGCATATAAAATCATTGTAAACCCCTCATTTCTGATAGTGAAATTTTCCACTGCTCACTATCATGGATGTAGTAGGCACACTGTTGAACTACATAAATTTTCACTAACATTGCTAAGATCTGAAATCTTAAACAAAGAACAATCACATAATGCTGTGGCAACTTGACCAGGAAAGAATAAACCTCTTGATAGTTGCATCATAAAAGTTTGGATTAAACAAGTGAAAACTGTAGAAATTGTTCAAGATTATCAGAATTACGCAATACTTTAATCTATCAAAATTTGGGGGAGGGGAGGTATTTGCACCTTGCACATAATGCTGTTTTAACTGCATGAGGATTCAATTACATACAATTGGTTCATGTAGCTAAAATTTACATGTCATGAAAATTAGAGCTGTTAAACACATTTGAAGCAAACAACCAAACATAAAAATGAAAACAAGACACTAGCACCAAAAGAGATGGACCTTCAATGACAAATCACATGAAAAATTGGAAGGACAGTTTCCTTTGTCATTCCTTCATAACTTCAACCTCCTGGTTCCATGTTTTCTCATCTCAGGAACACTTCATATTCTTTTAGGACCTCAGTAATTCTATGAGCTCACTCTTCTTCAGCTTTGAGTAACCCTTTAATCCTCTAGACTTTGCTAGATCCTTAAGTTCTGTTAGTTTCATGTCCTCTATTCTCGGCAACTTGAACTCCTTTCTTCCAGCTCTGGGCTGAGATGCTTCATTATTCAACTCGAGTATCCTTTCTGTTGGGGTTGATGGAGATGGTATTGGCGATCTCTTAACGAACTTAGATGGCAGCCGAGTTTGCTTTAAGTATGCTTCATTATTCAACTCAAGCATCCTTTCTCTTGGGGTTGATGGAGATGGTATTGGTGATCTCTTCACAAACTTAGATGGCAGCCGGGTTGGCTTTAAGTCTCCTACCAGAGGACTTTTCTGTACTTGTTCTTCTTTCTTAGCCACACCTCTTCTTCTTGTCAACACCTTATCACCTTCCTTGTTCGAAGTTTTATCTACAATAACAAGAGAATCTGAATTACATAAATAATATTAAAAAAATAAAGAAAAAGAAAAAAGGGATCGTATTAATTATATAAAAAACTAATTGTTGCATACAACACTGACACTCAATTAATTTTCTTGCTCAGAAAGTGAGATGTGATTTTTCAATAATAAGTTTTTTGTGTTCTTCAAGCTTGTCCTTTTTTCTTGCATGCCTATGAAATAAAAAAAATTAAAGAATATTTCAGCTTCAAGTTTCCCTGTGATATCAGTATATCTTGTCAAAACTTAGCAATTTCACAACAGTAACAAATGTGACATCTACCTACATCACCTTTCACTTGCTTTCTTGATTTGCGAAGAACCTCCAGAACTGATTCAGGTGAGGTCTTATCCTTGGACAAGTTGGAATTTCTCTTAGTTTTTACAGACTCATCCTTCGAGATTGCAGATTGAATTCGTCGGAACATAGCGATGATCTCTTCCGGGTTAGAGGAGTTGGATTTTTCACCATTGGATGATTGAGGTGTCTCATTTTCGTCCTCTGATGTTCTTCTTGAGGCAGAACTTCTCCAGGGAGGTCTACGTCTTCCATTTTCATCAGATCTTATGCTTGAAACAGTTAACTGATGAAAGTCCTTTGGTGGGTCAAACAGTGAAGGCCTATCTGCAGTCTCTGCCAAATTTAAGAAGCTGCATCAAAAAATGATCTTTCAGTCTATAGTTATAAAACGTGCGGGTCAAAAACACCATTATATATGATATCCAATCTTCAGTGTAAGGCTGTAAGCTAATAAAGAGGGAATGACAGACTCAGATATAGTCAATTAGAAGCATACAAACAACAATACTTTCAAGAAGAATTTAATGTCTATATGCAAATAAAAATAAGAGTGATACAATGTCTTTGAACTATATCCAAGATCACAGTAATAGCATATTGCAACTTCTCTCAAAACCAAGCAGCACAAGCACTTACATAGAGAAGCTGCATAAGTGCTACACTTTTTTCGGATGTCAAATTATATTCTTGACTCGAGACATCCTAGAAACTTCTTTTTTTTCCCCCAAAATAGACTTAAGCAGTTTAAAAACACAGATTTTAATTTTGGGGTTGGACATCCAGGTGAAAATGTCAGAATAAGAGTTGACAGGTTGAGGTAAGGACTAATTTCCTAGTAGCCGTGGAACCAGGCAGCCATTATTAGTCACTCAAAATAAGAAGCTAAATATATCATATCTACTTGAATTACTACTTTACTTGTTCTAACAACAATTTAAGTTTAGGCATCAATTTAAATGTTCCTTCTGAACACAGCACAGTGTAACAACAAAGGTATTGCCACAAGCGTGGCACACTCCAAATCATCAAAACCCAACACAGTTTCCTTATGATTACTACAATTCAATCACAAAAACCAATAACTAAGCATAAAGACAGCAACCCCGTGCTACAAATCTCAACCACAGTGCAATACCAATACAACAATATCCATTCCATAAGAAATAAAAAGTAAAAAAAAAAATTCAACGAAAAGGGGGGGTTTTGTATGTGGGAATGGGAAAATAGGATGTGGGTTCTTTAAAAATTTGATACCTTTGAGAGAGAAAATGGGTTTTCCCAGCCTGGATTGCCTGCTGCGTGAAAGAAAAAAGGGAAATTCAACAAGGGTAGAGTGAGAATGGACAACTACTACTGCAGCAATCATATTTTCCTGCAAAATCTGAGATTCTGAATATGCAAATGGATTATGCTTTTCAAATTCACATATACTTTCTCCCTATAGAACCTTCTTTTTCTTTTTTGTTGGTCACTAAAAAGAGCTGGTCCACATCTTGCTTAAGCGCGTGATGCACACGCGCCAAAACACTTTCATAGTTTTCACTATATATGTGTCTGTGAGCTTCATGTCATACACTTCAATTGTTGGTTTTTTATTTTTTCCTAGATGGGAATTTCCCGCGCTCCTCAAATTTCAGGGACATAGCTGAAAATGTTGATCACAGCCAATACCACACCAATCTTCTGGGTTTCTTTCCCAAACCATAATAATCCTAAAGAAAACCGTGTCATGTCCCAAAATGGTTTCATTTTCTGTAAACCATTTTCAACAACCACTCTATCACCTACAAATTGGTATGGTTCTTGTACTACAACCCGTGCCTCGGCCTCACTCACCAAAACCACCATTCATGAAGTTACAGATGTAGATGCCAAAATTTGCAAATTCTATGAAGCGGGTAACTTGAAAAACGCCATGAAATTGCTTAGTGTGTCTCAAAATCCCGAGCTTGAGACCAATACATATTGTTCAGTTTTGCAGCTCTGTGCTGAGCTTAAATCGCTAGAAGATGGTAAAATGGTCCACTCGATTATATGTTCTAATGGGTTAGGGGTTGATGGAGTTTTGGGTTCAAAACTTGTATTTATGTATGTGAAATGTGGGGATTTGAGAGAAGGGAGGCGGGTTTTCGATAAGGTTGCTAATGAAAAGGTCTTTCTTTGGAATCTTATGATAAATGAGTACTCAAAGATTGGTGATTTTGGGGAGAGTATATGTTTGTTCATGAAGATGCAGGAGTTGGGTATTGAAGTGAATTCTCATACATTTTCTAGTGTTTTAAAGTGCTTTGCGGCCTTAGGCAATATAGAAGGTGGCCAACAGGTTCATGGGTATTTGCTGAGATTGGGTTTTGGTTGTTATAACACGGTTGTGAATTCTCTGATTGCTTTCTACTTCAAGTGTGGAAGAGTTGAGAGTGCACAAAAGCTGTTCGATGAATTGGGTGATCGGGATGTTATATCTTGGAATTCTATGATAAGTGGGTATGCATTGAATGGTCTTGGAAAGAGGGGAATTGAGTTTTTTAAAGAGATGCTATGTTTGGGTGTTGACGTAGATTTGGCGACATTAGTGAATGTTCTTGTGGCTTGTGCAAGTATTGGAACTCTTTTGGTCGGTAGAGCAGTTCATGCTTTTGCAATAAAATCTTGTTTTGATGGAGAACTCATGTTCAACAACATTTTGCTTGACATGTATTCAAAATGTGGTGATTTGGATGCTGCAACTCAAGTTTTTGAGAGGATGGGCAAAAGAAGTGTAGTGTCATGGACTTCAATGATGGCAGGTTTTGTCCGAGAAGGTTTATATGATGGGGCAATAAGATTATTCAGTGAAATGGAAAGGAAAGGTGTTAGCCCTGATCTTTTTACTATCACAAGCGTCCTTCATGCTTGTGCTTGTAATGGCTCTTTGGAGAGTGGCAGGGATGTACACACTTATATAAAAGAAAAGAAAATGGACTCTAGTTTGTTTGTCTCTAATGCTCTCATGGATATGTATGCAAAATGTGGAAGCATGGAAGATGCTTACTCTATTTTTTCTCAGATGCAAGTAAAGGATATTATCTCATGGAATACCATGATAGGGGGCTACTCAAAGAACTGTCTTCCCAATGAAGCTCTTAATTTGTTTGTTGAGATGCAACGAGTAATAAAACCCAACAGCATAACAATGGCCTGTATCCTTCCAGCCTGTGCCAGCCTAGCAGCTCTAGAAAGAGGACGAGAGATTCATGGATACGTACTGAGAAATGGATTTTTTTCAGATCATTATGTCAGCAATGCACTTGTTGACATGTATGTGAAGTGTGGGGTGCTAGTTCTTGCACGTTTACTCTTTGACATGACTCCTCCAAAGGATCTTATCTCATGGACAGTAATGATTGCTGGATATGGCATGCACGGGTTTGGAAGTGAAGCTATTGCGACCTTTAATGCAATGAGAAATGAAGGTGTTGAGCCTGATGAAGTTACATTCATTTCTATACTTTATGCATGCAGTCATTCTGGATTACTTTCTGAAGGATGGAGATTTTTTCATATAATGAGAAATGAATGCAATTTTGAGCCCAAGTTGGAGCATTATGCTTGTATGGTTGATCTTCTTGCTCGTGTTGGGAAGCTATCAAAGGCATATAAATTCATTGAAACGATGCCAATTAAACCAGATGCCACAATTTGGGGCGCCTTGCTCTGTGGGTGCAGGATCCACCATGATGTAAAACTAGCAGAGAAAGTCTCAGAACGTGTTTTTGAACTGGAGCCAGAGAACACAGGATATTATGTACTTTTAGCGAATATCTATGCTGAGGCAGAGAAGTGGGAAAAAGTTAAAATTTTGCGTGAGAAGATTGGTCGGCGAGGATTGAAAAAGAACCCAGGGTGTAGCTGGATAGAGATCAGAGGCAAAGTTTATGTATTTGTGGCAGGTGATAGTTCACACCCACAAACCAAGAAGATAGAGTCACTATTGAAGAGATTAAGAATGGAGATGAGGGAAGAAGGTTACTTTCCTAAGACAAGATATGCTTTGATAAATGCAGATGATATGGAGAAGGAAGTGGCTCTCTGTGGGCACAGTGAAAAGTTAGCCATGGCTTTTGGAATATTGAGCCTGCCTTATGGCAAAACCATACGTGTGACCAAGAATCTGAGAGTATGTGGTGATTGTCATGAGATGGCCAAGTTCATGTCAAAGTCAGCTAGCAGGGAGATTGTCTTGAGAGATTCCAATCGCTTTCACCATTTCAAGGATGGCAACTGTTCTTGCAGAGGCTTCTGGTGAATCAAGGGTGAGTAGGGGTTTGAATGTAAAGGAGTTATTATCTTAAAAGAGTTGCAAATCAAGTTGATTCTTAAGAAATGATTCCTTAGTTGTTGTAAAATGGTTTGATGACTGAGACAAATATGCTTGGATGAGAACTTATGATTAAGATCTTTTATACATATTGGGTCACTTAAACAAAGACATAATTCACAGTTCAAATATTGTGATTGCACTTCTACGTAGAGGCTCCCTATATGTCTCTTTACAACCTGGAGGAGTTTATGAATCACGATGTCTCGCGTGAATGGAATTTTCTTGAAGAATCCTCCTTTTGATGGCTTTGTATGTGGTCAACATGCAGGTTTTGTCTTGCATTGTAAGTAGCAGCATTTTCCTGTCTCAGTAGACCTTTGGAGGCATAATATTTAGTTCATACGAAAATAAACAGTTTGTCATTAATGCTAATCTCTGATTGGTATTCATATATACTTTATCCATTCTTGACAGGGGTACCATTACCAAAGCGAGGATGATCGATCTCTCTGGAAGAAAGCGTTGATTGCGTCCTTAATAATTCTTTTTCCCTGCTGAGGAGTTGAAAAAAATTGAATTCCCCATCTTTATAATTGGAAGGATGGGAATTATTAAATGTGGAGCTGCATAAAAGATTTCCAAAGTGGGTACTACCAACTTTTGAAAAGTCCTGAAAAATTTTGTAGGATGTAGAAAAATGATGTTTTGACACTGATAAAAGCACAAAACCAGTGTTTCTGCATATGATATATTATCATAGGAAGGCCCATTTAAACAGTTCACTGGGAATCATTCTTGTATTGTCTCTGTAGGCATCTTTTAGTAATTTGCCTTCCACTTGCTTCTTTTCTCACCTTTCTTACTGCTCTTGTCCATCACAAGCCTTGGGAAACTGCTAAGCATTGCAGGCCCACCAACGCAGACAGCAGACAGGTCAATGTGATGGGCCAGTCCTTGAATGATGTACGATAAGATCTAATATTGCAGGTTCAGACAATTTTATATTGTATGGTTCTTCGTTGTTTTAATATAGTAAGAGTTTGGGACCACTATGACATGTTTTTTGTGCTGCACAGCTCCCTGGTAGGGTTGTAAGTGCATCTACGTCCGTGGTTGCATATTCTTCTAAAATATATATAAAAAAATTTATTTTACACATTTTATTTTAAAAAAACATCCACATTAGTAAGTATAAAATTATGTATTTATGTATGGTTATTGTAGCTTGTGTATTTGATATTTCAATAATTTTCCAATTTGACTCCCTTTTTTCTCTCTTCTTCCTCTGAAACGAACTTGGGCTTTTCTCTTCTCCCTCATATTCTTGCTCTTCTGTTACAGACCAACACCGGTCAAGAAAGTATCAGCCAAATACAAACACAGCACCACCCAACTATCATCGGTTTACCACCACAACCCATTTTAACATTTGATAATCCAAACACAAAATCAACAAAATCAAACCAAAAATAACTCAAAATCAACACAAAACAATTTAAAATCAACTCAAACCCCATTGGAAAATCCATCCCAAACCCAACTCAAAATTAACCAAAAACAAAATCAACTAAAAATCAAACCCAAAATCCACAAAAAATCAACTCAAAATTAAACCATAAACTGAAAACCCATAACCCTAACCCAAACCCAAAATCGAAATCAAATACAAACCTAATGGTGGCAGAGACTTAAGGGATCTAAGAATTAAGGAGAGAGATAAGGGATTTCCTTATGTTTCAATCATCTTCATCTTCATCTTCATCATCTTCCCTCTCCCTTGTAGCTTTCGAATTGTCAAAAAAAAAAAGATGTAGAGACTTTGAGGGATGAGAAAGGGGCGAAGACTTTGTGGGTTAGGGGAAAGTGAGAGGCAAATATTTTATGGGTTAGGTGGGGGTAGGCGGGAAATAATAAAAAAAAAGTGAGGAAAAATATTATTTTAATAAAAAAGTGTGTATAATAGAGAAACTGATGTGAGTATTTTGTAAAAGTAATGGTGTAAAATAGAAAAAAGTAAGTTTTTTGTGTAAAATAGACGGAATCTTTTTGGCATACAGATGTGGTTGCTCTAAGACAATGGTCTCGTATTATGTTCTTCACAATGCAAAAAACAACTTTCTTTTGCACTTATAGAGCATTCTCATCAGATGTTTAAAAAAAAAAATGTCATTTTGACACATCAAACACCTACTTTATCATTTTATTATATCATTTTACAATATCTCATTTATTGGATGTTTTATCCTTCAATTCTATACATTAAAATAATATTTACTACACATTAAATAATATATTATCTCAAATTCCAGCCAATATACAAACACCCAACTCAGTGGTAGTTGCCATCAACCAACCAACAACCACTGCTACAACCACCACCAATAGCAAATCAACCGTCACAAATTACACCCACAATCACCGTATCCTCAATAAAGAATAAAACACTAACCCAAACTCAACCAACGATCATTGACAGTTGTGGAGATTGGCGGTGTGATCAGCGGTGAAGACTGGCGAGATCAGCTGTGAGGACTAGTGAGATTGATGATAAGGACTAGCGAGATAGGCGGCGGAGCTGGTGAGACCAAAGGAGTAATTGGCAGCAAGTTTAGAGGAGAGATTGGTGAGATCAGCGCGATTGGACTTTTGGGACGAGCAGGGAGGACAATGGCGGAGCTTGATTGGACGCTGGTGTGGTTTTGTTTCTTGATTTAGAGAGGAGTGTGTTGGGTCCGGGTTAGACCGAGATGCAAAGAGCAGAGGAGTGGTGGTGGTTTGTGGTTGTCACGATGGAGCTTGGATGATGCTCTGATCTCGTTGAAATTGAGGTCTAGGAAGAAGGTAGGGTAGGCTTAGATCGGGTCTGGGTTTGAGGCATTTGAGGGATGAACCACTGATTGGAAGGATTGATGGAGAGGATGAGAGGTTGAGAGAGTGAATCAGAGGTTGGGAGGATTGATGGAGAGGAAGAGAGGATGAGAGAGTGAACCTCCTTGGTACGGTGAGAGGAGAGAAAGCTGAAGAAAAAAAAAAAAAAAAAAAAAAAAAAAATATATATATATATATATATATATATATATATATATATATATATAACACATTTCTCCATACTGTGCCATAGATAGAAGCGCACTATAGCATATCTAAAAATTTGACACATTGAGCATACCTTATGATGCTCTGTTTTTGGTGTTTTGGTGTGCCAAATACCAAATATTTGACATTTGACGCATTTAACATACGTGATGAGAGTGCTTTTAGAAACAAGCAAAAGTCATTTTTGATAGAATCATAGAAACACAATACCACGATTTCATAAAATTGTTGTGTACCATCACAATGACATTGAGAGTAAAGCAATTTGAGAAAAAACAAGCTCTCCTATATATAGTTGTCAAAATCCTGATTTGGATCTTATGATTCTATAATTTTATGACTCCACCTATCTAAAATGATCTGAATCTTTCAAGGATCTTTGCGATCGTTCAGGATCGATAGGATCATACGATTCTAATGATCCCAAAAAACATTGGTTTCTTATAATTTGCTTTAACTTGAAAGGAGACTCAGTTGGACCTAAATGAAAGATAAAATCTCAATAGATTAAGTTTTTCCACTCAAATGTAGAGAGAGTGTCAATTGGATTCAAATAAAAAATATTCCAATAGAGTGCCACGTTTTGAGGTTTTTGGCATCTTTAAATGATATTTACAAATAGATATAATGATGTATGGTAATTATATCAATGAATGTATAATTTATGTGATTATTTAACATATCAATGTGCTTTTTTTTCTTCCTCAAATAATATAAGATCTTACGATCCACAATCCGATCTTATGATCAATGATTCCACCTACGTAGGATCCTAATTTTGACAATCTTGCTCCTATAAACTTTTATGATGCACTTGTGGATGATACTCTAGACATTCACTTCACTCACTGTAGTGCTCCGTGGCTTTACTCTCACATCTTCTTTGTAGTTCTTTTTTGGCCAAGGTTATTTCCTCACGTTGATAAATTACAATTATTATTTCACCAGTCCTCCTCCATGAACTTATTCCTGGTGGGCGGACTTTGCAGCTATTGGAGTAATGATTACTACCTTAGGAATAAGTAGAACGCACACAAACTGCAGAACTTTTTTTTCTTTTTTTCTTTTTTAAATGAGTTCTTTTTTGCTTTAGTTTTCTTTTTTAAATGAGTTATTTTTTGCCTACTACTTTTGTGCTTTTGCCACAACATTAATATAAAAGACTACAAATAACTGTCTACCACCTTCATATAAACCTACAATTTTTTTTTTCCGCCAGTCGGTCTTGTAGTCAGTCATGTAATGACTGTGACAAAAACTGTGTTCATAAATTTTCTCTTTTTGAATAGTTGTAAAATTATGCCATAAATTATTATTTTCCCATTCTATCAACTTTTTTAAGTCATCTTTCTGTGAGGATGGTATGATTTTTTAACATCAGGACACGATACATGTTTATTGTAAATTAGGTTCAGCTTTCATATTGCTGCTGAGATGCCATTCATGACTGCGCTACGTGGCGGGTCCAAATAGCAAAATGCATAGAGCAAAAACAGCTGCCTCTAATTATGGCATTGACACATGAGTACATAAAACAGCTTGCCATGTTAAAAGAGTCCAGCACAAGGGCGTTGAGTAGATAGCAATTCATGTCGTACCTTTTAAGTGATGCACTAGATAATGTACATTCTGTTCTATTTAGGAAGATTTATCCACAAGCACATTTGGTCCAGTTGAGGGTTGAGGCAGCATCATGTTAGTTTGTGGAATTTCATTTTGAAATCTTAGTACAATCTAATCAGGGGTGTAGCTAGTATTTTTTGTTTGGGGGGTCAAATTTTGGTATTAATATATTAGTTTTAAGTCAAGATAAACTATCACACACATGCGTAAACGCACATACACAAATATAAACATTAATATTTGATATTAGAGTAAGTCATAATTTATAAATACATTGTATATAAAATTAACAACTTTTACATATGTATATTTGTAAGATAATTTTTTAGGGTAACTTAACATCTTAAATGAGTATACAAAAATTGTTTAGCTTGATATTAAACGTGTACAAAAAATGAATTAGAGAAAACAAAAACTACCTTATTTTTATAACTACTAGACCAATTGACAAATTCTATTAGTTTTTAAAAGCATCATTGGACTAACTCAAACATTTGAGAGGACCAACTTCTATTTTCGTAGCTAAATACTTAAAAGTTTTAAATACTTATACATAATATAAAATCATTTTTTAAAATTTTGCGGGGGAGGGGGGGGGATCTTTTTTTTTTTCTTTTTTTTTTTTTTGTGTGTGGAAGTTTTGAGCTTCTATTCTGG
The DNA here is from genome assembly GCA_014183005.1 of Castanea mollissima. NCBI lineage: Eukaryota > Viridiplantae > Streptophyta > Magnoliopsida > Fagales > Fagaceae > Castanea > Castanea mollissima. Next base: position 39,517,332 of record JACAVU010000002.1, read on the forward strand.
CACTTTAATAAATGTTTTTTTTTGGGGGGGTATTTAAAGCAATTTGAAATGGTAAAGGTACTTCCCAGATACAACCCAAAAGTGCAAGCTTAATTCTGATTGTTGAGCCAGCTAACACAAAAACAATCCCTTGTTGGGGCTCTATTTTAGAGCTGAAATTAGAATCTTCTAGGAATATATAGATAGTGTTGTGGTCGAAGGGCTGATAAGAATATCCCTATCTTCTAATCTCTGTTGTTGTTCCAGGCTTTTAGCCATCCCAAACATTCTACCACCAGGAAAGGACAGAAAAGACAAGCAAGAAGAGCATTCTGATGGATGGACATAAGATGCAGAAATAAGGTTTACAGGGCCTGGATATATCAGGTTTCCAGTACCTGCTCAAAACAGATGCCACAAACAATGCACAGGCAGTGTAGGATTTGGGGGTTGTGAGATTATTTGAATAGAGGCTGAAACTCAAAGCTGTGGAAAACTAAGAAAGAAAAGCAAAGAGGTAAATCAAGAAAATGGCAAAGAATAAAAAGAAGACAATTAAAGAAGCTGGTAGGTTTATAGTTCTAACAATTGATTCATACGGTCCAGTCAATATCACTATACATTTCAGATTTTCATCAAGAAAGGAGAGAGAACTTGAATTAACCATTGAATTCATATGCTCCAGTCAAAATCACCATACATTTCAGATTCTCATAAAAAAAGGAGAGAGAACTTGAATTAACCATCTAATAACATTACATTGAGAACATGGTTAGTTGGGACAGAGACATCTCTTGTCATTCTCCATTTTACAACTCATCGACCATCACCAGCTTGTTCATTGTCTCTTGTCTATTCAGGGTCGTACATATAAGTATAATTTGTTTTAATGGAGTGTGTGAGACATAGAAAATTATCCTTCTATATCACCAATTAAAAAAAAGTCATCCTATTTATCACCATCACCTAAAATAATTGCAATTTTCTTGTAATGATTTGTTCACGTATAAAAGAGAAAGGCCATGAATTTTTCAATGGAAAGGGAGGAGAGACGAGTAGAGGGAAGGGAATAGAAGGTATTTAATTACTTTCTTTGGAATTTTAATAAAATTATAATATATATAATAGATGGAAGAGGGAGGGATCATTTCAAATCCCTCATTTTCAATTTCTCCAAATTAGGAGTATTTTGTATTTGGCAAGGGAAAGAAGAGATACCACTAATATTAAAAATTAAAAATAAAATAAAAAAGCCAAAATTACCCAATTAATGCCAATTTATATATATTTCTTTAAATTGAACAAAAGATGGATATTATTGTCAATTTATATGATGTCTTATCATTTCTTCTCATTTCCATTTTAATTTTGAAAACAGGCAAACAAATGGAAGAGATATCAATTCCCCTCCTCCTAATTAATTTTCAAAACATTCAAAAAGGGGAAGCAATTATGCCGTGTACCCTTGGTACGGTGGTTAGTCCAACAAGGAGCTTCACACACATATACACTTAAATTATTGTATAAAAAAATAAAATAAAGAAGAAGAAGAAGAAGGGGAAGCAATAATCATTCCCTTACAATCTCCTTCTCCTTGTACCCTCTGCATTGTCAAATTTATATGATGTTTGATCATTTCTCTTCAATCTCATTTTAATTTTTAAAGCATCTAAACAAATGGTAGGGATATCTAAACATTCCCTTTCTACCCTCCACACACTCTCTCTCTCTCTCTCTCTCTCTCTTTAAACTTCCAAATATACTGGAAAGCACACGTAAACTATTAGCAATAAATACCTTCTTTTTTTTTTGTTGCTAATATTAGCAATAAATACCTAGTACAGCTGTACAAGGTGAAAGTTCATAAATTACAAATCTAGAACCTAAAGTATTGTGAATTATTGGTTTAGGCTTGTAGCACACAGGCGCTCACAACAGCCATGAAGAATTCCTCATGGAATTTCCTTCGACCATATAAATATATTATAATGAGCAAAGAAGAAAATTACTTGAACACCCTCATTCTATTATCATAGTCATAGACTTCATCGATACCAACAATATAAATGAAAATCACTGTAATACTAACCTTGTGTGGGTTTCTAAAGTATGGCTTCCCTGTACTACAAAAAGAGTAGATGGACAACAAACCAACACAATTAAAGCTCATAAGGATGAATTGAGTGGCTGATTAATATATAAGTGTGAAAAGATAAATGCTTGTAGATCAAGAAAAAAGTACATACTCAGGAATCAAACATCAACCACTTTCCCCTCTATGGCACATTAATAATGCAACCAAGTGAATACACCTATCAGACAAATTGAAACCCCACTGCTCTTTTCCCCCCATCAAATGATCAAATCAGCAAAAAAAATAACACACCAATTCAATGATTGCTCTTTTTCCTTTTTTGTTTTTTTGTTTTTCCCGTTGCACCTACTCTTCTTCATCATTAAAGTGTATAATAAATTAATCAAACTCATCTCTAACTCTAATAACCAATTTTTCCCTAATCTAAAAAGTAACCAAAAAATAAAATTTAAATAAAAAAAAAGCAGAAAAGCAAAAAATGGTTCTTCTCCTTTCTTTAACGACACCATTTTGAGAGAAGAACTAGGAAAACAATAAGAAAGACTATAGAAGAAAGCCCAATTGCCACACCAAGAACAACCTTACTTGGTCCATGATGATGCTCCTTCTTGTTACTTGAATCACTCCCATCACTCTCATCATAATCCGAATCACTGCTACTATCTTCTGCGGAAGAATCCGCCTTAGAAGCCGGTGGTGACATGGGCAATCCATGCTTATCACAAGGCGCAATCCCAAGTTTCAACTTTGATGACAGAACCGAATGGTTATAGCACAAGTTAGTGTTCCCACCAACCTTAAACACATCCAACCTCTTAATGAAACTCCCATTGAAAGGCATTACCCCTTGAAACTCATTGTTTGCTAGATTCAAGTACTTCAAGCTCTTCAACTCAGAGAGAAACCTCGGAATAGTCCCATTGAACTGGTTTGAGCTCAGATCAACATGAACCAAACCTGGTATAGCTGACATCGAGTCTGGGATCGAACCTGACAACGAGTTGGATGCTAAAGACACGTTCTTCAGCGAAATCAAGTCCCCAAACGAAGTGGGTATTTCACCAACAAGCGCATTCGATGAAAGATTTAAAGACTCGAGGTTTTCAAGGAGTGTAACTGAAGTGGGTATCTTTCCTCTGAGCTTATTAGCTGAAAGATCGATGTGGGTAAAGTTCAGATTCAAGTGTTTTGGAATGTAACCGGTGAGATTGGCGTGTGAGATGGTAATGGAAGTGAGTTTCTTCATGTTGCCGAGAATGACAAAAGGGCCAGAGGCACTGATGACAGTGGAAGAGACAGTGAGGTCAGTGAGGTTTTGGAGGCGAGAGAGCCAGACACCAGTGAGTCTTTTGAGGGAGTTGATGCAAGTGAAGGAGTGGAGAGAGGAAGAGAGGTCAGTGGGAAAGCGAATGGGGGAGATGGGACAGTTGAGGAAGGAGAGAGAGTGAAGAGAAGAGAGAGATTTGAGAGCTGTGAAGGAGAGAGCTACATCGTCTGAGGAACAATTTGAGAGAGTGAGAGAGAGGAGGTGACGAAAAGGTTTGGAAGAGTCACAAAGTAAAGTGGCATTGTTTTTGGGTTGGCAAGGGTCTTTGGAAGTTGGGATGTTGAGGGATTGTAAGGCTCTCAGTTGTTTTGGGTCTAGAGTGGAGGAAGAAGAGGAAGAGGGTGATGATGGTGATGAAGGTGAAGGTGAAGAAGGTGTGGCTGGAGTTGGAGAGGATTCAGGGGATGGTATGGTTGGAGTTGGAGAAGATTTGGGTGAGGGTGTAGGTGGGAGAGAGATAGGTGGAGAGTGAGTTTTGGTGGCGGCGGCGGCGGCGGTGGAGAAGAGGAGGAGGAGAGTGAAGAAGAATGGCAATGGTGGTGATGAAGGTGACATTGTTGTGTGTGTCAGAGAGAGAGAGAGAGAGGGAGTGGGCTGAGTTTGGCTTAGGAGAATGTGAGGTATTTGAGCATGTACTGATGGTTGTGTTGGGAAAGTTGGAAGATTAGCTTTTTTAGTTTTGTGTGACAGTTGGGACTGTACTTTTCTACCCTTGGATTTCCATATATTTACTGTAAAGCTGTTTCCTTTCCTTTCCAATTTTTGATACTCCATTTCCAATTGCCACGTCATTTTTTTTTTTTTTTTTTGTGGTTTTTACCTTTTCTCTAATTCTCTTTATGTTTTATTGGTTTATTTTTTCCTCAGCTGCTTTTAACTTTAAGAGAATGTTTAGATACTTTTTATTTTGTTAAAATTGAATAATTATTATTGAAAGTATTGTATATAAAAGTAAAAATTAATTAAAATAGTATCATAAGAGTTATAAATAGTGTTAAAAAGAGCAATGTGACTTATAAATAAGAGTAAAAATAAATTAAAAAGTGAAATAATTTTAATTTTTCATTTCAATCCAATGAGTTATGCTTACAACATTTTTGAAATATTTTTGCAACATATTTAAATGACAGATTATTACTAATTAATAAAAGAGCCATATTAGTAATAAATATAAATAAAAATCAATAATAACTACAGTTTATTATAAAAATTATTGTGAAAACGTTAGTTACATGCAGTTTTATTGATCAAAGTGAACTGAAATTCAGAGCCTAATTTGATTCAATTAACATATTAATGGGTTTTATGGCTTTTTTGAGCAAGTTAACAGGAACTAAAAACCATAAAATATGTCTTCATTTAACTAATTAGGTACGCATTACTCCACTCGTCTCACATTAAGTGAAGCATTTGACTTTTAATAAGACTTTTATTTGTTTTATTTTTTTGTATGGCTTTCTTTTTAATTTAAAGGAGAAGATAATATATATAGATTAAACCTGAAAAGAAAAGAAAAGCATATCACTTATATTTATTGAATCAAAATCATATGGATAATAAATTTAAAATTGCTAAGCTAACATATCCTTTCCATAATTTGATCCTAGTAAATCAGTATTTTTGTTTATTTTTTATTTATTTTAATTTATGATGTCCGCTTTTGATGATTCTGCTATTTATTATCAAACCAAAATATAAATTAGTTTTTGGTGTAAGTAGAGATTGAACTATAAACCTCTTATTCAACTATTAAAAACTTTACATGTAGATTAATATATTTAGAATGAAATTTTTGTGTACTATGAACTAAATATTAAAAATGATTGAAGCAAGAAAAAAATAAAATAAAAATGAGTATATGCAATTTAGCTTGGTATTATTTTGCAATATCGACTAATTCTTTGTTCTAATTTACTAATTGATATGGAAATAAATAATTGTGACATAAAACGGTACTTTGAATCAAAACTCATGTTTTTGTCAAAAAGTCTATTATAAAGTAAAACACTACCTTCTCAAAAAAAAAAAAAAAATTGTAAAACTCTCATCTTTTTTACAGAATTGTTGTCGTCACAATATTCTCATAATAAATATTAAGTAATAAGTTTTTTTTCTTTGAGAAACAAAGTGAGAAGTGGTTATTGGTTCTAATTTAATTTAAACCTACTACTAAAAATACTTTTTTTTTTGCCCATTAATAACCGTCAATAACAAGCTTGTCATTTATAATTTGATGTGAAAATATTGTAAACATAACTCTTTTTTAATAAATAAATCTTAGACAGTGGAAGAGTGGAAAGAGAAAGGGTTCAAATCAGACATTAAATACCACAAAGTTGCCGCTATCATTGGGCTATTAGCCTATTACATGAACCACAAAATACTCAATTTAGTTAAATATTCATTATAACTTTTATAATTTAAAGTGGAAAAAATCATATCATACTCTGAAAATATAATAATATCGTACACTTTCCTCTCATAATATTAAAATACACATGAATGACCAAACTAATAAGGTTGCTCTTTTACGAAGTTGTTTGGTTCAAAGGGTTTGTTTGGAATTCCTTAAAACTGCCAACCAAAAACTCACTTCATAGATGTTATAGAGTTTGCTTTGCATAAACTAAAAACTCTAGAATTTGACATCTTTTATGTTGCGTAGATATCATAGGATAAAGTATTTTTTGGTGAATTTCGGAATCTCCTCAACTTTGACAAATTTGTCCTTTGGAGGCTGCATGGATGCTAGAAAACATCAATTTAATTTTAATTTTGTTTGTTTTTGTTAAATATTAGTATTGATACACCATGCTGTATATGCTAATATAGATACGGAAGCAAAAACATAAAGTATAGAATACAATAACATATGAGGATTACGTGGTTCAGCCTAACGGCCTATATCCACGGATAGGAAACCCTAAAGGGTTACAACAATAATATATTAGAGTGTAGTACAAATTCCTATGTTACAATGAACCATAACATGTGTATATATAGTAGACTAAACCCTAGACTAATAGACTTCTAGTACAAGTAGAAGACTTAGCTTGCACACAAAGTAAAATTAGACTTTGACTTATACTAATGAGTTAATATATCTCTAACACTCATTCTCAAATTCAAGGTGGAAGTTTGATGAAATCTTGAGATTTGATAAGGTTGAGAAGATTCATTGAATAAAGTTTGGCTCTGTGACGGTGGTTTGAGGAAGGCAATGGTCTTGTAGTGTTGATGCGACTTCTATCGGTGGCATGATTATACTGGAGAGATTTGACGGCAGCAGTGAGAAGCCAAAGAAGATGAACGCAGCGAAGAAACACCAAGGAAGATAAAGATTGCTCTTAATACACTGTAAGGATAGAAAACCATGGCCATAGGAAGGTGGCTTTGGTGGAAGGTTTATGAAACCTTGAGATTTGATAAGGTTGAGAAGATTTCTTGAATAAAGTTTGGCTCTGTGACGGTGGTTTGAGGAAGGCAATGGTTTTGCAGTGTTGGTGCGACTTCTATCGGTGGCATGACTATACTGGAGAGATTTGATGGTATCAGTGGGAAGCCAAAGAAGATGAACGCAGCAAAGAAACATCGAAGAAGACAAAGATTGCTCTTAATACATAGTAAGGACAGAAAACCATGGCCATAGGAAGGTGGCTTTGATACCATGTAAATATTAGTATTGATACACCATATTAAATATGCTAGTATAGATGCAGAAGTAAAAGCATAAAGTATAGAACACAATAACACACGAGGATTACGTGATTTAGCCTAACGACCTACATCCACAAAAGAAACTCTAAAGGGCTACATCAATAATATAGTAGTGTAGTACAAATCCCTATATTACAATGAACCATAACATGTGTATATATAGTAGACTAAACCCTAAACTAATAGACTTCTAGTACAAGTAGGAGACTTGGCTTGCACACAAAATAAAATTAGGTTTGAGTTTATACTAATAGACTAATATATCTCTAACAGTTTTGTTAGTGTGTTTTTGAAATCTAACGCTTGCTATTGTTTGCAAAAGAGAAAAAGGATGTTATTTCTTGATTTGAAGAATGTACCTCTTTTATGTTGCGTAGATTGTACCTCTTTTCTTTTTCAATTATGTAATCAATAAAGTCTACTATTAATTTCCCTTTTTTTTTTAAAAAAGGTTTGAGCTTAAGAAAATATTTCTAATTTAGAGCAAAACTATGTTCTATAACTATTTTCCTAGTTGAGAAGGTCACTTAAGACTCGAGCATAAAAATACCCAGTGAGGAAAGGGTATTACGAAATCAATTATCAGCCCATGGTATTTGCCAACGACATGTGTCTTAGTTTTTTGAATTTGATGACCTGTGTCAGTAATTCAGTATTAAACAATAACCCCGTTAAAAATAAGGAGAAAAGTATTAAACAATAATAACAATCGACTAAACAAGTTATGTTAATGTTAATTAAAGGTTAAGGAGGTACAATATAAGTTTAGCAAAAAAGAGGGTACAATATAAGAGTCAAGAAAAGAAGAATTTCTAAGTTTAATACAGATCATAGATGTTGGTACGTGTATCTATGTTGGTATATGATACATCATAGCCGTTCTTTAAAGGCTTTAGCATTCTTATTAATAATTGTAAAAATTTTAGTATTTACAATTTTAAAACACTACTTTTATAATTTTAATACCCCATTTTACAATATACCAAACATCAAACATTCTATTTTTTACAACTTCATTTAAATATTCTTTTTAAATATTTTTATTCATTTTTTTTATTTCTCACTCTTCCTTTTTAAAGAAAACATACCTCACCTGAATAAAAAAAAAAATATAAATTTTATAATTTATAAACAATGCGGTTTCAAATTTGAAATTGAATTGTTCATCAATGTCAAATATTATAACATTTAAAACACTTAATAAAAGTGATGTTTTAGAGTTGGGTCCGGTTAATGTGTGTCCTAAGGAAACATATTAAGTTTTTCATTTTTTAAAATATTTTCTTGAGAATTGAAAATACTGTCAATATTTTTTCAATTTCTAAAAAAATATTTTCAAAAATAATTTATTATTGTGTGACCTAAAAACATACATTTACACTAAAATATATATATATATATATATATATATATAGACACACACTACTTTCCAGCTCTTTCTTTCCTTGGCTCGTCTTTTATTATTTCTTTTGGGACCGACCTTTGATGACTGCAGGGATTAACACTTTTTTCCCCTTCTTTTGAACATCTGGGCGCTGCATCTTCTGGCAACTCTACAAATATAGAAGATACACAGGCTTAACTAAGAGCATTTTTATTATTATTATTTTTTTACGTACTAGTTTCAATTTTTTTTTGAGAAATGTTAACAAGCTGGTGCTTCTTAAGATTTCATGTTTTGTGTTTCACTTTAAAATAAGAAAAAAAATTATCAAAAAAATTGTTAAAAAAAGTAAAAAAAAATTGCCAAAAACTAAAAAATTGCTAAAAATTAAAAAAATTACCCAAAATTTTGCCTAAAATATGTTGTTAATGGGCACCTTATGGTGCCCTTAACACAATCCTTTTTCTTTTACTTTTGAGAGAGAGAGGGAGAGGGGGAGACAGGAGTTGAATATTTTATTCCAATAAATTCTTTTGCTAATAAACAATAGCACTCTAGACAAAGAGAGTGACTCTTGATTATCAAAACACCTTTTGAACTTTAGAAAGACCGTTAAAAGTTTTATTTTTAAGTTTTACTTCCTAAAATAGAGAGGATTTTGGTTTTAGCTTATCTAGTGGAGATGCTTAACATATGTCTAGTTAAACTAGTGCTAAATGGGAAGATAATTCAATATTGGTTTACTTAATTTTATTTGGAATACTAGATACGTTTGAACTCGTCATCAAGTTAGATTACTATATATATATATATATATATTTTGGGATGAAATTAGATTAGTTATTCAAACTTGATTCATTTTCTTGTAGAACAAATTTCGAACTACATCAGCACCTAAACATATAGATATAATTAGCCACAATTTTCTTTATTTTTTTAAAACTTTTTTAACTTTTACTTTTGTAACTAAAATTAGTAAATTAAATAGGAAAAAATTAAAAGAGAAAAGGGAAAGAAATAATATTTTCCAATCCTAGAGTTTAAGCATTTTAAAGTTAAGAAAATATAAAAATTAATAAGATCAATCCAAATTATTTCTTTTTTATGAAACTCATGAGAGAGAGAGAGAGAGCCATAGTTGATTTCTTGGGTAGTTTGCTATTTCCAATTTGTTTGGACGTTAAACTAATTTTGGAGATGAAATTAACTATGTTTTTTTTTTTTTTTTTATAATTTTTTTAAAGAATTTAGCTTTATAGGTTTACTGTATGTTATAAAATTTTTACAGCTATGTAAATGTATTAGAATTTGGGGCAACTTATGCTTTAAAAAAAAAAAAATTGGGCCAACATTTTAAGGTTTTCTTCCTTGTTAGTTTTGAATAATGGAAACTACCCATCAATTTTCTCTAAACCATAGTTTTGAAATCCGGACTGTTCATTGAACCGTAAAAATGAGAGGTTTAAGGTTTTTGAGGTTGAACCGAGGTTACTGGGGTGAACTGTGATGATGTCATAATTAATTCAAGTCTAAATATATATATTAAATTTATAAAACTAGCAAAATTGACTAATATATCTATATATGTGAGGGAAATTTAATGATTTTCAAGCATATATTTAATAATTAAATAAAAAAGTTAATAAAATGAAATAATAACCATGAAAACATTAAAATTTATGATTAATTTTTGAAGTAAAGTTGAATACTTTTGAAGGATTTTAATTATAATTTCTTTTATTCATTGTAAGAGATGAATAATTTAATTAAGTAGAATAAAATTGTGTTAAGTTATTTTTATAAAAAAAAAATTGCTAAGGGGTTGGACCACACGGTTCATGTGGTCCAACCCCGGTTTTAGGAGTTCACGGAATTAACAAAAAATCCGGTTCTTTATGCTTAAAAAACCAGTTTTCATCTCGGTTCTCGGTTTTCATGGTCCGCCTCCCGACCCGGTCCGGGTATGAAAACAGTGCTCTAAACCCATAAATTTCAAAATTCTACAAATATATACTTATTCACTTGCAAGCACAAACACTCCCTCTTAATTTGTACGCAACATATACACATTCACACTAGATAATTCATCTATATGACAAGCACGTTATGCACCCTTGAAATCACAGTGAAATTTGGGGAAGACCTACGTATCAATCAAAAACCCATCAAGAAGAATGCTTTGTTGTAATACAAAGTGATTTGCTCAACTCATCATCTTGTAAGAAAAATATGGATATAGACATCGATAGCTATCCAAAGTGGGGCCAAAAACTTGTGGACATGCCAATGTGAGAGACTTCGCCTTCGAACCCAAACATTTCAAATGGTTTTAGCATAACCCATGCAAGTAGGTGGAGTCATGTTTATTGCCTCTCAAGAGAGAGTGCAGGTTATACTATTGTTATCATCCCTCCTAGGTCAATGTTTCACAATTGAGTCGCCACTTATTTAAATAGAGAAAATAAGAAATTAAAATAATTGAAAAAGAATGCATCGTTGTTGTGGATGATTTGATAGAAATTAGAAAGTACATCCTCTATATCTATATCTATATATATCTAAAAGTTAAAGCGTAGCATTTATTGTTGCCACTCTCCAATTAAGCTATATTAGTGCCATATTATCATTTATTTTATTTCTTTCATTTTTATTTTTTTATTTATCAATTTACATTTATTGAGCATCTTCTTAGATTCAGGTGTTACCTTATCTCCAACTCTACTGTGTGTTTTTCCATTAACCCAAACTCTTCAGATGCCACTATTATATGGAATTCTGACAGTCATTGACAAATTGAAACCTCTTCACCTCTCATTTTTTATTATTATAAATTATTAGTTGTTCTCTCTCACAAATTGATTGATATGACCTTCAATGGGATAGTTTCTTGAGTGTTTTAACCGTTCTTTCTGTCATGACTCAAGTATGTTTGCCGAAACCCAATCAAATGAGTACAAGAGACAGAGAATGACTCTAGAGCTTGCAAATGAAATTGAAGCACATGGGAGGCAAACATTAGTAGCCCAGGTCCAAAGGGTATGAACTCAAAATGAGTTTGTTATTTTTACTACTCTTATTATTTATTTATTTCCATCTCATTACTTGAAAAAAAAATAATGTAATTCAATTTTGGGATTTCATGATGAATGAGTTTGAGTTTTCATTGCCTCAAAACTAGTCAAATATATATATATTTTTCTTTTTTAAAATTGATTTGAGTTTGGCATTTGATCATATTTGTTATAAATTGCTTTATGGTTTCCATTCTCTAGGCTGCAAGAATGTTACTCTCAATATGTTTGCTATAATATTTTTCTATTTGATAATTAACTTCAATTTTGGTCTTTGTTTTATAGTAAGAGTGTTATTTATTTTCACCAAAGAGAAATTACTATTGTTCTCTTTTTCTTGTCATTTTATATGATGAACTAAATTTCTTTTTATCTCTATTTCATTTGTCCACTCATTGACAGATGTCAACAATCAAGCCTTGCAATCACTGGAAGCTTTTTATTCTATTGAAGATCATACCAATCAATTGGTAACCATTCTTTTCTTAGAAACTTTTGGAGGAAGGGGAATAATTTTGTTTTTCTTATGTGATGCTTGATAATTTGCTTCTTATGGTTCAATACATATTAGTTATATTAGATTTCCTTTTTCTTATATTAATAATTTGTTGTTTACTGTTTAATTGGACTGTTTGGTGACTCGAAATTGTGCAAATGGAAGAGAAAAGAGAGTAGAGTTTGAATCTTAATTTTTTTTTGTTGTTGTATGGAACTTGGGGTCTAATAGTTTAAAAAAAAAAAATTATCTTAATTTTTTAAATGAAACTTAAATTCTTTAAAGTACACCAATTTAAGTAGAATGTTGTGTTGTGGCTATAATTTTTGTGTTTTGGACCTTAGTTGGCCTGTTTAGTTGATGAATATCTTTGTGGATTGTTTAGCTTTTGAGAAATTGTTTGAAAGTTTAGGAGTGATAAAATTCAAAGAATTTAATTTCTTTTAAATTCCATTAGTATCTAGCTTTAAGCTAATTGTTGTGTGGATGGAAAAATTAATTGGTTCTTGATTATTGAATATCTATCTATAATATTTTGTACATGAACAATAGTTGGGTTTGTAGTTTTAGATATTGGATTATGTAATTTTTTTCAACAACTTAATTTTCTTTATAGAATTTTCTCTTGTTGAATAACTAGAATACCTTTGAATTTTAAATTTAACAATACAACTATACGCTGAGTTTTAAATTTTGAATTTTGCTATTTCTTTCGTTATTAAACACAATATGATAGATGTGATCCAATGAAGGCAAAAGCAATCTAATAATTTTCCATAGCCATTTAAAGTTCATGAGCTGGAATGCTAATAGCTATCTTCTTCGAGGCAAGAAATATTGGCTGAGCTTAGCAAGTTTGCCACCAACTTTGAACACAATGTGTGGAAAATTTTCATAAAATTATTATTATTGATTAAATGGTCATTTAAGTGGAAAGATCAAATTAATTTATTTTTCATATCCTTTTCATCGGTTTCCTTTTTCACCAACTTTTGAGATTTGTAAGTTACTTTCTATTTAACAATTAATTTCATATATATATATATATATAGTGATATAACCCATGGTTTAGTTGTTTTTTACCACAAACTTAAAGGCTTAGGCTGAAGCTTTTCAAGTCATAAAATTGATTGTTGTAAGGACATATTTTGCACCTAAGCCCAAAATAGGAAAGGGATAGGCCCAAAAAACCCAATACAATGAATTTGTAAAGAGTGAGTTTGGAATCTAGGTTTTGATGAGTTTGTCTATCAATTGCCATGGGCCAAGATGACCAAGAAGTAAAGATGGTACAAACTTATGTAAGGAAAATCGTCCTCAGACTCAATCTGAGAAGGCTAATTCTTTTGTATATCTCCCTTAAAGATAGATTACAAATATTGTTCTTTGGTATCCTGTGTTTCCTTTTCTTTTTTCCCAATCCCCCTATTCTGGGAGTTTCCTCTACTTTTTATATCATTCTTCCTCCTCTCTCTAACCTCCATGTATGGATCAGCTTGTTCGTTTGGATACTTGTCTCATTAACCCCTTCTTGAAGCCTTTGGAAACAGCTGTAAGGCTGAGCCATGCTACTCAGACATCACTTCTTCATTAATGTTGCTAAAGAGTTAGCTGTAGGGCATTTAATGCGGTGGTAGTAGCTTTCCCTTTAGATATTTCATGGTTTTCTTTTGTCCTATACTCTGGTGATGTATATCCTTACCAACAGAGTCCCATGGGATGTTGCCACTAGATGGCAAACAATCCATTTTGACTTCTGCTTAGTTGAGCCAAGGAAGTATTCCTCCTTGAACCATCTTTTTGGATGATCATGATCAGACATTATCCCCCTATATACCAACACGGACCCTTAGTAAGACATTTATCCATCCTCGGATTGCTTAACATCCTTGAATTGGACTTCCGGCCTAATAAGTATATAAATACGTACTCCTAGACCTATCTCCCCCACAATAACCCCTTGAGATTCTTCTTTCTGGCTCCTCGGTAAGAAAGGAGGATTTCGATGTCACCATAATCACTCTTTGCCCATTATACATCATCTTTGATCACACAAGTGCCTTTTTAATTGCTTGAGGCACGCTCCTGATGCTTCAGCTTACAAGACGCTCCCTCATCAAATTCCTATGGCTTTATGCCCCCCACGTTCTTCAGTGTGATGTGGATCCAATGGTTATGGATTTTGCTGGAACCTGGGCGGGAATTTTCCCCCTTGTAACTCTTATTTGATATAAATAACATTCAAATTAATTCTTTATCTCATTTTTGCACTCATACACTAAACCTGCAAGCTTACCTACTCCACTTGTGCCTTCATAATTACCGAGAGCTAGTCTGATGAGAGTTTTCTTTCTTGTGTAAGTCTTCAAAAATTCTTTCGCTTATTTTCTTTTCATCTACTTCTCTTTCTCTTCTGTGTCTTTCACTCCTCGGCTCTTCTTTCATCTCTTTATCTTTTAATACCTTCAAACCTCCCTTGAAAATGGGTAGATTTGCCTCTCTAGTAGATCATGAGGAGAAAATAGAGGAGTTTAAAACTCTATATAGGATTCCGCCCAGAGTGTCCATTATATATTGTAAGTTAGGGGAATGGCATGAGAAAAGGTAGGAGGGAGAAGTAGTAATCTCGATGATTGCCTTTATAGAGGGGGAGATGAGAATCCTCATGGGCACAATCACTAGGAATTACCTTAGGGCTCACCGATTAGCTCCAACCCAGTTTGCCATAAATATGTTTAGAATATTAGGTTGTGTAGATGTACTTAGTGAAAGAATGGGTTTGGGACTTGCCCACCATGATATTAATTGGATTTACAACCTCCATCACCTAACGTGGCAAGGGTACTACCTAAAGTCTAGGTTTCTCGAGGTTAGGCTTATCCAATGCCTCCCCGATTCCAACAAAGGCCTAAACAAGGATTTTTTTATTGTATCTGGGGAGTGGCACGATGGCCTCCCTTGCTCGACGAGAGAGGGGAAATTAGGTGGGGCTCTAGGTTTAGGTCAATTATTTCATAATCACCCCCGTTGCTCTTTTTTTTTTTTTTTATAAATTTTTTTTATGTGTTTGTATATATATAACATTCCTTTGATTAACACTGATTTTTGTTGATGATTTCGCAGACAAACATGCCGCTATTCCAAACTTCGGTCTTGTCAACCAAATGAGTTTGGACAAGATCCTGAAGGTTGAGGTGTTTGTCCATAGTGGCGGTCAGCTCAGAGTGGTGCACCTGTTTCTTGGATATACTTCTATATCCAAAAGCTTCCAGGTGCCGAAGTGTGTCATAAGGGCCAGCGACCCTCACCCTCACCTGCAACGGATAAGCGTTACCGTTTCGGGTTTCCTCCTTCTTGAGGGCTTCCCCATCTTAGAAGGCAGCCTCACCACACAACCTATCCTAGAAGGTGTTCCTATAGTAGCCTTTCCACCCCAACATACAACCGGTGAAACTACCTCCTCCCAACACATCATTAAGGAAGATGAGGAAATAGTTAATGTCTCAGACTTCGAGGATGAATTTGACGTCTTTGACCTACTTTCTTCCCCGGGGAGTCCAACCAGTGACCTCGGCATTACATCCTCAGAACAAACAAGCCACCCATAAGAAGAACCCACTAGCTCAGACACAATGTCGATCCAACGCAGAACCAGACAGAGCCTCAGGGACCTGATAGAGTCCCAAGTGAGGGATCAAGAGCCAGGGAAGGCTACCCAAGCCAAGCTTCCTTCTCCTTAGGGCCAGGAGCGAGGGAAGTCTACCTAACCCAAACTTCCCTCTCTTTCACCCACCCAACCCCAATGTATTGACCAAGCTAATCATAAAAGAAAAAAGGATCAGCCTAAGGGCAAGGAGGTGGTGGAAGGGGGAAAGAGCCATCCTCCCAAGGAAGTCGAGCCCCAAAAGGGAGCCAAGCAAGCTCGGACATCCCAAACGACTTGGAAAGGAGGGCTGAGGTTTAGGCCCCAGCATCTGCTCTGGTCATGACCTTAGATGGAGCTGCTGTAACTGCCGACGCCTCCATCAGAAGTTTTGATTGGGGAACAACTGCTTGCTTGGCCGACTCGTTAGAGTAAACACATTTACTACCTGAGGACATGAACAAACTGAGGTAGATGAGGAAGCATGAGGTCTTCCTCACACTGAAGAAGGAGCTCGCCCTGATAAGATTACCATCTAACTCTTCTTCAATTTTCATTCATTCATTTTTTTTACACATAATTTTTTTGACCTGAGTATGTTTTATTGTTCCTTTTTATTTTTGTGAAAAGGCCGTCCAAACTACTAATAGGGCTGAGGAAATAATCATCACCACTCACAGAACAATGAAGGACGAGGAGGCTAGGTGTGTTGCTGCCCAAAAAACCTTTGAGGTGGCAGAGAAAAAGCTACACGAGGTCACTGCCAAGCTAAACTTGGCAAAAAGTGATAAAAAGAGAGCTGAGGCAGCTCTAAAGGTGGCTAAGAGGCAAGCCGAGACTTAATGTCTACAGCTTTGCTAGGCCGACGAGGACTACACGGCGGCAAAGAAATAAATAGAGGCCCTTAACAAGAGTCTGAGGGAGTCTAAGAAGGCTAAGGAGGAAGTCAACAACGCCAGAGAAGAGCAGAAAAGGCTAAGGAGGAAGCCGAGAAGGCAAGGGATCAAGCCGAGCAAGATGGTTATGATGCTGGGGTGGCTGAGACCTAGGAAAACCTTAGGTTGGAGGTCTCAGAGGTATGTAGACACTACTACCTCCAGGTGTGGAATGAGGCATTCACCTAGGTTGGGTTGATGCCTCTTCTGCCTTCTAGAAGGCAGAAAGTGTTTACTATACTCCAGTCATCTCGGCGCCTAGTCCATTTGTCCCTAAGGCTGATGCTACCTCCCAGGGAGCAGATGCTGGAAAGGACAGCCTAGTCAAAGACCTTCCTTCCTCTGGCCATCTGTTCGAGGAAGTTGAGTAGTCTGAGGCTACCGAGAAACCACTTAAAACAACTAAGGAGTTGGCCCATGATGCTGCCTAGCCCCCCATTGCCCTAAGGAGCCTACCGAGGGGAAGGAAGCTACCCAGACTATGGAGATTGTCCAGGCGACCCTTTCCATCACCACCAAGGAGGACTCAAAGGGTAAAGGGCCTGCTTCTACCAACACAGCTCGTAACTAACCTCCAAAGACTTCCAAGGATAAGCTTGTGATAAAGATGAAGCCCTGATTTGTCCTTGTATATTCCTTTTTTTTTGAAATGTAATCTGATCTCCTGTAAGTAAATTGCCTTTTCCTAAGGCTAAGATTAATGACAAGTCTTTCTTTCATGTTTATGATGTTTGCATCTTTTCCTTGTATAGTTTCTATTTTACTTAGTACTTAATTAGCAAGACAATGAGATATGCCCCACTTTGTTATCTGCATAAGTGATAATACCTTTCTAATTAATCAACAAAATCAAAAATTACTAAGTCAACAACATTAGTAAAGCACACTATTAACTTCAAAATCCATACATCACAAAAGAGCAATCATCCACATCATTTCCCATACACCTAACGATCTTGAGGTAATAATAAGATCTTGACCAGATAACATATATGTTAGACATACTCACAAATGTTTTAAGTAATGTTCATGAACTTCTATTTGTTTATATCACTGTTGTGGGAATCTCTAAGGTATGTGATCCGAGAATCTAAGTGTAACCAAGATTCTGTTTCATACTTAGAAAAATGTTAAAAAATTATCAATTTACCCAGAGTATGTGGTCCAAGGAGCCAGGCATAGCCAATGTTCTGTTTGATACTTAGTAAGATAACTTGGAGTGTTAATTTACCCAAAGCAGATGGTCCGAGGAACCAAACATAACAAAAGTTCTGTTTAACACTTAGAAAAATGTTAAAAAATATCAATTTACCTAAAGTATGTGGTCTAAGGAGTCAGGCATAGCCAAGGTTCTGTTCGATACTTAGTAAGATAACTTGAAGTGTTAATTTACCAAAAGTAGATGGTCCGAGGAACTAGACATAACTAAGGTTTTTTTTTTAACACTCAGAAAAATGTTAAAAAAATATCAATTTACCCAAGGTATGTGGTTTGAGGGGCCAGGTATAGCCAAGGTTCTGTTTGATACTTAGTAAGATAACTTGGAGTATTAATTTACCCAAAGTAGATGGTCCGAGGAACCAGACATAACTAAGATTCTGTTTAACACTTAGAAAAATGTTAAAACATATTAATTTACCCAAGACATGTGATTTGAGGAGCCAGGCATAGCCAAAGTTCTGTTTGATACTTAGTAAGATAACTTGGAGTGTTAATTTACCCAAAGTAAATGGTTCGAGGAACCAGACATAACTAAGGTTCTGTTTAACATTTAGAAGAATGTTAAAAAATATCAATTTACCCAAGGATGTGGTTCGAGGAGCCAGATATAGCCAATGTTCTGTTTGATACTTAACAATAATGAGAAATGTAATGCGTAAAGTAATAAGCGATATATATCAAAAAAGACCTTCATTAATAACAATACATTTGCAAGTTATTTACATTCCAGGGACGTGGTATAACATTGTCATCTATATCTTCTAGATAATAAGCACCTATTCCAGATACAGAAGTAATATGATATGGCTCTTCCCAGTTAGGCCCTAACTTGACCCAGGCTGGGTTCTTTGTAGTACCCAAAACTTTTCTCAATACCAAATCCCCTGATGCCAGCGGCCTTGATTTTACGTTCGAGTCATAGCCTTGTTTGAGCTTATGCTGATAGTATGCCAATTGAACATGGCGTTTTCTCTTCGTCCTTCAATCAAATCTAAGCTTCTTTCTAACAACCTATTATTGTTGCTCGAAGTAAAAGAGCTCATCTTTAGCGTTGGGAAACCGGTTTTGAGAGGAATTACAGCCTCGACCCCATAAAGTCATTGAAAATGGGGTCTCCCTTGTGGAACTGCGAGGTATAGTCCGATAGGTCCAAAGGATGTGTGGCAGTTCTTCCATCCATTTTCCCTTAGTCTCCAACCTCTTCTTGACCCCACTAACTATTTCTTTATGGATAGTCTCGGCCTGTCCATTTCCCTGTGGATAAGCCAGGATGGAATATATGTTAGTAATGCCAAGATTGAGCAATATCTTCTGAAGGCTTTACTATCAAACTGAAGCATATTATCTGAGATAAAGGTATGAGGAATTCCAAACTTGCTGACAATGTTTTTCCAAACAAATCTTTTCGCATTCAAGTCCCTGATATTTGATAGTGGCTTAGCTTTAACCCATTAGTGAAATAATTTGTGTCGATGAGCAGCCTCCTCTATTCCTTACTGCCTTAGGGAAGGGTCCTACAATATCGAAGCCCCATTGAGTAAAAGGCCAAGGGTTGGATAAAGGATTGAGGACGTCCCTGGTTGATGAATGTTAGGAGTAAACCTTTGACACTGGTCACACTTCTTCACATACTCTTGTGATTCCCTCTGCATATTTAGCTACTAGTACCCTTGGGTAAGAGCCCTATGAGATAAGGATCTACCTCCCATGTGACTTCCTTTCATGTAATTCTTTTAGAAGTAGCTTTGTTGCTTCAGGGTGTATACACAGCCGGTATGGCCTAGAAAAAGAGCGTTTGTACAACTTTTGGTCCTCAGATAGCCAGAATTGAGGAGCCTTTTTATGTACTTTATCGCTCGGACTTCTCTTCAGGCAAGATATCTTCCTTAAGGAATAGCACTATAGGATCCATCTAACTAGGTCCCACCTTGATCTAATGAATTCGGGTCACATCACCTTTAGTCTCAATAGGCTTGTATAGGTCTTCAACAAGGATAACCCGAGGTAAGCCTTGAGCCAAGGTTGTTGCGAGGGTGGCCAAGGAATTGGCATGGGTATTCTTGCTTCTAGGGACTTGCAATAAAGTGAAAGATTCAAACTTTGACTGCAAATGTCTTACCTAATTCAAATATTCTTGCATTCTCAGATCTCTAGCCTCTAATTCCCCTTCTATTTGGCCAACAACCAATCTTGAGTTAGAGAACATCTCTACTACCTTTCCTCCCAACTTCTGGGCTATGGTCATCCCAGCCAATAGGGCCTTATACTTAACTTCATTATTTGTAACCGAGAAACTTAACCTTAAGGATTTTTCAATAATGATCATCTCGGGAGAAGCTATAACTAAACCCACTCTTGTTCCTTTTTGATTTGCTACACCATTAATATACACCTTTTAGGACATAGGCTCTTAGAGGGAGACCATGCCAACTGATTTTCCATCCATGTTCTGCTTGTCTTCTTTTTCTTCTACAAAAGGCTCAACAAACTCGGCTACTAGGTCTGTAAGAAGTTGACCCTTAACGAAGGTACGAGGAATGTACTTAATATCAAAAGCCCCTAAGATCGTACCCCATTTAACAATCCTTCTAGTATAATCAGCATTTTGAAGTAATGCTTTTAGTGGAAGTTGAGTTAGGAAAACAACTGTATGAGGTTGGAAGTAGTGGGGGAGTTTATGTGTAGCATGCATCACTGCCAAAATGGCTTTTTCCAATGGTAAGTAATGAACCTTGGCCTCATGTAGTGATTTACTCACATAATAGATTGGCCTCTGCACACCATTATCAACTCGTACCAGTACCAAGCTCATAGCATGAGAAGCAACAACAATGTATGCAAATAAAGCTTTATCCACCTTGAGTCTGGACATGATAGATGGCCGAGAAAGGTATTCTCTCAGTTGCTGGAAGGCCAAGAAACACTCCTTGGTCCACTCAAATCCCTTCCATTTGTTCAACAATTGGAAGAAAGGGCTGCATTTGTCTGCTGACCGAGAAATGAATCGGTTTAGGGCAACAATCATCCCCGTCAACTTTTGGATCTCTTTAGGATTCCGAGGTGGCCGTAGATTGTTGATTGCTTTAATTTGGTTAGGGTTGACTTCAATTCCTTGGTGAGTAACCATATATCCTAAGAACTTTCCTGAACCAACGCCAAAAGAGCACTTAGAAGCGTTAAGGCAAAGATTGTGCTTCCTCAATATCCCAAAGATATTCCTTAGATCACTAACATGCTCGGACTCTATCTTACTCTTGACCACCATATCATCTATATAAACCATAATGTTCTTTCCTAGTTGTGGCTCAAACATCCTGGTCATCATCCTCTGATAGGTAGCTCCTACAGTTTTAAGTCAAAAGGCATTACTTTGTAGTGATAATTTCCTATAGGAGTGACAAAGACAGTTTTCTCCTGATCATCCAGAGCCAAGGGTATCTGATGATATCCTTGAAAGGCATCTAGAATACTCATCCGAGGATGCCAACAGTGGCATCCACCAATTGATCTATACGAGGCATTGGAAAGGGGTCCTTGGGGCAAGTTTTGTTCAAATCTGTGAAGTTTGCACATACTTGCCATTTCCCATTCTTCTTTTTCACTACCACTGTATTAGCCAACCATTCAGGATAAAATACCTCCTTGATAGCCCCTGCTTGTTTGAGTTGGGTTGACTTTCAAATGTACCTTGGATCCAACCCCGGGGCCTCATAAGTACTCCAAGCAAACACATCAATGTTTTCCCTAAGAAACATTATTAACTCGTCCTTCTCCTGAGGAGGCAGTTGACCTCCGACCTGAAAGTACTTCTCCTTATCGTTACCTATAACCCTTCACACTCTACCATCTCCATTGGATTCCCAGATAACACCGGCTCCTTTGATTGCTACAAACTTTTCTCATTTGATGCTGAGGACTCTACTTGAGCTTGATGTCTAATCGTGGCCACCAGACATTGCCTAGCTATAGACTGACTTCCTATCAGCTCCTTATCCTGGTCACTAGATGAATATTTCACCTTCAAATGCATGGTAGAGGAGATAGCCCCGAAGGCATGAAGTCAGGGTCTTGCTAGGATGGCTGTGTAGGGAGAAAACGCATCTACCACGATGAAATTCACCTTTACCACCTCTGACCCAGCTTGTATTGGAAATTCGATCTGCCCCATTGGTATGACCACCTTCCCATCAAAGCCTACCAAGGGTGAATCATAACTGGTTAACTTTCCAATCTTTAGCCCCAACCCCTTATACAGGTCAGGGTACATAATCTCTGCCCTACTACCTTGATCAACCAATACCCACTTTACATCAGACCTTTCTATCTTGAGAGTAACCACCAATGCATCGTTATGTGGCTGTAAGGTACCAGCCTTATCCTCATCAGAGAAACTCAGCACTGGATGGACCCTCGTCCTACTCCTCTTCGGCTCTAGGAAGGATGTCCTACAGGTGGTTGGGCTATGGTTAACACCCTAGAGTATTGAGAACCAACTCCTCTCGAGGCTGCAAGAATAACATTGATTTTTCCTAAAGGCGGTTTCGAAGAAGCATCCTTTTGAAATCCCAATCCTGCCGGGAGTCCCTGCCCGTTGGGGTGATACAGGAATTGCTTTAACTTGCCACTTCAAAAAAGCTGCTGCAGATGGCTTCATAGAGTTCAACAATCCTTGGTTGCCCTCGCTCCTGGTGGTATTGACAATAAAGGTTTTGGTTGAGCCTTGTGGGGTCTCTTCCCATTTTATTGGGCCATTGAAAGAAATGTTCATTCTTGATTTTTTATAAGATTTGATGCACTAGCTCTCGAAACAACGCGTTAACTGCCTGTGGTGCAGTAGCAACCCCGAACTTCCCAGAAAATCTTGCCGAGGATGATTATTGTTGTACTTATCTAACTTGAAGTCTCTCCTATCCCAAGAGACCACCTTCGCTTTGCCCTTTCCTAACTACTAGTCCTCCTCGACCCTTTTATACTTGTCAATACGGTCCATGAGTTGGCATACATTACTAACCGGTTTCCCTATTAATGACTTCCTTAGACCATGCTCAGTAGGTAGGCCAACCTTGAAAGTTCTTATGGCCACATCATCGAAGTCCCTATCAATCTCATTGAACATCTCTCAGTACCTGTCTGAGTATGTTTTTAAGGTCCCCCTTCACGCATGGTCATAAACAGCAAGGAATCTAGAGGCCGAGGAACCCTACTGCATGTAATAAAGCGAGATCCAAACACTCGGGTGAGTTCCTTAAAGGAATCAATAGAACCTGCCCCTAAGCCGTCAAACCACCTTATCGCCACAAGTCCCAAACTGGATGGGAAAACCTTGCACATTAGAGCCTCATTCTTGGAGTGCATGGCCATCCTCTGATTGAAATGGCTCATATATTCCATAGGGTCTGTTCGTCTATTGCACATGATGACTGTTGGCTGAGTGAAGCACTGAGGAAGTTTCCTGCTTCAATTCTACGTGTGAAGGGTGATTTAGAAATTTGGTTCAACGCTCTGCTCATAGCGTCATTCCCCAGGCCTCTGCATGATGAATTCCTATTCCTGTGGCCATGAGGGTTGTCCTATTCATATGAGAAAGACTCACTAGGGGGAGTCTTTGACCTGGCCCTGTAATTGCTATCTCCACCATTATCAAAAGAAGGGTCAGAAATGGAAGGAGTTTGCTTCTGTCGTTCATGGCCCAACTTCCTCTTCAAATGATTGATCTCCAATTGCATGCCCCTAGCATTGTCCGCATGAGAGATGTGGCTTCCACCTCGAGATTGACTCGTGTCAGTATGGGTGGTGTGCACACTCCCCTCCCAGTCCTTTCTTTGCTCAAGATTAAGGGGATGATCTTGACGTTGGGACCCCAAAGACTCTGCTTGGTGAGGACCTGAACTTACCATAACTGGACGTACTCAATGAAACACCGAGATTTCCCACATATGGCGCCAATTGTAAGAACACATTTTGCACTTAAGCACAAAATAGGAACGGGATAGGCCCAAAAAGGTCATTACAATAAATTTGTAGAGAGTGGGTTTGGAATCTGGGTTCTAATGAGTTTGTCTATCAATTGCCAAGGGCCAAGATGACCAAGAAGTAAAGATGATACAAACTTATGTAAGGAAAATCGTCCTTGGACTCAATCCGAGGAGGATAATTTTTCTGTATATCTCTCTTAAAGATAGATTACAAATATTGTTCTTTGGTCTCTTGTGTTTCCTTTTCTTTTTTCCTGATCCCCCTATTGTAGGGGTTTCCTCTGCAACAATCTAAATAAATGAAAGTTTATGAGCATCACTTAAAGTATTAGTGAGTATGTCAAACAAATCTGTTATCTAGTCAATACCTAATTATTCCTTCAAGGTCATTAAGATTATTGGGAATGAGGTGGATGATTGCTCTATTGTGATGCAGAGATTTTGAAGTTAAAAGTGTGTTTTGCTAATGATTGTAGACTTAGTTGTTTTTGAACTCTTTTGTTAATTAACTGAAGAAGTATTACTAATTATGCAGATAGCCAATTGGGGCATATCTCATTATCCTGTTAATTTAGTACTAAATAGAGCAGAAACTATACAAGGGAGAGATACAAGTATCATAATCATGAAAGAAAGACTTGTAACTTTCATTGATTTAAACCTCAGGAAAAGGCGATTTACTTACAAAAGATCAAATTACATTACAGTAAAAAAAGGGGGGCAGGGGGCTACAAAGTCTAAAAGAAGAGGAAGACAAAGATGAATCAAGGATTCATCTTTATTTTAAGCTTGTCCTTGGTAGTTTTTGAGGCTGGGCTGTGGTGGAAGATGAAGGTCTTTTACCCTTCACGTCCTCCTTAGTGGTGATAGGAAGGGTTGCCAAGACAATTTCCATAGGATAGGAAGGTTCTTTTTCCTTGGTAGGCTCCGTAGGGGCAATTGGATGCTGGACAACATCGTGAGCCACCTCCTTGGTTGTTTCAATTAATTTACCAATGGCCTCAAATTGCTTAGCTTCCTCGGAGGGATTGCTAGAAGAGGGAAAGGCTTTGGTTGGACTGTCCTTTCCAGCACTGCTCCCTAGGAGGCAACATCAGCCGTAGGGACAGATGAGTTACAAGCCCGAATGGCTAGAGGATAGTAAACACTTTCTGCCCTCTAGAGGTCAGAAGTGACATCAACCTCAGCCTGTTTGAGGGCCTCATTCCACACCTGGAGGCAATAGTATCTATATACCTTCGAGACCTCCAACCTAAGGGTTTCCTCAGTCTCAGCTACCCCAGCTTCATACCTATCTTGCTCGGCCTAGTCCCCGACCTTCTCGGCTTCCTCCTTAGCCTTTTCAACTTCTTCTCTGGATTTGTTAGCTTCCTCCTTAGCCTTCTCAAACTCCCTCAGATTGTTGTTGAGGGCTTTTTTGCCACCGCTTAGTTATCCTCAGTTTGACGGAGCTCTAGACGCTAGGCCTCCGCCTGCATCTCGGCCATCGCTAGACGACCTTTTCCCAAAAACAAGAAGAAACATTGAGGCATGTTCATATAAGATAAGTTAGGTATATATAAAAAAAAGTAGACAAAACAATAAAAATAAAGAGGAGTTGGATGGTATTCTTACCAGGGCAAGTTCATTCTTCAATGAGAGAAAGACCCTATGCTTCCTCATCTGCCTCAAGTCGGTCATGTCCTTGGGCACTAGAATTGCTTGCTCTAACGCGTTGGCCACACAAGCAGTTGTTCATGGAGTAGAACTTCTGATGGAGGCGTCGGCAGTAACAGTAGCTCCATCTAGGATTATGGCTGGGGCCCAGGTCAGAGCAGATGCTGAAGGTTGAACCTCAACCCTCCTCTCCAGGGCTGTTTGGGATGTCCGAGCCTGCTTGGCTCCCTTTTGGGGCTCGATTTCCTTGGAAGGATGGCTTTTCCCCCCTCTACCAGCTCTTTGCCTTTAGGCTGATCCTTTTTTCTTTTGTGATTAGCCTGGTCAGCACGTTGGGGTTGGGTTGGTGGAAGAGAGGGATGTTTGGGTTGGGTTGCCTTCTTTGGCTCCTAACCCTCCACTTGGGACTCCATCAGGTCTCGGAGGCTCTATATGGTTTTGCGTTGGATTGGCATTGTGTCCGAGATGGTGGGTTCTCCTTGTGGGTGGCTTGTTTGTTCTGGGGATGTGAGGTCGAGGTCACTGGCTGGACTTCTCGGGGAAGAAGGCAGATTGAAAACTTCAAAATCGCCCTTGAAGTCTGAGATGTCAACTATTTCCTCCTTTTCCTTGATGATGGGTTGGGAGGAGCTAACTTCACCGGTTGTGTGTTGAAGTGGAAAGGCTACTGTAGGAATGCCTTTTGGGATAGGTTGGGTGGTGAGAGTGCCTTCTAGGATAGAAGCACCTTTGGGAATGAGAAAACCTGGAATGATGACGCTTATCCGGTGTAGACGGGGTCCTTTGGCTTTTATGACGCATTTCGGTGCCTGAAAACCTTTGGATATGGGAGTGTAGCTGAGAATCAAATGCGTTGCTTGAAGCTAATCGTCACTGTGAATGAATACAACGGCCTTTAGTATTTCTTCTAAGCTTGGTTGGTTGACAAGACTGAAGTTTGGGATAGCAACGCGTTTATCTGCAAAATCATCAACAAAAATTAGTGTGAATTAAATGAACATTTACATACAGACATGAATAAAAGAAAAAGAAAAAGAAAAGGGGGTGATTTTTAAAATAATTGACCTAAACTTAGAGCTCCACCTAGTTGTCCCTCTCTCGTCGGGCAGGGGAGACCATCGTGTCACTCCCCTAATACAATCAGGAAGTCCTTGTTTAGGCCTTTGTTGGAGTCGGGGAGGCATTGGATGAGCATAACCTCGGGAAACCTAGACTTTAGGTAATACCCCTTCCCTTTTAGGTGATGGAGGTTATAGATCTAGTTTACATCATGATGGGCAAGCCCTAAACCCATCCTCTCATCAAGTACATCTATGCAGCCTATAATTCTAAACATATTTGGGGCACACTGGGTGGGAGCTATGATAAGCTCTTGGTAACTGTGAGGGCATGAGTAGATTATGGGAGTTTTGCAGGTTCAGTGTATGAGTGCTAAAGTGAGGTGAGTGATTAAATTGGGCAGTATTTATATCAAAGGAGAGTCCCAAGCAGGAAAATTCCTGCCTGGGTTGCAGCTGTTGGATTCACATCACGCTATAGAACGTGGGGAACAAGGAGCCGTAAAAATTAATGAAGGCGCGTCTTGTATGCCAAAGCATCAGGAGTGTGCCTTGGGTAGTTAAAAAGGCACCTATGTAGTGAGGGATGATGTATCACGAGTGCAGAGTAATTATGGTGACATCGAAATCCTCCTTTCTTCTCTAGGAGCCAGAAAGAAGAATCCCGAGGGGCTATTGTGGGGTTGATAGGTCCAGGAGTATATATTGGGCTAGAGGCCCAATCCTCTTCCTAAGAATTTGTGTTGTTAAGTTAAGAAATAGTCTAATCATGATCATCCAAGAAAGTGGTCCGAGGAGTACTTCCTCGGCTGAGCAAAGCCAAGGTCATACGGTGCAGCTTGCCACCCAGAAGCGACGTTCTAGGAGATCCTGTAGGTAAGGATCTACATCGTAAGAGCATTGAACAGAAAAAGACTATGAAATATCTAGGGGAAAGCTGTTATCACTTCATTTAATACTCTGCAACTAACTCTCTGACCGCATTATGAGGAGGTGATGCTTGTGCATCAGTGTGCAGCCTTACAGCTACTCTCAAAAGCTTCGAGGAGATGCTGATGAGATAAGTATCCATACTAACAATCTGATCCATACGTGGAGGATAGAGAGAGGAGGAAGGATGGTATAAAAGGCAAAGGAAACCCCCAGAATTGGGGATTAGCAAAAGAAAGAGAGGAAATACTGTAGACTGAGAAATAATATTTGTAATCTGTTATTAAATGTGAGAAAGACATATAAGGAGGATTTAGCCACCTCGGATTGAGTTCGAGGACGATTTACCTTATATAAACTTGTTTCTATTGTGATCTTGGCCTATTATAATTAGTATACAAACTCATTAGAACCTAGATTTCAAACTCACTCTCTATAAATTCATTGTATTGAGCTCTTTGAGCTTATTTCCTTTCTATTTTTAGGCTTAGATACAAATTGCACCCTACAGAATTAATGAGAGATAAGTGTGGCAGCCAACTTTTATTTAAACATCATGAAATTCTTGTAAATGTGTAATAGGCTAACTGCTATTGAACTACTCAAATTAATTAAATATTCACTATAATTAGAAGATCGTGAAATTTTTGTTTTGGGCGTATTGGGTTTTGAGTTTGGGAGTTTATTATGTTAGTAAGATTTGTGAGTGTCCATTACTATAGTTGTAATCCATATAGTTGATATCATACTAATACATATGTTTTTGAGGCATTGAAAATTTACAAGTTATTTATTTTAATATATACTTTTAATTGATTTAAAATCTACTCTATATTTAGTCCCTTCATTGGAATTTTAGTAAATCATGGAAATTCTTAGGTACTTGTGAGCAATTTTAGTAAATCTGATGTGATCCAAAAAATTTGTTTAATTATGTATAATTTTTTTTTAAAAAACCCTTTCATTAACTGCCTAATATTTTTTATTTTTTATTTTTATTTTTTTGACGGAAGATAGAGAAACAGGCCTAATTAATCCTAAGTCGCGCGGAGTCCTACTCCTAACCGGCCAAGGATATAGCATTTTTTTTATAAAAAATTTCTTTACTTTTTTATTCTCAACCGACAGTCATTCTCCACTATAAAAGATCGAATAAGCTGCTTCTTTCTGCTTTCATACTTCCATCCCAAGAAAACACTAATTAACCTAGCTCAATGTATCTCTCTCACTCTGAGAGTAACATGATGGTGGATTATGGTAACGAAGATGATCTTTTGCCTTGCTTTAGGTTTCGACCAACGCATGTTGAGATAGTTGAACATTATCTCTACAATAAGGTACATGGATTGCCGCTGAGTTCAAACGACGTTTTGATCGAGTGTGATCTCTATGGAGAAAAGGATTCTTGGAGTTGGAGGAAATACTTCAAGGACAGCGATGAGACTAGTCTTTACTTCTTCACGAAACTGAAGAAAGTGACAACCAATGGTTCAAGAATACAAAGGAGCACTCCCTACGGCACATGGAAACTCAATAACGATAAGCCAATATATCGAGATAAAGCTAAGAAGAACCAAATTGGCTCTATGAGAAGTCTTACTTATATGCCGCACAAAGGGCTCAAATCTACCATCGGCCGATGGGTCATGCATGAGTTTAGATTGGCGGGGAGACTCCTACGCAATAAACAGGTAACTATCTTTAAAAATTTTGAAAGAAAGAAAGTTTTTTTTGTTGCATTCTCGTGTTGTCGTTAATATCGAGTTTCTATGTTTGAATGATATATATTACGTGCTATAGGTTGTTTAGATTATTGGGTTGTTAAAATTTGCAAAAATTGTATTTTTATGTTTTAGTCTATGAGTATTTTAATATTTGAAAGTAATTAAGGTTATTTTGTAATAAGGTAATTAGGGTTTTCTTGGCCAAATAAAACTAGAGATTAAATTTTTTTATATAAACAAAATATTGTACTCGAGTTTCGACTCCAACCAACACTAGGAGTCAATTAACCTAGTGCTAACTTTGAGTGGTTCTCCTTGTTTGAAAGAAAGAAAGTTTCTTTGTTGCATTCTTGTGCTATCGTTAATTGGGAGTTTCTATGTTTGAATGATATTACGTGCTATTGGTTGTTTAGATTATTGGGTTGTTAAAATTTGCTAAAATTGTATTTTTATGTTTTAGTCTATGAGTATTTTAATATTTGAAAATAACCTTATTTTGTAATAAAGTAATTAGGGTTTTCTTGACCAAATAGAACTAGGGTTTAATTTTCCTACATAAGCAAAATATTGTACTCTAGTTTCAACTCCAACCAACACTAGGAGTCAATTAACTAGTGCTAACTTTGAGTGGTTCTCCTTGTTTGAAAGAAAGAAAGTTTCTTTGTTGCATTCTTGTGCTATCGTTAATTGGGAGTTTCTATGTTTGAATGATATTACGTGCTATTGGTTGTTTAGATTATTGGGTTGTTAAAATTTGCTAAAATTGTATTTTTATGTTTTAGTCTATGAGTATTTTAATATTTGAAAATAACCTTATTTTGTAATAAAGTAATTAGGGTTTTCTTGACCAAATAGAACTAGGGTTTAATTTTCCTACATAAGCAAAATATTGTACTCTAGTTTCAACTCCAACCAACACTAGGAGTCAATTAACCTAGTGCTAACTTTTAGTGATTTTCGTTGTTTGGTGCTAACTCCAGGCAAACCTAAATGTTGACTCATGCTACATATGTATATATATATTTTTTGTTTTTAAAAATTTTATCTATTTATCATGCTACATAATATTTTGTGGTATATTGTTGTTTAGATAACTGGGTTGTGCTTTTCGTTATCGGGGTTAGGGATATCTTACTGCCATGGTGTTTATATTGCATGGATTGTGCTACTTTGCTTTAAGTATATGCATAAATACATTGTAGGCTTGGTTTCCTAAATGGATATGATGTTATGGGAATCTTGATATTGCCTTCCGAATCTCTCTAGTGTATTTGGTGTCATTTGATTGATTGACTTGTTAATCAGAGTAAGATTTGTATTTTTATCACTTCTCTCTGTTAAAAAAATTGGTTCTTATTTATTTCTATATAAATGTCTTTAGTTTATTGTTTCTGATTTTCCTTTTGTAGCCATATTGATTTTATCAATATCTTTTTTTAGCTTTTATTAAACAACACTTAATCAACATATTTTTTTTCTTGCAGTATGAGGATTATGTGATTTGTAGGATCGAAAGCCAACGAAATAAGGAAAAAGAAGACAGGCTTACAAGAGAGGTCATTCAAAATGAAGAGCATTCTGTAGAAATATTTGAGCAACAGAAAGATGGCATGACTAACACTAAGTTTGCGGATGACATTGATGACATCGAATTAGAACAGTTGGGGGCTTACGTTTCATCGTTGGAATTTGAATCACGCCCATGGGAATGGGATTGGACGGCAATAGACACAACATCCTCAAACCTTCATGCTGCCAATGCCGTAGAGGCTTAGACACTTTCTGTTTCTCTTTACAGCCCTGATTATGGATTTATTTAGTTTTCGATTCTTTTGTTATGAGTACATATGTAATATTCAAGCTATTCTGAATATTGGTTGGTCTTCCAACTATAATAAAAAATTAAGATTTGTTCCTCTCTACATATGCTCTAGTATTGTTGCAAAATCTTTTTGGTTCATTTTTTGTTAGTGCCAAATTGTTTTGTAGCTGTTTTGCTTATATGGAAAGTTAGAATATTCATTGATAAGAGTTTGCCGTAGAATCCAAAGGTTTTACAGCATGTTGACCTATCTTTATATTTATTTTTCAATTAAATGAGACAATTTGAGAGAAATTATTAGGTACACTAAAAGAACAGTTAAAATGGTTCTTCCAACCACTAAAATGATCAGAGAGGACCACCTCAACAGTACCCTTCAGTAGACTTAATAATTTCTCACAATTTGGGTCTATTGAATTCAGTAAGTATCACTAATTTCTTGCATCTTTGATTTGTTACTATCGTCTATTCCTATTTATGTTCATTTTTTTTTGAAAGATATTTATGTTCGTTTGGATACTTCATGTAATTGAATTTTAGTGTCATTAGTTTCTAACTTGAATGACCTTTTTTTCCATGTATCCTACTCAATTGTTTGACTTTTAGTTGCTATTTTTATCTAACATGTTGAAATTTAGCTACTGAATGATAATATGTCAATCACAAAACTGCAATGAATAATTATGGATACGCAAATTAATAATTTTTTAATAAATTAAATTAATCATGTTCAATTTTCAATGATTTGATATTTGAAGTGAATTTCAATTATTACCAGATTAGTGGGTTCTAGTTAGCTCAATTAATAAAAGTCTCTGATGATTGTGTAAGAGATCTGGGATTCAATCTCCATCTACATCAAAAACTGATTGGTGTCAAGAATTATTATCAAGAGCCAATGTCATAGATTGAAACTCTCTCTCTCTCTCTCTCTCAAAAAAAAAAAAAAAAAAAAAAAAAAAAAAAACTATTACCAGCTTTTTGCACACTTTCCAGCTTTTTGCGTGGTTTCCTCTATATTGCTTTAAAACTGACAAGAGCTTTTCTACCATTTCATTCTAAAATTTCAAGATAATCCTCGTCGGAAGGAAACAATAACCCTTGTTTTACATTGATATTGCTCTAGGCAATGCTTCTTTACACACTGATTATCCGACATAATGAAAGAGATCAAATACATAATGTCCAAAACTTACATCAATATGCCTCAACAATCAAGAAAGAGCTAATCAGGACTCCCACATTAATAATAGGCAATCAAAACCACCACCAAATTTCAACTGTATTGGCTGGGAAGCTTCCTCATAGTGACCTAACAATCTATAGAAATGCAGCCTTGGGAAAGGCTTGAATTATCAGCTTTTCCCACGAAAGGATTAATTCTCACCCAAACAAGAGAGAAGACTGAGGCCAAAAGCACTGACCACAGAACAACAATGGTTGGTGTTCGGTTTTGGCGACCCATGAGACCTTTGAGGAAGGGGTACAAATGAAGAATCACCCAGAAGGCAAAGAACACCTTGCCAAAGAGAGGTCCCCAAGCTTCATACCCTTTATTAAGTGCATCCGAAAATCCAGCAACAACACCAACCAAGTTGATTATGATCAATGTTGTTGGAGGGATCAGAACTGTTGTCCACTTGACAATGTAGAGCTCACCAAACTCTCCATCATCAGCTGCCTTTGAAGTGACAGTGAAGTTGGTGTCAACTCCAGCTAACATCTTCAGGAAACCTTGGAAGACAGCAAAGAGATGGGCTGAAACACCTCCAATCACCCAGAACTGCTCATTACGCCACCAGTCTTCTATGCTGACACCACTCCACCGTAGTTCGAGCACACTGGTCACAATGATGGACATGAAAAGGCCAAGAAACAGGGTGCTTGCTAGGTTGGAAAGCTGAACCAAAATCCAATGCATCATGTGAAGTAAGTTCATGAGTAAATGGTTTCAAACCGTAATCATGAGAAATAAAACTGTAGCCAGGTTAAATTTTTAATCAAATGTCAAAGTTAATAACATTACTTCAGTGGTCACTGATTTTGAATATTGACATAGCTCTTTTTAGGAAGTTAAGAAGAGCTCTCTATAGTCATACAAGGCCTAGTAAAAAAGTAAACTGATGCATTTTTCATACTTGTTTCAAATGTATAAATTGCATCCAACTTTGTCTTTATTTCTATGTTGGCCAATGTTATTATGTAACAATCTAACAAAGCCACCCCCTGATATGGTTTCAAATAATGAATTTATGTTGCAAATAATTATCTAACTATTTCAAATTCTTCAATAACTTTTGATAACTACTGAACATAAAAAACACACTTATCTGTAAATTTTCAACAGGAAGTACAAGAAATTACCGTTGGTATGATGAATTTTCCGGTGAGAAGGCAAACTGCAGGAATTGTGCAATAGGCAATGAGAGGGAGGGATGTAAATGGATAAACAATGGTGTTTGTATACGCTAGTCTTTGAAGCCATTTGAGGCGGCCTCCTGCAAACCCATACCATAGGGGACAATGTCTGCTAAGGAAAATCTCCACAGACCCAAGTGCCCACCGGAGGACTTGATGCAATCTATCAGACAGATTGATAGGGGCTGAACCCTTGAATGCAGGCCTTACGGGCATGCAGTAAATTGATCTCCATCCTCGGCAGTGCATCTTGAAACCAGTTAAAATATCCTCAGTGACGGAGCCATATATCCAACCAATCTGGGAAGTCAGAATAAAAATTGTGAATTAATCATTGGTGAGAAGGTAAGATCCAGTAATGGTTAACGCTCAAGTAAAAGATTAGAGGTAAATGCAACACAACTTAAAGCCAAAAGATAATAATGGATGGGCAACAAAGAAGGAAAGGAGACTTTCCCCAGCAGAAGGCCACACCCAAGCCAGCAGTAATTAAAACTGAAATCGGAACTAAAATTTTATCTATAAATTTTGTAAAGATTGTAATGAATTCACATGCTAGAATAATTGCAATAATAGCACATGATTTTCAAATGAGAACAAGAATAAAATAAAAAAGTCCACCTCTTTTCCCCATGCGGTCTTTTCTTCATAACCACAGCTGATGACATGAATTGCTTCATTAATCAATGCTGCTGGGTTGACAGATTCAGGAACTCCACCATTTTCCATTAGTGTAGACTCAATAAATACAGAAGACAAGCCAAAAGTTTTCTCAAAGCTCATCTGGGAGATCAGCATTGACCTTTCATGCTCATCATAATCTGCCCAAAGAAAACCAAAAATATATTAATTATTGAAAACTACAAACTATTTGCCTAAATCCAATGGCCTCAATAACTATACTTACTATCAATCTCCCTGAGGTTAAAGATTGCCGCATCTAGCTCTTCCCGTTTTGCATCTCGGTAAACGTCTGAGGGATCTTTAGGAGTCTTCTTGGAGGGGCAGCAACAAGAGCAGCAGCCACACCATGAGCAGGATGAGGAGGAAGACTTAGGTAAGCTGGGCATAGAACTCGGCCCATAGCCATAAAGTGCTTGCCTATTGAAAACACAACCTGTTCCCACATAAACTGGTCCTTGAAGGCCATCTAATCCTTTCATGTTAACCTGAAATTGAAATGAAGAGATTCTCAAAACTCAGAGGGCTCCAACTTTTATGATAATGCATGGACCAATATCAGCATTGTGGCATTAGCTCGTTTCCCTCAAATGATTCTATTTCATTTTTAAAAATGACATGTTAAAAGGCAATTAGTACAATGCATCTATTTCTATACATCAATTGAAGACGGAATTTGTGAGTTTGACTTCAACATAACTCAATTATTTATTTTTATAGTTTGACCTAATTACCAAAACTCCCAAGCATATTTATAAGCTAAATTTGATATAATCTTTTGTGACGGATGAATTTCTGATGTACTTGAAAAAGAAATAATATTTTTATTTCTTTAAAATATAAGTCATTATAAGGAAAATATTAAAACAAATGGAGGGGATATGCTAGCTTTAGACTTACATCAAAGAAAACTGTGTTTCGGTTGGCATATCTGTCACTGCGATCAATGCCATCAAACCTCTGAGGGAACTGCACGTAGCATAAATCTCGACCAACTTGTGGATCCATCAAGAAACACATTGCCTCACGAACCGCCTTGCTATTATTAACATAATGATCACAGTCAAGGTTGAGGATGTAGGGAGCATTGGTAAGAACTGCAGATACTCGAACCTGTACAAATCCAACCATTCAAATAAATTGTAATGTTTGAGTTCCTATGCAAATCATTAATTTTGAGAAAGTATGTGAACATACCAGAGCATTTTCAGCACCAGCTTTCTTGTGGTGCTGGTAGCCTGGTCTCTTTTCTCTGGATACATAGACCAGTCGAGGAAGTTCATTTCCCTCTATATCATGGGCACCAGTATGTCCAAGGAAAACCTGAAGTGGGTGGAAAAATGCCATTCGTGAAGATTATTACATTTTCAAACTATGAGGCAGCAGTTGAAAACATTATCTAATAAGAGATGTAAGAACTGATGTGGATTGATAGTTGATAAAACTTAAAGTACTTTGACAACAGAAAAGAAGAAAAAATATCCACTCAGAAATTATCTTTGAATAATAATAGTTTTAAATAAAAAATCCATAGACAACTTATAAGTAATTGCCTTAAGCTTCAAAACCTACAGCTTAAGGATTAGTTAAGTCCTAGTTTGTTTCTAGCTACCAGATGATTCTGAAATGTAAGATATTTAAAAGCTAGATATTGCACAATTAACTAAAAGCGTAAACCACAAAATTGTCTATAAGATAAATTTACCTGAATCATTCCTGGGTGGTCACGGGTGTTATTCCCCGGCCAAGATGTTCCATCTTGCATTGTCCAGCCTTCTTCTGGTGTTTTCTGAGCCTTTGCTACTAAACCATTAATCCGCACTTTAAACTCTTCATAATCTCTCTGTAACAAGATAAAAACCAAAATTTGAGATGGTTGCTTTTAGAGACCATTATTACAACTTAAGAATCCATTAAAATATCAAAGTGGAATGAGCAATTGACAAGTTGTAGCCAGATATTTCAGTTGCTTACCTTCATTGCTCTACGTTCCTTGACAAATGAAGGTTGCACTTTATCCTTCAAATAGTCAATCTTCTGTGCGAAGTAAAACTCAGGTGCACGTGGTTCAATTGCAAATTTTTTGCAAAACGGTACCCACTTCCTTGCAAATTCAGATGTTTCAACAAGAGATTCAAATGAAAGCATGGCAGCTCCATCATCTGACAAATAGCAGGAGACTTTATCCACAGGGTAGTCCACAGCAAGGATGGAAAGCACGGTATTGGCAGTGATCAACGGTGGTTCTTTCAAAGGGTCAACTGTACTCACAAAGAAATCCACAGCAGCAAGCTGGGAGATTTCACCCTCTCTTTCAAACCTGACATAGAAGTGAGTTTAAGTATCCCATGTATGTATTCAAAAATAGCTTTCATAATTATGTTTTAAGTTTTTCAATAAAGTAGATCCATTACTATATGCCACTTAGTGAATGCTAATTCTCTTCATTTGTAACCTTACGTTAAATTACTTGCAGATTCAGCCTAAGCCTACTAAGCTTGACATGTAATTCATAGGTGACATGAGACCATGATTCAGGGCCCAATACATAATAATATAGTCAAAGGAGACATAAGATCAAGATTAAGAACATTAGTTGAGAATGCTTGACCAGGTTTAATGCTAAAATGTCAAGTTAAATGAGAGAAGTATGAGTTTCACAGAGGATCTGATACTATCGAACACTTTCAAACAAAAAATCTTGTGGCACTACTAAAACTTTCAAACAATTACAGCTATCATCTTTGACATCTACAGTCATCCATATAAGAGTGATGTATGTACCTTGCAGACAGCCTGTCAATAAATGTCTCCCTCTGGATTGGAGACCATTTAGGGAACTGATCCAATACCCAAGAAAAAGCAAACCATATCTCACATATGACAGAAGTGAGCCACAGACCAAAAGCACTATCAACAGGATGTGTTATTCGGTAATGGAAGAAGAGTGACAAAATTATCAATCTCATGATTATAACAGCTCTATATGGTGTGAGCTTGCTGGATGGAATCGGAATAATAGCTGAAAGTGGTTGTGCAGCATCTGGGGACCTGAAAAAGCAATGGAAATATCCGATTAATATATTTAGTTTTGTAGAACAAATTAAAAATTGATATATCAATGGGGAATGAACAAACTAAAAAATGCAATGAATTTGCTCTGTTCCCCTTCAGAATATCATACAGCAGAAAGCACCACTACGATTTTTTTTCACACCTTCATTAAAAAAAAAAAAAAACCATTTATATGATGCTAAAGAAAAAGATAGGAAGTTGATTCTTATTGAAAATATTTTGTGTGTACTGATCCATTTTTTATTGCAATTAAGGGTTTCTAGCAGAGAAAATCATTGCCAATTTGGTGAGAAAAAAATAGAAACCACATGAGGAAAAAAATTTAACTAAGCAAATTAATTCATCAAGGGCTTAATAAACAGATAGTTCCTTTCATCCATGGCTTAACGTACAAAGGATTTGATAGCATGACCACAAAGAAAAAGACCATAGCCATAGGAAAAAGCTTTAAGCCATTCATGATTTCAGTAGTATTTTACAAACAAATTTAAAAACTTGTCCCTCTAGTTATCCTTTTTTATTTATGTATTGAACCATCCTACATTTCTTATAATTTGACTCTCTGGAAATTCATCTTTCTTGTCACTTACAGTTTCTCTTCCATCTGCTGGTCAGATGGAACTTGATTATCCTTTTCAGCCTTAATTTCAGCCTTAGTAGCAGCCTTTTTCTTTTTGCTCTTCTTATCCTTCCAACTCTCCACCCTATTCTTCCAGATCGGATTCCCAGATTCATCATTTAGTTCTTCAAGAAAACACCAAGTAATGTAAATAACAAATCTATTAAAATTGAATAGAAAGATCAACACAACACAAGAAATTAATATTACTTACCACTATCCACTGTGGATACACTACTGATATGTCTAGCATGAAGTCCAACTTCCTGTACAAACCAAGATAAATGATACCAAGCTTTCAACATCAAAACTTTCTTAGAATGTATTTAAAGGTTGGATGTTTAATCAACATAGCCAGGAAAAGGGTTTTCATTGCACTTCCTCAAAATTGCCTGTCATACTACTACTTCCACCTAGAGTTATATTTTATATGTATGAAACATAATTTACAACAGCAATCACCTGAGGATCACTGAGGTGAGCTGCCATAGTGGATCGATTGCCTGAAACCTTCACTTCAGCATCATCCAGTGAGTTCTCTAGGGAATTCAAAGACACAATTAGCTTAGGATACTAGACAAAGCAATGCATGTTTAATAGAGAAGACACATAGCTACAAAACTAGAACAACCCATTTTTCTTTCTAGAAGTCATCCCTAATTGTTTAATTCAATTTTTCTGAAGTAGAGAGAGAAAATATAAGAACTTTAATAGGGAGAGAAACAAAGCCATGTGGATGAATTTTCTTTCTTCTCCTACATTTCCCCTAGAATTGAAAAGTTAACGAGATTTTCAACAACTATTAACATTACAAATGCAAGAGAAATCAGCAGAACAAAAATATCATATCCCCAATTGTATTGGCTCAATCAATGTCTAAGAAAGTTTTTTAAGTTTGTACAAATGATCATCAGATAATGTTGTCAAATTTATCCTACACATGGATGACCTCAATAGCAATTACCCACATAATGATATGCAAAAATTTAACCAAAAAAATATAAACTTGATCAAGAAATTTGAAGTTAGAGATACAATACCATCATATGGAGCACCACAACGCAAGCAAAGTTTGCGCCCCTCCTTAATCTCCAAGTCAACACAAGCCTTGCAAATGGAGAAATTGCATTCATGGCAAGCCACAAACAATTCCCCATTGGCATTGACTCCAACTTGCTCACCACAAGAATTGCAAACAGGAACTCCAGACTCCATCATTTTGATATATCACTTCACTTCAGTTCTAGTACTTTTTTCCTAAGAGACCCAATGGGCTGTTTTTGGTTTTATATGACTGACCCCCAACAAAAGGTAGGGAATGGTGGTGTGTATGAAGCAATGGCACATGCATTTTTGTAATGGTGAGAAGGGGTTGAAGGTGGTGGTTGAAAGGGTATGGAGGTTGGGGTGTTGGTGTCATTTTTTTCTTTTTCTTTTTCTTATTTTTTCAGCTCTGCAGAGACAGAGAGGACAGAGAGACAGAGAGTGTGGCAACGTCAATCTGTTTGGTTCGAAGAGAAACGAGTTTGAAATATTGCGGGAAGTGTAAGGAATGGTTTCGGTTGAGAGGGGTACATCTTTTACCAACCAATCTTGCAGACTAGTCTAAGGAAAGACTAACCTGGCACTGCCATGTCAGACCAACTAAATCTAAATATAAAAAAAAAAATAAAACACCTCGTGCCCTCCCCCTAAAAAAAAAAAAATTGTATTTAATTTCATTCTTAATTTTCATCCAATTCTTGTCTCTAATACATATGAAATTAAAATTTGACACTAATATTTGTTTCTTTATGAGAAGAAAATGGGAGGCCAGGGCTTGGCCCATATTTATCTTCAAGAACAAATACCCAAAAAGGGGAGAAAAGAATGCAAAAGGCCCATTAATATCTTGCTACAAATTTATTTATTTTATTATTTATGAATCTTGCTACATACACTATGAATCCATATAGCTTTTGATTTACACCCCTCTCTACTATATCTTAAATAAAGGAAAAAAAAAATAGGAATAGTTCGAGCTTTTTGTTAACAAGAACCACAAAACACATTGATTGGTCTAATAGGCCACAAAATTTAGAAAAAATCATTTATTTGTTGTTTACTCGTTTTTGTTCAAGCGTGTCTAACGAGGGTCTTAAAAGCTTTTTGTATGAATTTTGTTTGAGTAAAAATGATTTTGCGTTAGTGAAAATACTATTTTTCGCAACCCACATTCAACTTATTTAATGGATTCCTAAATAAATAAAAAAAAATAAAAATAAAAACTTATTTAATGGATTTCTAATCTAACCCAAATACTTCAATCTCAATTTGGAATCTCTGTCTCTCTCTGGTAGATACAAGGTCTTAATTAATAGGGGATAAATTTTAGGTACAAGAAATTTTACATTAGGTTTCTCAAATAAATTCAAATACATGGTTGTATTGACTAATAAGGTACAAATAAAATGATCTTTTTCAATGACATTTAATTTCAATGTAATGATATGCTTGATATTTAACAATTTCTGAGATAAATGCTAAAGTGATGGGATTTTCTCTTTAAAACATAAATGATGAGTGAATTTGGCACCAAATGTTCAGGTGATGGGACTGGAATTAAAAGGCAAGTTCTCTTCTGTCAATTCATTCCCTATAGAATTTCAATTAATGTAAGGAAATACCAATCCCCTCACTTTGATATTGCTCAATCAAGGCAATGCTTTTCCACTCAGAGATTATCCAACACTCAGGAAAAGATAACTACATATTGTCCAAAACTTACTTCAATATGCCACAACAGTCAAGAAACAACTAAACATGGCTCCCACCTCAACAATAGGCAATCAAAACCATCATCAAAAACTATGGGAAGCTTCATGTAGTGATATCACAATCTATAGCAATGCAGGTTGGGGCAATGGTTGAGCTGTCAACTTTGTTCACAAAGGGATCTATCTTCACCCAAATAAGAGAGAACACTGAGGCCAACAGCACTGACCAAAGAACAACAATGGTTGGAGTCCGGTTTTGGCGACCCATCAGACCCTTCATGAATGGAAAGAGATGAGAAATAACCCAGAAAGCAAAGAAATTCTTGCCAAAGAGTGGCCCCCATGCTCCAATTCCCTTGTTTAGTGCATCAGAAAATCCAGCAACAATGCCAACAATGTTGATTATGATTAGCGTTGTTGGAGGGATGAGAAGTGTTGTCCACTTGACAATGTAGAGATCACCAAACTCTATGTCATCAGCTGCCTTTGCAGTGACTGTGAAGTTGGTATCAATTCCACCCATCAGGTTGAGGAATCCTTGGAAGACGGCAAAGAGATGGGATGAAACACCTCCAATCACCCAGAACTGCTCATTTCTCCACCAGTCTTGAATGCTGACACCACTCCACCACATCTCAATCACATTAGTAAGAATGATGGAGGTGGTAAGGCCAAGATAAAGGAGGTTTCCAAGGTTGGTCATCTGAAACAAATTACAAGGTATAACATGAGGTAAGTTCTTTGAGTACATTGTTTGAAAACATAAACATTAAAAAAATTGTAGCAAGATTGGATTTTTTATTATATGCTTAAGTTCATCAAACATACATCAGTGCTCATTGATTTTGACTATTGACCAACATCTTCATGAAATTTGGAAAAACACCACATAGTCATACCAGGCTTACTTAAAAATTAATCTGATGCATTTACATAATTGTATGTAGCACAGTGTTATTTTGTATCAATTTGTCTAAACTACCTATCCCAAGACCCCAAAAACACAAGATTTCTAAGTTTTAAGGGAAAGTACAAGAAATTACCGTATCTGTTGCTACAATAAATTTTCCTGTGAGAAGGCAAATTGCAGGGATTGTGCAGTATACTACGAGAGGGAAGGATGTAAATGGATAAACAACTGTGCTTATATATGCTAGTCTTTGAAGCCATTTGAGGCGGCCTGCTGCATAACCATACCATAAGGGACAATGTCTGCTAAGGAAAATCTCCACAGATCCAAGTGCCCACCGGAGAACTTGGTGTAGTCGATCAGATAGGTTGAGGGGGACTGAACCTTTGAATGCTGGTCTTAAGGGCATGCAGTAAATTGATCTCCATCCTCGGCAGTGCATTTTGAAACCCGTCAAAATATCCTCAGTGACCGAACCATATATCCAACCAATCTGGGAGGTCAGAATACAAAATTTGAATTATTACAAAAAAGTGAGAGGTTTATATGGGTTTCAAGGTCAAATTTAGTAATGGTTAATGCTCAGGTGAAAGTTTAGATGTAAATGTATGCAGTACAGCTTATTACAATAACATCCGAACATATTGGCAACCAAGAAGGGAAGCATGAAATTGCCACATGAGAGCAAGAATAAAAAGAATGTACCTCTCTTCCCCATGAAGTCTTCTGTTCATAACCACAGCTAATGACATGAATTGCTTCCTTGATCAATGTTGATGGGTCAGCAGATTCAGGCACTCCTCCATTTTCCGTTAGTGTAGACTCAATAAATACTGAAGAAGTGCCAAAAGTTCTCTCAAGGCTCATCTGGGAGATCAGCAATGACCTCTCGTTTTGATCATAATCTGCAACGAAAAATCCAAGCATATCTTAATTACTGCACGAAATGTCTGTTTAACTATTTTTCTTCACAACTAGACTTACTTTCAATCTCCTTGAGGTTAAATATGCCAGCATCAAGTTCCTCTTGTTTTGCATCTCGGTAAACCTCTGAAGGATCTTTAGAGGGCTCCTTGGAGGAGCGCTTGCCAAACCATGAGCGGGATGGGGGAGGAGCCGTAGGTAAGCCAGGCAAAGAAGGAGGTCCATAGCCATAAAGTGCTTGCCTATTGAAAACACAACCTGTTCCCACATAAAATGGTCCTTGAATGCCATCTAGTCCTTTCATATTAATCTGAAATTGGAATGAAGAGAGTCTCAAAACTCAGAAGGCTGAATACTTTGGTAATTATGCTGGGACTCCATCACAGCATAATATTTTTTTCTCCCATTCTTCTATTTTATTATGAAAATGTGATATGTCGATTTGCAAATGGGATAATAAATCTACTTCTATTCATAAATTGAGAGAGTAAAATTTGAGTTGGACTTGAACTAAAAAACACAGCTTGAATCGAAATGCTTCTGAATCCTTAATATTTACCATATATGAAGTTATAAACCAGTTTCCAAATCCTGAAATACTCACCATATATTAATGTAGAAACTTATTTTCCTTTATTTTTTTTTAATCATTTGACAATAAAACTCCCAACTTGATTGATCAATTAACTTTTATAAAGATCTGTCTATGATGGATGAATTTCTGATATAGTTTGACACAGCTTTGAAATTTATATTTCTTACTTTCATAATATAGACAAGTGCTTATAAGGAAACTAACAAAAACAACAGATAAATCCATACGTGCTATCTTTAAACTTACATCAAAGAAAACTGTGTTGCGGTTGGCATATCGATCACTACGATCAATTCCATCAAACCTATTAGGGAACTGCACATAGCATACATCCCGACCAACTTGTGGGTCCATCAAGAAGCACATCGCCTCACGAACTGCCTTGCAATTGTTAACATAGTGATCACAATCAAGGTTGAGGATGTAGGGAGCATTTGTAAGAACTGCAGACACCCTAATCTGTAAATCCAACCATTCAAGTGTTATTGTAATGTTAAGAGTTCCAACGCCAATCATAATTTTGTGAAACTATATTAACATACCAGAGCATTTTCAGCACCAGCTTTCTTGTGGTGTCGGTAGACTGGTCTTTTCTCCCTGGATACATAGACCAGTCGAGGAAGTTCATTTCCCTCTACATCATGGGCACCACTATGTCCAAGGAAAACCTGAATCGATGAAAAAAAATACCATAGTTAAAAACTCGTATTTTACAAACAGGGATGCACAATGTAAAAGCATTTTTCTGAGAAGATCTGTAAAAACATTAATGGACTAATAGTTGCTAAAATTTGTAATTTGGCGAGAGAAAAGAAGAAATTCTATCCACTCAGAAATTATGTTTCCATAATTGCAAGTAAATGCAGACGAGATCTTCAAGTAATGGCCTTAAGCTTCAAAGCTTTCAGCCCAAGAATTATTTTGAGAAAAAGCCTTGTTTCATTCTATATATTAAATGCTTCCTGAAATGTGAGATAAACCACTAAATGTTATACTATTAATTGAATTTTATACAAAAAATTTAGCTATAAGCTACGCTTACCTGAATCATTCCTGTGTGGTCATTACTGTCATTCCCTGGCCAAGGTCTTCCATCTTGCATAGTCCAACCTTCTTCTGGTTTTTTTTGAGCCTTTGCTACTAAAGCATTAATGCGCACTCTAAACTCTTCATAATCTCTCTGTAGCAAAATAGAACCAATTTTGAGACTGATTAGTTTTAGAGACACAATAATACATAAGTTTACCAACAATTACACTTAAGAGAAGCAGAATCTGCTGGCCATAAGTTTAATGTGAATTGAATCAAAATCCTTAAGATGTCAAAGTGGAATTAGTAATTGAGAAGTTGTAGCTAGACAGCATTCAGTTGCTTACCTTTATTGCTCTACGTTCTTTCACAAAGGAAGGTTGAACTTTATCCTTCAAATAGTCAAACTTCTGTGCAAAGTAGTACTCAGGTGTACGTGGTTCAATAGCAAATTTTTTGCAGAATGGTACCCACTTTCTTGCAAAGTCAGCCGTTTCAACAAGAGATTCAAATGAAAGCATGGAAGCTCCATCATCAGACAAATAGCAGCAGACTTTTTCCACGGGGTAGTCCATTGCAAGGATGG
The DNA here is from genome assembly GCA_014183005.1 of Castanea mollissima. Lineage (NCBI taxonomy): Eukaryota > Viridiplantae > Streptophyta > Magnoliopsida > Fagales > Fagaceae > Castanea > Castanea mollissima. The sequence goes on from JACAVU010000002.1 coordinate 39,561,958, forward strand.
AAAGCACAGTATTGGCAGTGATCAATGGTGGTTCTTTCATTGGACAACTGTGCTCACAAAGACATCCACAGAAGCGAGCTGGGAGGGTTCACCCTCTTTTTCAAACCTGATATGGTAGTGAGTTTAACCATTCCATGTATGTATTTTGGTTCAAACTTTAGCTATCATATTTTTGTTAAAATGTTCATCAATTAATAGGTCCATTTATATTTTAGTTCAAAGTTTTACTCAATACATATTCTCTTCTTATGCAACCTTACATGTTAAATTACCTGCAGATTCAACCTAAGCCTACATAAATGATACCCGTGATTGGGGGCCAAGATATAAGCACAGAGTTGAGGTCAATTTCAGAAACATCAGTTGACAATGTTTGTAATCAGGTTTAATTAAAAAATGACAAGTTAATTAGAAAAGGTCAATCTTTATGGAGGATCAGATGCTATTGAACCAGCTTTGTACATGCATAAAATCTTATTGCACTAGTGAACAATTATAGCTTGCATCTTTGACATCGAAAGCCACAAGTATGTATACCTTGCAGACAGCTTGTCGATATATGTCACCCTATTGATTGGAGACCATTTAGGGAACTGATCCAATATCCAAGAAAGAGCAAACCAGATCTCACATATGATAGAAGTGAGCCACAGACCATAAGCACCATCAACAGGATGTGTTATTCGGTAATAGAAGAAGAGAGCCAAAATTATCAATCGAGTGATTACAACAACTCTGTATGGTTTAATTTGGTTGGGTGGAATTGGAATAACACTTGAAAGTGCTTCTGGAGCCTCTGGGGACCTGCAAAGGCACCACCACATCTGATTAATATGCTAGTCTTGTAGAACATAGAATTTTGATATATCAATGGACAATTGTCAAATAATTTGCCATCTCACTGTTTATATTTTAAATCCATTTAAAAAAAAAAAAAAAAAAACTATGTTAAGAAAATAAAAACAATTGAGGAAGTCTTTTGTTTATTTTTTAAACCATGTTATCTTCTACGTTTCTCATCATCCAATAATTGAAATCTGTCTATGTTTTCTTTTTAACTTACTGGTTCTCTTCCTCTCCCATCTGCTGCTCAGATGGAACTTGATCATCCTTTTCAGTCAAAATTTCAGCCTTAGTTGCAGCCTTTTTCTTCTTGTTCTTTTTATCCTTCCAACTCTCCACTCTGTTCTTCCAGATAGGATGCCCGGATTCATCATTTGTTTCTTCAAGAAAACACCAGTTAACGTAAATTCCAAATCCATTGAAATTGAACATAAGGATCAATATGACAAAAAGATATCAGTATTTCTTACCAATATCCACGGAAGACATGTTACTGATGCGTCTAGAATGATGTCCAACATCCTGTTCAAACCATGATGAATGATATACCATAAGCCATCCTAATACTTTTGGAATGTATTTAAAGGTTGAATGTTTACTCAACAGCACCATAACAAGGGTTTTCATTGCACTTCAAAAATTGACTGTCATACTCCTTCCTCCCTAGTAAATTTTTATATATGATGTATGTATGTATGCATATATAAAACATAGAACTCGCAACTGCATTTACCTGAGAGTTATTGAGGTGAGCTGCCATTGTGGATTGATTGCCTGATTCCTTCAGTTCAGCATCATCCACTGAGTTCTCTAGGGAATTCATAACCACACTATTAGCTTTGGATATTAAATCAATCAACCCGCTTATTGGTTATGAGAAGAGTGTATAATGGAGAAGACGCATAGCACCCGAAATTAGAGCAGCCAATTTTTCTTTCTAAAAATTAACCCAACCACTTATACGTCCCTCTACAACGTAATTTTCTGAAATAGAAAGGGAAATTGAAGAAAATGCTTGAAAATAATAAAAGAAGCCACGGTGATACTTTCTTTCCTTCAGTGCATTTTCATTAGAACTAAAAAGTCTACTAGAGTATTAATCACTACTAAAGATGTACTACCCAAAGAAATGTCAGCCCATCAAAAATAGAAATACTTGACTAAAAATATGAACCCTAATTAGGGTAAAACTTAGATAAAATTATTTAATTGCCGTACCTTAGGTCTCCCAATTAATTAAATCCAACTGTGCCGTTGCATTAGCCAATGTAACACAAAGGTGATATATTCCACTCACAACAATTAAATTCAGCCCAGTACCTTATTGGGATATGTAGCCACGTGATTAAATTTAATTAAAAAAATTTAATATACAACACTTAAAAAACTGGATCTTAGTTTTTCCCAACCTATAATATTATCCACAATGTCTAAACTTTTTTTTTACAAGTGATCACCAGATAATGTTGTTGATTTGGCCTATATATATATATATATATATATCTTGGTATCAACTAATGGAACAAGTAATAAAATCATAAAGCACTAATGCAAAGATAAACATATCATTTTGATAATCATATGCAAGAATTTTAAGAACCCACATGTAGTTATACAAAAAAAGAAAAGAAAAACTTAGTTAAGAAATTTGAAGTTAGAGATATACCAGCATATGGAGCACCACAGCGCAAGCATAGTTTCTGCCCCTCCTTAATCTCCAAGTCAGCACAAGCCTTACAAATGGAGAAATTGCACACATGGCAAGCCACAAACACCTCCGCAGTATTGTCATGCTCACCACAAGAATTGCAAACAGCAGGTACCCCATGCTCAGGCTCCATCATGTTTGTTTCAGTTTCAGTTTCACTTTTCATTAGAGTATGGATGCTGGGTTTGATATGAATAAACCCTTAGCACCAGGTAGGAGGGTGTGGTGGTGTGAGTGAAGAAGTGGGGGTGCATGCATATTTGTAGTAGTGAGAAGGGGTGGAGTTTGGTGGTGATTGAAAGGTTCTGAGGTTGAGGTGTTGGTGTCAATTGTCATTGCTTTATGGAGGGAGAGAGAGAGAGAGAGTGACAGAGAGAGAGATGAGGAGCAACGTCTTTTTTTCTTCTTTTGGGTCTGGAAGAGAAAGGAATTTGAAATTTTGCGGGAAGTTTTCGGCGGAGTAGAATCATGTTTAGGAATACATTAGATGAGATGGAATGGAATACACAACACAAGAGTATGGAATATATATGTATATGCATATAGCACTCTTGTTTGGTTCGAGGGAAGAGATGATGAAAGGAAAAGGAGAAGGGGATGAAGAAATTTCGTTGTTTGGTTTGATGATAAGGGTGTAAGTTATTTTCGGCCTTTACCCCACATCTTTATTTATTCTATTTTTTAAAATAGTGCTAGTTAAATTAAAGGTTAAAAAAAAAAACACCAAAGATTTCACTCAAAAGCAATGAAACTTTTAAAGGAAGATAAGAAAAATTACATTATATAAAACACTCTCTTAATCAATGTGGATAATTACCCATTTTCTTTCTTTTTTATTTTTAGAAATAGACACACATATACAAAGAAGAAAAATGAGATTCTAACAAAAAGTTATACCACAAACTCCACTAAAAAAAACTATAGTAACTTTTAAGCGAGGTTGAATTTAATTGTCATGTAAGCATGTTTTCTATCAAAACGCTAATAAATTACCGTTGTTATCATATGCATTATGCATTTCATGTAAAAAAAAAATTGTTAATCTTATTATGAAATATTGACGAATGTTTGATTTGTCATAAACCTAATGCAAAGAGGGTTAATTGTACAAATCGAAAGTTTAAAAACCAAAAATTTATATTTATATAGCTTTTATTCTTACAAAATAATAAGATAATCATAACTTAATAATTATCTCATCTATAAAAATTTTATATTTTAAATTTTAAATTTTTTATTATACTTAAAGATTATAGACAAAACATGAGTTTGTACGTAAAATAGTAAATATTTTTCAATTAACATAAAATTTAGTATGCATATTTAAAATTTGTTTTAAATGTATGGTCCAATGGAAAATTTTTATAAATATTAACCTAATAAAAAATTATAACTTTTGTAAAAATATAACAAGTAAAACATGATATTGACCCCTAACATGCTCCAAGTGTATATTTTGTTAATAATACACATCTTATTAATTTTCTATAGAAATTATTTTAGTATAAGGGGATTCCACAATTTGGGCAACTAGACTCTAAAAATAAAGCACTAAAAACTATTTTTCCTAATACCTTTTATACTTGCAAAACATTAATATGATTAGAAATTAATAACTATCTTATTTTTAACATATTTAATTTTTTTAGTTTTTGTGTATAATTTAAAAATTATATACAAAACATTAGTTTATGGACCATTAAGTAAATAATACCTAGTTAATATTAAATTTACTATTTATGTTAAGAACAAAAAATGTGTGGTGACCTAATTGTGGGATTTTTAAAATATTATTCTAATAAAATATAATTAAGTAATATAACATTAATAAATAGTTGAGAGAGAGAGAGAGAGAGAGGATATTATTATCTTTCACATCAATCCATTAAAGCAATGCCTCAGGCTCATGAAAAGGATAGATGGTAGATATGGCTAAGAGTTCTAGTAAATATTGTAATAATCTATATTATAAAAACATCTGTTTGATTAAAGAAAAAAAAATTAAGTATTACAAAAAAGAAAATTGAATATAATAATATTTGATATAAATAGTAAAACATTGAATTATAAGAGGATCGAATATTGAGTGTCCCATAAAAGGAGCCTTAATTAGCCATCTTTTTTTATGTTTTTAATTTTTAACTTTTAGATTATATAAAAAAGCACAAACATCCTTATAAGGTACATTTCGATCATCTATCATCTATCATCTATTATAAATATAAAACTGAAAACGTAACTATCTTTAAAAAAAAAACCTTTTGATTTATTTTATAATATTTTGCCACCAAAATATATGAGATCTCACAATTTTACACATCATTATATATATATATATATATATATATATATATATATATATATATAATTGAATTTAGATTATATTCAAAGTTTAAATCCTTTATGAGAATACTGCCACATCATATTTTCTTTAAAAAGATTAAATTCTATAAAGATGCGGTATAAAACCTAAGTTTTACACCTTCAATTCTAATATGTCACATCATCATATTACATATTAAATAATAGACATAACCACACTCAATCAATTATAATATCTATTTGAAAATCCAACTTAACTGTGAATTTATTGAGATGTTATTATGTATGGTAGAATCTATTAAATTTTAAGTAAAAAACTAATGTGACAATCTCTTATTGGATAGTGTAAAATATGAAGGCTCATGCTAACGAATGCCCCTTAGGGCATTGGTTAACAATCCATTTTAGGAAAATTTTGATATCACTTTTATAGAAAATGAAAAAAACTGTCAAAACATTAATTGTTTTTCTTTCTTTCCCCATAATTTTTTTTTAAAAAAATAGATTATTAAACAATGCCCTAAGGGCATTCGTTAGCATTTCCCAAATATGAATTTTACACTACATCCTTACTGAATTTGGACTCTTCTTTAAATGGTAGAATCAATAGTTCCATATGCAACTAAATCATAATAAATGCTTATTAATAACTATCATAATTATCAATCTTATATTTAAAGTAAAAAAAATAAAAGAAATAAAAAATTTATTGTTAAACTTTTCCCTATCTCGCACAAGCTATTGAGTACCAACTATTTTTTTTTTAGAGAAAAATTTCAACCTATGACATCAGCTCTTGATAATTGTTCTTTTTCATTAGACCAAGAAACCAATCGGTTTTTGGTATAAGCGGAGATTGAATTCCAGATCTCTTATTCAACAATTAGAGACTTTATCAGTTGAGATAACTAAAACCCACAACTAATTTAATACTATTTCCATCCCATATTTTTTATGCTATCTAAAGTTCTAACTTTTTTGTAAATATCATTACAATAAATTGTCTTTTAGTTAAATGTCTAATTTTCTGAAACTATCTTCATTAATTTAAACTCTAGTGAAAGATTAGCATTGACTATTTTAAACAAATTAACATGTAAGTTAGGAAATTAATGAGAGATATATTTTGGAACATCCTAAAACAGAATAAAGGACCAACAATTTATGAGGGAGTTCATTTTAGTGCCCATGCATCATTTTTCTTGGTTTTTAATTGTAGTCTTGGTTTTCTTATATATATTATTGGGATGAGTGGCTATTGTCGTGTGAGAAATTTTGTAATTGTTCGAGGCTATGTATTGTGGTACGAATTATTTTGATAGGTCTTGTTTCAGTGTCGTTGATCAGTGGTTGTAGGGGTGGGAGTCACTTTCGGCCTGTGATGGGTTTTAGGGGTTTCAACTGCAAACGGGAAGCCCAAAGTGCTGTGGTCCTATAGCATCCCAACTAAAATATATTCAATCGTGTATGGTGCGAATTAGGTTTGGCCATGGCTGTGGATACGAAAGAGCATTATAGCTTTGTTAGTCTAGGGAGTGAAAATGTTGAGATGGAGGTGGAGGATGTAATGTTTTAGGACAGTGTCTACTAGGCACAAAGTACACAATTTAGTTTTTGAACTGAAATTATGACTTTAAAACACAATTTCAATTCAAAACATAATTTATGTGTATCGTTGAATTTAATTTGAGAATTTAAGGTGAATTATCTCTAAATTAATTTTTTCCTATTAGGTGGAGCTTTTTTATTTTGTTAGTTTTATTTGGATATGGATTGGTCGAAACTTGTTTTTTTTTTTTTTTGATAATTCGATGGTTGGGGGTAGGAGCATTGGGGGGATTTGAATCTTAAATATCTCAATTGAAAATATGAGCAGGTAACCATTCCAATTGAATTAAATGGCTCTTGAAACTTGAAACTATTTAATATGATAATAAATTATTTTAAAGGGTGTGGAGGGCATGGTAATATGATTTGAAGAAGAAAAAAAACATCTATTGTACCTTATATGGCGTCTTTAGAAATTGTTTTAACAGTTTAGAATATTTTTGTACAAATGTACAACACAGAAAATGTTTAGTACATTTACTTATAATTAAAAAAAAAGTATTTTTCTAGAATAATTTTGTTCCAAATAGTAAATAAAAGCTATTTTAATATATAAAAAAATTATGTATGTTTTTATTGTGCGTGGATTATATGTATGTATATGTCTATTAATTACATAATATAGTACTCGTATTTTACTTACAAATTCTAACATGATCAGTTAGGGTAAGCTGGTCTACCTTCGTATTAGTGAGAGAAGGGGTGGAGAGTGAGTGGTGATTAGAAAGAGTCTGAGGTTGGGGAGTTGGTGTCATATTGCTCTGCAGAAAAAGATAAAGAGAGTGATGAGAGAATTGAGAAGCCTGCATGTCTATTCTTTTTTGGTGTCATATTGCTCTGCAGAAAGAGATAAAAAGAGAGTGATGAGTATTGAGAAGCCTGCAGGTCTATTCTTTTTGGGTCTGAAAGTGAGAAACTTCAAATTTTACGGGAAGTCGAAGGAATATTTCGGATGTGCCAGTCACATCTTTAACTTTCAAAACCTTAAATAAAAATAAAAATAAATAGGACCTTAAGTTAACATATATGTTGGCAAAATTTCGTAGCCACACCCACACACAACTCTAATATATTGTCACCTGATTCCTATTTCTTCTTCTTTATAATAATATACTAGTGTATAACTCGTGCGTATACATAATACAATAAAAAACAATCAAAATTATATATATATATATATATATATATATATATATATATATATATGTGTGTGTGTGTGTGTGTGTGTGTGTGTGTGTGTGTGTGTGTGTGTGTGTGTGTAAGGACACAAAAATCTGGCAGCCCAAACTCACTAAGAATAGCAAAATTGGTGCTATCGAGTTAGGCTCAAACTAATAGATATTTATAAAGAGAGTGGGGTAAAACAAGTTAGGCTTAGCGCGAGAATTCAGACAGAGAGGGAATGAATGACAAATCAAAGATTATGCATATAAATGGTTCTTTACAATCTTCCCCGAAAACAATGTTCGTGCATAAGGATATACATACACTATTCTCTCTCTCTCTCTCTCTCTCTCTCTCTCTGTTCTTGTTCTAATCTTATTTCCTTGATATTTTTTGGGGGCGTCCTTTCATCTGGAAGTCCTCTTTCTTTATATACTCCTAAGCTTATTGCATCCTAGCCCTCCATCTACAATTCTCCCGACTCTCCTTAGGACACTTGCCCCTTTAAACTTTTGTTGAAGGTAGTAGAAGGAGCTACTTAGCTGTGAATTCTACTGTTTAGGTCACTTTCTCATCAATGCAACTGATAAAGCTATTGTCAGTCATTTAATGCGGAGGCAGTAGGTGAGCTTTTACTAGAAACTTCTTTCACCTACCTTGACTCTCTCTCTCTAAACACCATCCTCTCCATTCGAACTTCCAAGAAGTATTTTGTCTCTTCTCTGCCTATCCTCGGGCGAGTTTCCTCCTCGGGCTTGGAATGCTTTTATAATGATAGTCACAGCTTGTTGAATCCTTCCTCGATCCTTGGGTCCCCATAATATATATATATATATATATATATATATATATATATATATATATATATATGAATTCAAATTATACCTAGGTCATTTTAATTTTTTTTTTTTTTAGATATATACATGAGTTTACTTTTTTTATTTGATTTTTTTATAGTCTATCAATATTAAACTCTTCTTCTTTTGCACAAAATTAACTCTAGAAAAAAAAAAATTTAAAAAAAAACTTAAATAGAAGACATGGTGCAAAATTAGATAGCAATTGAAATTCAATTTAGAATCTAATTAAAATTTCTGACAATTTTTGCTCTATATATATATATATATATATATATTATCAATACATGACAGTTTTGGGCAAGATTAACAGAATGCAAATGCAACTTGATAGATTCTCAATTATATATACCAGGATAGTTCGTAACATCTTCTGATGTGATATTTTATTTGAATTAGATTAGATCTTTTAGCACAAGGCATATTTGAAAGGTACCCAATTGAGATTCAGATTTTGTTTTTGTCGAGCAAGATATGTACTCCTCTCCTCTGTGATATGACCCATCAGTGTTAATGTATATATACTATGATTACTATCCATGAAAGGTCTTACACATCTCGATGATATTAATTTTTCTAAAACTCAGGAACTTTGCTATTAAAATACCTTAATATCTAGAAAGAACATTACTCATTTTAACACATTTAGCCGACTATTTTAAGGATTTTTTTATTTTTTTTAAAGAAGAAGGCTGTAAATTTATTAAATAATATCAGCTAAAATTATAGCATTGGGGTGTCGAAGAATATTCTCCATTGACACCAAAAACCCGCTAACATGTCTAGCAATATTGTGAGCAATAAAATTACCCTGTCTCAATATGTGAAAAACGAAAAAGCAGTAAAGGATTCAACTAAAGATTTCTCCTCTTTGACCAAGTGACCATAAAATTAAAGCGAAGGAAACATCCTCGTTCTTCAATTCATTAGTAACTATCTCTGAATCTTCCTTGAGAATAACAGATGATAGATCAAAATCATGAACAAAGGTTAAAGCCAAATGAAATAAAATCACATTTTCATCATATGGTCAGAAAAATGACAATTTTTAACTTGATGTGCTCATTGTGACTTGTGAGCCATTCAACGGCCAAAATTGGGAATTAACACTAATTTCTAAACAATATAATTAGTAGACATTGTTACAAAACTATATTTTTTACTAATATCTCAAGTTTAAAAGACTCGATTTTGAGCTTATAAATCGAGTCTCAAAAACTCGATTTCAGTGTTCTGATTTGGCGTTTCTTCCTTGTGGCGTTTACCTGAAAATCGAGTCTCTAAGAATAAATTTATAAGCTAAAAAAAATTTAAGTCTAAGTCATATACAAGCCATTCCCAGAAATACCCAAAATTTTTTTTAAGAAAACCCAAATTAGATCAGAGAGAGAAAGAATTCGAGGTATATTGTGAAATTGTTTTCTTCAATGGAGTCTACGATCTCAAACCCATATTTCAACATAGAAGAAGAAGAGTTGAAGCAAACGAAGCGTAGAAAAACCGAGACGCGAGATCCCGAATCGGATCCAAAACCCGAGACGATCAGATGGAGATCCGAATCAGAGCAAAGCTCATCGAAGCTTTCTGCCAAGTCTGCCGCAATTCCTCCTCCTCACCGTCGTCAACCAAGCTCTCCTTCTCCTCCTCCTCCGTAGGATGACACCTCGAGATCTGAAATGCGGCGAACCGAGTTCTCGCTATATTGGGCCCATGACCACACACGACCCCTGCCGAGCTAAAGCCACCCACGCTGGTCTGAACCACCCACGCTGGTCTGAACCACCCACGTTGATCTGAAGCCACCCACTTCGATCTCGATCTTTGACTGACTACAACCCATGTTTCTGTTTCTGGTTTTTTTTTTTCTCTCTCTCTTTCTTCTCTGATGAGAAGGTGTAAAGGGTATTTTAAGGGTTATAAATCGAGTCTTAGAGACTCAATTTCCAGGTAGACGTCACGTGGAAAAATTTCACAATAGACGTGATCAGACCATGAAAACCGAGTCTTTGTGACTCGATTTATAGCCCAAAATCAAGTTTTTGAGACTCGAGACGTTAGTAAAATATATATTTTTGAAACCGTGCCTATTAACTATATAGTTAGGAAAATAGGCTTAATCCCCAATTTTGGCTGCCATTCAACTTACATTTGATATATAGAATCCCATGTGTTCTTTGTGACTTATTCAATTTTGTTGACCTTTTCTTTTCAATATATTTTTACTTTAAATAAATTCTTTCTATACTTATTGTCATTTTCTTGATATATGTCCAATATTTAATTTATGAATATGCGTAAAATTTAGAAACTTCATTACATTAGGTTCTCAACTAAATTCAAATACATAATGCAGGCTCAGTTAGCTCAATTGGTAAAATTTCTGATGATTGAATAAAAAATTTGGAATTCAATCTCTGCCTATACCAAAAACTTATTGGTATCTTGATTTGATAATTAAAAATGCAATCATCAGAAGTGAACGTCATAAATTGAAATTCTATATATATAAAAATAATTCAAATACATAACTGCAATAAAATTAATTTAATTATTCTTAAAATATGATATTATTTGTGCTTTATTGAACAATGTAACCATACATTAAATTTAATTAGAAAACATAAATACTGTACCTTAGAAATTTTATCTAAAATTTACCTTATGATTTTATATCTTTTGATTCATCTCCTTAATAAGCTAAACCCAATCTTTTTTTTCTTTAGAGAACCCCAAGCCTAATATTATTTAGTTCTCTTTATGTGTCTCAAAAAAGAATTAATTAAATTTGTACTATATATATTGATCATTAAATATTTACATTAATATATAAATGGGGTAAATTTCACAAACCTCCCCTGAGGTTTGTGATGATACTAACTAAGTCCAAAACATTTTAAAACCTACCAATTTCATCCACAAAAGACAACTTTGTCCCTTAAGCTTAAAAAAAATGCCGTTACTTTTTTATTTTCTCTTCTTTCTCTCTCTTCTGTCTCTTTCCTCTCCCCCTTTCTTCTTTGAGTTCTCCTTCTCATAATGGAATCTCAACCACCGGCGAAGCCCATGACCTTGGTCACCAGCATCAACACCACCACCACGCAAGGTCTTCCCGATACCCACTGCAAGATTGACACCATCAGCACCGTCAACAGACTCTCACCCTCTCTCTCTCAAATTGGAACCCACATGGTGGTGGTGGTGGTGCTTCGATCTAAATCTTGCCTTCAACGGACTATCTCATCCTCTTTACGGCGGTGTTGTGGATCGTGGCATGACATTTGGATTTTAGATTTGGGTACTGTCTCTTCAAGAGACGAAGAAGCAGATCTTATGGTATGGTGTGTGTTTTCTAGTTTCTCTAATGAGGTTGACAATTGGGGTTGTGTTGATTTTCTGTCTTGTTTGGCCAAGATTTTTGCAAGCGTTTTGGGGGGGGGGGGGGTTGTTGGGTTTTTTAGGAGATTTCATTGGGAATTTACAAAGGGATTTATGTGTTTTTGGCTTGGATTTTTGCTTGTTTTCCTAGTTTATCTGATGGGATTTTTAGGAGATGTTATTGGGAATTTTCAAAAGGATTTATGTGTGTTGTTTGACTTGGATTTTTTTTTTTTTTTTTTTTTGGGTTTCTATTGGTTTTAAGAGAGATTTTTTTTTTTTGTTGTGATTTTTGTTGGTGTGTTTATGGTCTGTCTCACAAGTGTGTTAATGGAGTCTTATCAATTAGACCTTGGGTAGGCAGGAGCCTAGATGGAGCACTAGACCTCGGCTTTAAAATGGATAGCCCTAACAAATATTCAAAATGAATTCTTTTGATCGACATCAGATATTTACAAGCAAGGTGTATTTTAAGGCAAGGGCTAGAGGTGTATTTAAAAATGGATAGCACTTGTTTTTGTCATCTACAAATATCTGAAGCCCAAAGAGAAGAGAGAGGTCGGAGAGTGATAAATAGAAAGGGATACGAGAGAATAAAGAATCACTAACGGTGTTTGTATGTTTAGGGATAAAGTTTTCTTTTGAGGACTAAGTTAGTTGGTTTTAAAATGTTTTAGACCTAGTTGGTATTATCACAAAGCTCAAGGTAGGTTTGTAAAATTTACCCATATATATATATGGACAAAACTTAGATACAATAATTTAGGTGTTGTTCCTTAGGTTCCCTTTTTAAAATTCAGTCATATGACTAGTTAACTAAAAAATATACTTCCATCCCATGAAAAAAAAATCCATATGACAGAATCTTAAGATGGGAATCTAAGGAACAACACCTAAGTACTGTACCTAAGTCTTGCTCTCTCTCTCTCTCTCTCTCTCTCTCTCTCTCTATATATATATATATATATATATATATGATGGGTATGATAAAACACAACTCCAATATCGTCCATGATGGTCGTCCAGGACAAGGACGGGAAAATGAACATTGTAAAAAGCTTGTCCGTGACAAGCTCTTCCATGCAGGAAGATGCTTGGACGAGCCCCACATGGTAGTAAAAATTGAAGTTTATTACGACAAAACCACTCTATCTCATCCAAGGGAGCCGTCCAGAACAAAAGATACAACCCACATAGGAAGGTCGTCCATATAAGGATAACCATCCATGAGAAGGTCGTCCATAGAAGAACGACCTTCCTTGCAAGCAAGGTACGCTCGTCAAGAAGACCCTGGACGAGCCCTTGACACTTAGAAAAATTCCCGATTCAGTACTACAACTCCTTATTACATGCATAACTTCTAGTGACAGTTATATAAAAAAATGTAACTCCTAAACAGTTGTGAAAGTTATCCTTGAACCCTCAAACCTCCTCAAATATAGGGGAGGTTACAAGTTTAATAACCGTTTCTAGGGTGCACTATATAAATGCCCATTCAGGCCAGACAAAGGTACATTTTTACATTTCTTGAAAAGTTGAAACTCTAAAATTTAAGAGATAAAACTAACTTTGGCATCAGAGAGTTCTTGGCCGGCAATCTCGGTCACCTTTGATCATTGTTCTTTTTTTTTTTTTCAAGGCTTTCAAGACAGTCACCACACCTTTGAAATCCGAACCATCCAGTCTACTAATTTTCTTTGCATCATCAATATATATATAAATAGATGTATACGTTGGTGTGGGTGTGTGTTCCAAAAACTTTTATTCTTATTTATTTTTTAGCCGTTGGAAACTTATGAGTAAAATAACCGTTAGGCAATAATTGATAATATAGCTGCTAGGATTTTAAGGGTTATTAGTAACCAATAACTATAGCCTATTATCTTCATAATTAGCCTATATAATACTCATCATAACACATTTTCTAAAGGGTCTTTTTACTACTCTATATTTTAAACATACACAACTCTACTATCTAACTCTCCTACATATTTTTCTACAAGAATATTTTTTCTTAAGGAAAGGCAATAGAAGGTTGTTCTTAAACCTTTGTGAGTGAAAGTGCGTACATCACAAAGGTTAACGTTATAGTCTAATTCTGGAGGGTTGTTTGGCCAAGAGAACCAATCGCACCAAGTTTTACTTTGGGTGGTACAAATCAACCTTTAAGGACAACGCCCTTTTTGTGATTCTGTAGCACTATGAGATTGTTCCTAAATTTACTTAAATTTATATTCTTATTGCTTATTTACATTCTTGCTAATTATTTGGGATATTGTTTGTTGTATCAATTTGTTTATTCACTATTATTTTTCCAACAATCTTAAAGGTTGATTCAGTTTCTCAAAATGGATAAACAAGTTGTTGATTCTCTTAAAGTCATTTCAGAAATTATGAATCTTGAACCTTTTGATGGAAATAATTTTAAACGTTGGAAAGAAAGGGTTTTCCCTATTTTCGAATTTACTGAAATTGACAGTGTTCCAAACCCGATGATCCCGAAAAATTAGCAAAATGGTTAAAAATAAATAAATTATGTACACATACTATTAAGTGTGATTTAGCTAATAAGTTATGTACAGTTTTAGATCCCTGTAAACTGGATTGTTTAACCTAATCAATTAACCAAGTTGATTATTAGGTTTATTATTCAGATCTAATTTAACACAATAAAATCATATAATGTAAAACAGCGAAAAATAACGAACACAAAGATCTGATGACCGAGGAAAACCTAACCGGTACAAAACCTCGGGAGGATATAACCTAGCTATCCTCAAGGTAAAAACAGATCCACTATGAAATAATTGAAGTTTGTACAATAAGACTTAGACCACTAACATCCTATTACTACTTCAAGTAGAAAACTTACTACCATGACCACATGACAGCTCCGAGTCTACGGACTACTTCTTTCTTTGATCTGCAGCAACCACAAGTTCACGTACTTGTGACTTTGAGACACCTCTCAAATGTTTTGGATCTTCTGGAAAGTTCTTTATGCAACAACTGCATTCACCATCAAGTTTTTGATACAAATCTTGATCTTGATAGCTCTATGTGTGTGTATGAAGGTAAACACCTCTTAGATCTCACAAAAGATTCAACACATAACTTAGCAAAGATTCTAGAGAGCTTTTGGGTACAAAACCCTAGATCTACAAAAGAGGCATAAGATTCTCTCTCTAAAAAGCCCTATAAAAACATGCTTAGAGTTTCCTTTATATACCAGGAGAAGTAGATCTGAAACTCTAATCCTTAATGGGCTTGAACTGCTGTTTGGGCTTAATTCAAATTTTACAAATACGATTCTCGATCAATCGAGTCTTACTTTCAATTGATCGAGCTTTGCAATTTTGCACAGTTTCTGCATTCAGCTCAATTAAAACTATAACAAATAAACTTTGACCAAGTCTAAACCTAGACTCATTGTTTTGATCATGGTTTGCCAACATATACAAAGTGAAGTTCTAATACATTTAGTTCCTAAAGTCTTAGAACCTAACAAGTTATTTGATAATTATTGTCATTTTACTTATACTAAAGATTTATGAGATGAACTTAATGGTCGTTATGAGTTTGAGGATAAGGGTGCTAAAAAAACTACTATAGCTAAATATATGTCTTTTCAAATGTGTGAAGAAAAAATTGTTTCTAGCCAAATTGAAGATTTTCAAAAATTACTTTTTGACTTAGCCAAAGAGGGTGATAATTTACTCGAAAGGTTTATGGCTCATGGCTTGTTTATAACTTGCCAGACTCTTGGAAAGAGTATAAGCACCGATATAACCATCATAGAACTTATTTATATCTTCAACAAACTATTTTCGATATTCAAATAGAAGAGACTAATAGAATGTCCAAAATTTCTTCTAAAGCAAAGGAATTTACTTCCAAGGCTAATATTGTAGAGGGAGGACCCTTTAGACCTCCACAAAACAATAAGAAATATGATCCTAGAGGCAAAGGAAAGTTTTATAACAAAAATAACCCATATCCTCAAATCCAAAAGAAAAAGGGTAATTGTTTCAATTGTGGCAAGACTTGTCATTATGCAGCAACTTGTACAGTGAGAGACAACTTCAAAAACAATAACAACAACAAGGGCTCAACATCAAACAAAGCAAATGTGGTGGAAACTGAACAGGTCATTGTGGTAGTGGTGTCTGAGGCACATTTGGCCTCAAGTGTGAAAGGATGGGTAGTAGATTCGGCTTGCACAAAACATATTGGTGCATTCAAAGAGGAGTTTACTTCCTACACTCCAATAGTGGAAGGCACCGAGTTTGTTTATGTTGGGGACAATAGGCCTATACTAGTGAGTGGCAAAGAGAAGGTACTCTTGAAGCTAACTTTCGGTAATACTCTTTCACTCACTAATGTCCTCCATATACCTCATTTTCGACACAATCTCATCTCAGTATGTTTGCTTGGTAAAGCTAGTATTAAAGTTCTATTTGATGGTGGCATAGTTACTTTATCTAAAAATGAAATCTTTGTTGGTAAGGATTATGATAATGATGGTCTTTTTGTACTTAATGTCGATCAAGTCATTAATGAAAATGGTTCATCTTCTTATGCTTACTTGGTTGATTCTATTAATGTGTGGCACGGTAGACATGGACATATAAATCTTGGTTACATAAAGAAAATGAAAGAATGTGGAATCATAAACTTACTAAGTGAAGCAAACATGGAAAAATGTGAAATTTGTGCCGAAACTAAAATCACCAAGAAACCTTGTAAATTATAACAAGAGAATCCGAACTCCTTAGTTTGGTACATAGTGACTTGGGTGATTTAAAACACACAATGACTAGAGGTGGTAAAATTTTTTATGTAATCTTTGTTGATGACCATTATAGATTCACTAAACTTTATTTACTAAGAACCAAAGATAAAGCTTTGGATATGTTTATAAAATATAAAAATGAAGTTGGGAACCAAAAGAATAAAATGATTAAAAGACTTAGAACGGATAAAGGAGGTGAATATGAGTCTAACTCCTTTAAAGAATTTTGTGAACAAAATGGCATAATACATGAGGTAACTCCTCCTTATTCACCTGAATCTAATAGAATAGCCGAACAGAAAAATAGTACTCTTAAAGAGATGATGAAAGCTATGCTTGTTAGTTTTGGGCTATCTTCCAATATGTGACGGGAAGCCATTCTTTTGGCTTGTCATATACAGAATAAGGTACCTCATAAAAAAACTGGTAAAACTCTTTACGAACTTTAGGAAAGACGTAAGCCTAACTTGGAATACCTTAAAGTATGGGGTGTTTGGCTAACGTTATGCTGCTTGAGCCTAAAAAGAGAAAACTTGGTTCTCAAACATGTGATTGTGTGTTTATTGGATATGCAAGCAATAGTTCATGTTATAGATTTCTAGTTATCAAGAGTGATATTTTAGAATCTTACACTATTATTGAATTTGAAAATGTTATATTCTTTGAACATTTGTTTCCTTTGAAAAATAAGGAAAAAGTACTGTATGAATCTGTTGATACTTCTAATGATCTTATTGATAACGTACAAGAATTAAGGAGTAAGCGAGCTAGGAAGGAAAAGCGTTACGGTAACGATTTCCTTGCCTCTATAGTTGAAGATGAACCTATAAGTTATTATGATGCAATTAAATCTATTGATGCACCATTTTGGTTGGAAGCTATTAATAGTGAATTAGATTCCATTATGACTAATCATTCTTGGGAATTAGTTGAGCTTCCTCCTAAGGTTAAGCCTATTGGTTGCAAATGGATAATTAAAAGGAAATTAAAACCAGATGGTACAATAGATAAGTATAAAGTACGCTTAGTAGCTAAGGGCTATAAGCAAAAATATAATGTTGATTATTTTGATACCTATTCTCCAATTACTAGAATTGCATCTATAAGAATTTTGTTTGCCATTGCATCTATTCACAAACTTGTTATACATCAAATAGAACTGCTTTTTCAAATGGTGATTTAAAAGAAGAAATTTATATGAAGCAACCCGAGGGTTATGTTGTCCATGGACAAGAACACAAAGTTTGTAAATTGGTTAAATCCTTGTATGGATTAAAATAAGCACCTAAATAATGGCATGAGAAATTTGATAATATGATGCTTACACATGGATATGTGATTAATGGTGCAGATAAATGCATATATAGTAAGTTTAATAATAATGAATGTGTCATTATTTGTTTATATGTTGATGATGACTTGCTTATATTTGGAACTAGCCATAATGTTGTGCATGATACTAAAAGTTTTCTTGCCTCTAAATTTAATATGAAATATTTAGGCGAGACAAATGTTATTTTGAACATTAAGATCCTATGGACAATGATTGCATTATACTATCACAATCTCATTATGTGGAGAAAATACTTTAAAAAAATTGAACATTTTGATATGTCACCTATGTCTACTCCATATGAATCAAAGGTGCGATCGATTAAAAATCGTGGTGATAGTGTTTCACAAGATAAATATGCACAAATTATTACTAGTTTAATGTTTTTGACAAATTGTACTCGTCCTGATATTGCATATGTTGTTGGTAGATTGAGTAGATACACTCATAATCCTAGTATTGAGCATTGAGATGCAATATCTAAATTATTGAGATATTTAAAAGGGACTTTTGATTTTGGTTTGTCATATTGTGGTTGTCCTACTGTTTTAGAAGGATATTGTGATGCTAATTGGATCTCTGATACAGATGAGGTGAAGCCCACTAGTGGATATGTGTTTACACTAGCTGGAGGGACTGTCTCTTGGAAGTTAACAAAGCAGACTTGCATAGCGAGATCCACCATGGAAGCGGAGTTAGTGGCCTTAGAGAAGGTTGGGTCCAAAGCCGAGTGGCTTAGGAGTTTATTAATTGATATATCTCTCTTTACTAACTCTATTGCTTCTGTTTGCATTCATTGTGATTGCCAGGCTACCATAGCACGTGCTAAGAACAAAATTTATAATGAGAAAAGTCGACATATCCGATTGAGGCACAATATTGTGAGGCAGCTTATTGGTAAACATAATAGGAGAAAGATTTTTGAAAAACCAAGCCAATATACTATCATACATACAAGGTGTTGCAAAAAATTAAGTAGCCACCCTAAATTTGCTTATTTGACTCTTAAACTTCCTTCTTGCTCATATGATAGATAAAAATTTTAAGGAGTAAATTTGAGAAAAATTCATTTAGAATTGATATGTTTAAACGTATGTTTAGACACAAATACAAAAATAAAACAAAAATCATAATAGCATTACAATGGGATGGATTGATACCTTAAGTAAATTCTACTATCGTTTTCTTTTAAATAAAAATTATTTATTAAAAAGTATCAAATTGTGAAACAAAGTATTGAACATTACGAATTTTTATTTAGGTATCTTACTTACCCCGCTTAGAGAGAAGATGAAGTATGCAAAATTGATGTCACGTGTTAATCAAAATTAAATAATAAAAAAAAACTGTGCAATATTCTACTAAATAAACCAAAATTATTGTTGGGCAATTTCGTAAACCATAAGAGGGCATTCGATTTGCCATGATGTGCCCTTAATGTGATGCGCATCATGGTAATGTGACATTACGGTGATTATAAGATTTGGTAAAGTAACTGAAGTTATTTCGAGGGACATTTATGAAAATTAACCAAATAAAGCAACATTAGATTTTTGAAATGTGATGAGAATTTAATTAATGAACCAAACATTGTAATGTTGCATTCCATTAAACACATACATGAATCTAGGATTACAATAATATAACATCACACTTGACGTGGTATCAAGCGAACCAAACGTCCTTTAAGTGTATCTGTTATTGATGCAACTCCTGCACCTAACATGCTAAATTGTATCCAGCCATGAAAATGAAACTAACTAGGGAGTAAATAGGCCTCAATTATTTAAAAGATAAATTTGATATCACCATCTGACTTGAGAGACTTGATTTTTTAGTCATCGAAATGGTCATGTAACCAAAAAGAAATTTAAAAAATTAGTAAAAAGAAGATGTAATCTATGTTTTTATTCACAAACATATGTCATTTTTTCAAATATAAATAATATACACAAAAAATGATTATACCAATATTAGAATTAATTAGGTTTTTCAATAGTCGCGCGCGTGCACGCGTGTGTGTGTGTAAAAGAGACTCTTAAGTTTCATAATTTTCATGCTTTAAGTAATTATTAGTTTTCTATAAATAAGTTTGAAAAAATGCTCTATATTTTTTAATTAAATAATCTCTGAGAATCTCTTAAGTTTTTATTAGATTATTAGAATTTAAATATGTCATGATTAAAACTAATTACTTTTGTGTTTGTCTTACAATTGTAGCTACAAAAAGATTATTAAATACCAACTTTATTACATGCATTTCACACGTGCGATGAGGCTTTTTATTTTATTTTTTAGTGTCATAATTTTCCATTCATCTTAATTTGAAATGTTTTTCTCTTCTATCCAGTTAAACCAAACGCATATTGATTTTTATTTTGGACATAGAAATACATTCATTAAAATGAAAAAAAGATGTGAAGAGAAAAAAAAAATTCAAATACAAACATAAATAAATCACTAAAAAGAAAAACATGGAGTACATTAAAAATCACATTTTTTTAATATATAATTCAAAAATAAAGAAGAAAAGATTTGAAAAAATAAAAGCAAAAACCAAAAAAAAGAAAAGTGAGATTAGAATTAGAAGAAAGGAGAGAGAGAGAGAGAGAGAGAGAGAGAGGGAGAGAGAGAGAGAGAGAGAGAGAGAGAGAAACATTTAAGTCTTGATAAAGGGGAAAAAAGGATTAGAAAAGAAAAAAAGTTAAAATTTAGGCTTAGTGGTCCTATTTTATAGCAAAAAAAAAAAAAAAAACTTGTGTCTTTATTTTTTATATATAATTTTTATTTTGAAAATCTAATTTATAAGTAGATAAAGCAATTTGAAAATCAATAGGGGAGTGACCATATTTATTAAGCAATGTTTTAGTAGGAATTAGAGTTGTATTTTTACCAGATTATCCTTTAATTTTATCCCTACTTAAACATAGGGGTATAAAGACATTTTTTAAACTAATAATAAGGATCCCAAATAAGGAAAGCCCCTTAAATAAATAGTATAAATATAATTGGCTAAATTAATCTTGCCTACATTATATTTTAACTAGTATTCATGCTTGCCTGGGTGGTCACCAATTATTCCCCCAAAGAACTAGTCATTATTTAAAGGATTTGGCTTTCCTTCAGTACTTTTTTAAGTGGACATGTCCATTTATTTTAAATAGACAATAGCAAATGGTAGTGAGTTTTAATTTTCACCTTTTATTTAGTTAGCGGATGATATGGCAGTTTTTCATTAAAATAAAAAGAGATTCCAGTTAAAAAAGTATTGGAAATAAGTCAAACTCTTATTTAAATTGTCTCATCCATGAAAGTTGTAGAAGGCGTGTGAACTTTGGTGCATGCAACCTTCATGCATGAGCAACATGCAATGTCATATAGTGTTATTAAAATTGGGTTTGTTTTATACAAACTCCATTAAAAGATTATGATAACTTTTAGGAGATAGTGGG
Organism: Castanea mollissima; assembly: GCA_014183005.1. NCBI lineage: Eukaryota > Viridiplantae > Streptophyta > Magnoliopsida > Fagales > Fagaceae > Castanea > Castanea mollissima. The sequence continues at coordinate 39,583,412 of JACAVU010000002.1, forward strand.
ATAAGTTATACTACACATAATACACACTCTTGAATAATGCAAGACAATGATTTTTTTTTTTTTTAAACAAACAAACATACACACAAGGAAGAAGGAAAATGGTTCAACACAAAGTTACATCACCAGCTCTACTTAAAAGGTATGGTAATTTTTATGAGAGGGTGGGGCACAAGAAGTTTCATTATTGCTTATATAGTTTAGATAGACCTACTTTATGCCCCAATGTAGATACTAGTATATGCTTTCTAACGCTTTTATACTATTGAGATTGGAGACATATGGTGGCATCATACCATAACCAAAAAAGAAGAAAAAAAGAAGAAGAAGAAGCTATTTTTGAGATAGTTGCCTTTTTTTCAAGACACATTATTACTTAACTTATAAACTTATAGGGAAGTACAAGTCATGGAATTAATGTCATTAATTTAAATCTCCTAGTTTTTGGGTTACTCGATTTGGTGAATAAGTTGACTTAATTTTTTGGGTAAATCATGTAAGTGAAGGACAAATTAGATATTTTATCAATAAGCTAGACTATATTTTCTTTGGAATTAGTTTAGACCAAATTTACAAACTCTCTGCAAAATGATTCAAATGATTATTCACGTATACTTTTAACCACATGACCCATTTAAAATTCATGTAACTTAATTAAAGTCATTTACACTAATGGATGGACATTTGAATATCCGAAAAAAATTACTAACATTATGGCTTAATCAAGGATACGTTAATTGGGGTTCTAACACAAAGGCACGCCACAATTTCCCTTCCCTTGTTTGTTTCTAAAAAACAGGATACGTTAATTGAAAAAATAAGGTAACTTAAATGTAAAATAGGAATATTGTAATTTGTATGTAGAAGAAAATGCAGAGAAATGATAAAACTATAAGAGTAAGAAACGCAAAGATAAACGTGTCCATTATCTAGTTAATGATATTTAGGAATTTAACTGTTCAAAAATAGGATTAAGATCTTCTCCATTTCATTTGAGTTAAAATGTTTTATCTTACTGTAAATATTTTACTTATAAGATTTAACAATATATAGATTATCACATTTTACTTCTAAGATATAACAATATATAGATTATTACTTCGTTCGAAATTTTAAATGATAGAATATTGGATACATCATTAAAGTTATAAATAATGTACCATAAAGCTAAATCATTTCAAACGGAGGATGAACACATATAGGGCTAGTCCTTCCACTAGGCCATTGCCTAAGGCCCTCAAGCGTAAGGGGGCCCAAAATTTTGCAAAATGAGGGGTAGTAGAAAAAAAAAGTTTCAAATGAAACTCAAATTGGTACCCCAAAAAATTCTTTGGTCTAAACAAAATCAATTGTTCCAAAAATAACATCATTAACCTCTAGACAAACCAAAATTCAACAATATAAAATACAAATCCAGTTTAAAAAATTAATTACAAAACAATCACAAATCAAAACAAATTAAATCCCTCAAATATACTCATATTACCGTTTTTCTTTCTCACTCTTGCTCTCCGCCTCTCTCGTTCTTTCTCTCCATTGGTCCTACTCTTAAATCCTTTTGTTGCTGACTCAAGCTTCCTCTGATTTGAATCATATAATTACACTTGAAGACTCTAAACTCAGGTATAGTTTTATTCTCTTTCTTATTTGATTCTGCAAATGTCGTGGTTTTTTGTGGGTGGAATCTTTTCTAATAAGACTTCTTGCTAGGGTCGCTGGGCCTACTTAAGTTCTGGCTGGGACCGTTAGGCCTTGAAAGGTTTTTTTTTTGTTATAGGTAAATAGGATCTGTTGTTTATTTTATTTTTTTGTGGGTGGAGTCTTATCCATTGTTTTCAGAACCGAACCAGACCGGGAGGTCGGACTGTGAAAATCGAGAACTGGGATAAAAACCAGTTTTTTAAGCATAAAGAATTGTATTTTTAGTTAATTTCGTGAACCCCTAAAACCGGGGTTGGACCGCACGAACCGGTAAAGAACTGTGCGGTCCAACCCCTTAGCAATTTTTTTTTTATAAAAATTACTTAACACAATTTTCTTCTATTTAATTAAATTATCCATCTCTTACAAGGAATAAATAAAAATTATAATTAAAATTCTTCAAAGATATTCAACTTTACTTCAAAAATTAATCATAAATTTTAATGTTTTCATGGTTATTATTTTATTTTATTAACTTTTTTATTTAATTATTAAATATATGCTTGAAAATCATTAAATTTCCCTCACATATATGGATATATTAGTCAATTTTGCTAGTTTTATAAATTTAATTTCTATATTTAGGCTTTAATTAATTATTAAATTAATTATGACGTCATCACGGTTCGACCATGGTTCAATCTCGATTCGACCTTAAAAATCTTGAACCTCTCCATTTTACAGTTCAATGAATGGTCCGGATTTCAAACCCTTGGTCTTATCTAATGAGACTTTTGTGGCTATGGGTGGAGTTGTACACTTGTTCTTCTACTTTGGCTAGGCCTTGGATTATTTTTTTTAATTTAATCTTGCGTTTATGTGTGTGTTTGTGTGTGTGTGTGTGTGATGAATATGTCTTTATGTATGCAGGTTGAGATTACTAGATATTGTTATTATTCGGTAAAACTACAATAATATTTTTTATATACATTAGATTTTATTGCTCAATATTTGAATGTTATTTTTTATTTTAGTCTTTATAAATATATTATTTGATTAAAGAAGTTTTTATTTTTATTTTTTTATTATAGTTACTTCTGCATAAAGAAGTTTTTCATAATTAAAATTAATAAAATCATAACTAAGATCGACAATATCCCAAGAAAAATTAAGTGGATTAACTATATTATCGAGTGAAAAGGAGATGCTAGAAGAACTTGAATACAAAATTTTAATTAGTCAATTTGCATCTTAAAAGGCAAGAAAAATATATTTAAAATGAAATATATTATAATATAAAATATATATTAATTTAATTAATACATAAATATAAAAGATGCTAGGCTCCATTTTAGTTCTTGCCATAGGCCCCAAGTTGTCTAGGGCCGGTCCTAAACACATATTGGGTTATAAAATATAAATTTGACTTAGAAATTTGAAGCTATAGAGATACCTTCATTAGGGACAGACCCAAGATTTTAAGTTAGCGGGGGCTCGAGTATAAAGAAAAAATAAACTCCAAATAGACATACATATAGTATTAAAAAATTATAAATACTCAAAATCGTTGTTTCTAAATACATTAAGATGCAATCATTTACCAACAAAGACAAAAACAAAAACAAAATAATTTTTTTTTAATACTAGCCTAGTTAGGATTTTTTTTTTTTGGTAAAATTTTTAACAAAAAACTACTTTATCTATTTTACCACCTCACTTTACAATACACCCAATATCAAATCAAATGTTCTATTTTTTTATTACTTCATTTAAAATGATATAAACAACTCATTAAAATAATAAAGGAAGTGAGAGAATTTTGAGTTTTTTAATTGAAGGAAGAGATATAATCTTAATAAAATATTTTATTTTAATTTTAACAATTTGCTTCAGTCAACTGGTATTTATACAAGTTTACTGTAGTTAAAAAAAATTTAGCTTATTTTTTGGCTCTTTGTTGGTAAAATAGTTTTTTTTTTGTTGCTAAAATACAATCACTATTGTGAATTTTTTTTATTTATTGTTTTTGTTAAGTTTTTGGGTTGGATAATTGCTATTTAGGTAATGCTAATTAGGCTTGTTGAGGAGAAGGAATGCCTAAGGTTTTGGAAGGAGCCAACTATAAAAATAAAATATATAATAACTATAAAAAACAATTGGACCCAGGGGGGCCAGGCCCCCACTTGTGTCTGTCCCTGCCTTCATATGGAGCACCATATCACAAGCATGGTTTCCGTCCCTCAATCTCATAATCAACAAAAGCCTTGCATGTAGATGGAGAATTACACTAGTGCCAAGCCACAAACATCTCCATATTGGCATTGACCCGACTTGCCCACCACAAGAATTGCAAAGTGGTATGCCATGGCTGGGCTCTATCATATTTGTTTCACTATTACTTTTATTAAAGTACATTGGTACAGAGTAGGGTCTCCCTCAGCGTCTTTTGTTCTCTAGTCAGTTTATATGAATAACTCTAATCTTAGGTCTTTGAGAAGGAGTAATGCAAGATCATTTTTGTTATTGTGAGGAGGGGTTGATTGAAAAGGTTGGATGTTGGAGTGTTGGTGTGGTTGTTCTACAAGAGAGAAAAGGAAAAAAAGAGAGAGAAGCAACTAACCCTGCAAAATAGTCTAAGGAAGGTGTTAATTGGAGGTACATCTTTAAAATAACTAACCTTGTGGACTGGTTCAAGGAAGACTACCTTGCTATTTTGCTACTATTATTGGACATCTCTCTCTCTCTCTCTCTCTCTCTCTCTAACAAAGTCTGAAATTTTGTGGAGAGTGCAAGGAATGTTTTAGTCTTAGATCCTATTGATAATTTTTACCCTCAAAAATTAGTTTTCAAAGCATAACTATGTTTGGACGCATAAGAGGAGGGAAAAGTAGAGACTGAGAGGGGAAGCGGTGCTGAATATAAAAATATTTTTTCCCAACCATTAATTAACAAAGCCTATCGTAACTAGAGTAACATTAATGACAGCACTTGTATCACACAACAATCATAACATATCATGTTACTAGTTGTGGAAAATATTAGATTTGGATGTTTACTCAGCTTTAACCTTACGAATAATCCATCGAACTAGGCCTCACAATATGAGACAAGGTCTTGGCTTCCACATAAATATCCTAATGGGTGGTGACCTCGGTCATCGTATTCTCCCTTCACTGAAGTTGTGGAATAAAGCATGTCAAGGGAGGTCTTTTCAACTTTCACCCCCGACGACTAAGTTGTTATACTTATAGGGCTAATTTTCTACTTTGATCTCCAAAATTATCTAACAATACGGATTAGGCATTGAACTTCACCTGGAGTTCAGGTTTGCCCATATAAATTAGAGACATGTCATGCTCTTTTTGGAAGCAAAAAAAGAGATATTTTGGAAAAAATAAGCAAGTATAATATCATACATACAATGTGTTGCAAAAAAATAAATTTCTACCCTAAGTTTGCATTTTTGATTCTTAAACTTCCTTCTTTCTCATATGATAGATAAAAAATTATGATTGAAGTTGAAAAACATAAATTTTGAGTTAATTATATATTTAGACATATATTTAAAGACAAATACAACAATAAAGTAAAAAAAAACATTACTATACCAAGTACTACAATGGAATGGATTGACACCTTAATTCAATTCTACTTTTTTTTTTTTTTTTTTTTTTTTTTTTTTTCAATATATAGATAATTATAAACTATCAAATTGAGTAACAAAGTATATAATATAATAATAGTAAAAAAAATTTGAGATTTTGGATTCTATTCAAATGTGTTGCGCTGTTTAGGGAAAAGATAAATTCCAAATAAACCAGAGTCTCGTGGGTAAACCAAAAAAAAAGTGTAGCATTATTTAGTAATGCTTAATGGTTGTTGAGGAGAGATTTGAAATCAAATCTACAACTTTGTTGGAGATATATTTTAAAGTCGTTTACACAATGCACTACGAGCTTAAGAGAGCCCATATTAACAAAGATAAAGTTGATATCATTTTTTTTCTTGAGTAACCTAGATGTTTGGTTATCAAAATGGTCATAAATCTTGAATAAAAATAAATAATAATAAAAATTAGTAAATAAAAGATGCAGTCTAATTCTGTTTTCACAAACAAATGTTATTTTTTCAAATATAAACAAGTTGAATTAATTGGGTTTTTAAAAGTCAAATATATTAAACATATATGTAACAAAGACATACGTTTCAAAATTTCCAAGCCCTAAGTAATTATTAGTCCCCGTATAAATAATTTGACAACTTCCCCCTATATTTTTTAATTAAATAATTACTAAGAATTTCTTAAATTTCTATTAGGTTATTTAAATTTAGGAATGTCGTGATTGATTGAATCTAATTACTTTCATTTTGTCTTATAATTGTAGCTACTAAAAAGAGTATTAAATGTATTTGGCTAAATTAATCTATGTCTATGTTAGATTATAACTAGTATTCTTTTCATATATCATCAAAAAACTCTAAAAAGGTTATAGGTATATAATGTTTAGAATTATTTTTCTGAAGAAAACATTTAATAACATAACAATAACATAAACATAACAAGAAAATAATTTTGTTTAAGGTTAACAATATTTCCATTAAATTTTGATTCCTGAATCTCCCCCCTTCTCGTATGAAAGAAAAATTTATATGGATTAAAGTTGAAAAAAAAATCAATTTGGAGTTGAACATATGTTTTCTTAAGACATAAATACAACGATAAAATTACAAACATAACAATAAACACCACAATCCACAACTACAAGATGATCAGTGGGAAGGGACGACCTTCATCAACATGTACATAGACGATACGATTGGAAATTAAAGGTAGGAAATTCTGTAATAAGGCATGTCGCCAAGCTCATGCATTATCATCAATTCATCATGATTCTTAGTTTATGCGGCTTCTCGTAAACCAATGAGTTCAAAGCGACCTACGTTATTAAGCAAAATGTTAAAAATATTTGTAACTATAAGTGTCTTAAGGTAAGAATCTATAGCCGCCGCGGCCCCCCCCCCCCAAAAAAATATATAAAATAAAATAAAGAATAGGTCTTGGGTCCAATTTTCTTCAACAGTGAGAATGTGAGGGTCACCAACAAGTTTGCAGTGTAATTAGAGACCAATGCATTTCCACACCGAACGCTTCTTAGCTTGATCGGTAATAACTTTGGGATTGCAATCTATAGGATTGTCCCCCCATAGTGAGAGGTAGACTAATGTGTAGAATGCTAAAAGCACTAAAGTGGGAATGCCAACCTCACACTTAAAACTGTCCATAATCTCAAAGTCTAGACTCAACCCAATAGATTGATAGTTAATATTCTAAGGGTAAGCACCATTAGCTTCTTCCACTTACCATGTACTAAATATAATTTTTTAACATTTTATAACCTTTTTCTTTCATGTTTAAGTGGGTCGACAAGTTTGGGTTGGGTTGGAGTTCAAGTATTCTAGAGATTAGTTTGAAATAAGGAAAATGGGAATATCAATCCTCAAGCTAACTAATGTTATTCTATAAAATGGTTTATGATTAAAAAAAATGGGAATATCATTTTCCAAAGCTAACCAATGTTATTTTAGATATTGGTTTGTGATAAGAAAAATGGGAATATCCATCCCCCAAAGCTAACCAATGTTCAACTCTAGCCTATGATACATAATAGATCCATTCTACTTAGTTTATATCACAAACAAACTTTTCTAATTCCGTGGAGTGATCCACGCTACAGAGTAAATTGATCTGCCAGATGTAAGATGAGATTCTACCTACAAACTGATTATTATAATGTTATGATATATTGTACATACAAATTAACTGAGTACTTTTGTATCTAGTTTGCAAAACCGAAAATGTTAGGATACTTTGTTTTGATACCGTTGATGATGTTGTTTTGGACTTAGAGATAACTTGTATGTTTGATTTGGGGGGAGGAGCAACTTAACAATGAGAAAGAGGGAGAAGAGCTGCTGGGTGAGAGAGAGGGAAGACCTGTACGCATTACGCAGAGAATGATCTGGAAAAAAACTAAATAAGCACTTGTTTTTAATTGTTTGTGAAAGGGTGTTTTGGTCTAGATAGTGTGCCACCTTAGCAAAAATCATATGCAAGTCATGCGCTATTAATTTTTATCTAACTTAACAGTAAAAATAACACCAAGGTGCAAAGTGTGATAATTTAGGATGTAAAATGTGCATTTAAATAGTTTAAGGTATAAAGTGTAATATAGTGTATAATTTAGAATAAAAACAAAACAAAACAAAAATCTCTGAGCCTAAAGGAATTGCTGATAGCATACATCTTGACCAATTTGTGCGTCCATCAAAAATAGGTCATCTCACGAACTGCCTTGTTATTATTATATAACTTAGTTATCACAGTTAAGGGGTTGAGTACATGGGTATTCTCAAACCAATAATCACCGGTGGATATTTTTATAATTTCTTATATAGTTTAGATAGCCCTAGCATATACCCCAATGAAGGCTGCAGTATGTGCTTTAACTGATTAATTCTAATGATTTTATGCAATTATACCATTAAGACTATATATATATATATATATATATATATGAGTGTAACTCTAAGTAATGTTACACCATTAGATTACATAATCTTTGTATATTGACAATTGAATGCAAATATTGACAATTCCACCATTAGATTACATTATCTTTGTATATTATTTATGCTTGCAAAATTTCAAGGTAATCAAAAATTGATATCCATGTCATCAATCAATTGTTAAAATTTAAATTTTTGTAATTTAAAATAATGCATAAAATATGAGTTTATGGATCAAATGGTAAATAGCATCCGATTGATATAAAAATTAGCATGCATGTTAAGAATATATAGAACATGTAATTCAACGGCTGAATTTTCAAAATATTAATTCAATAACAAATTATTGGGTGGTGTAACATTGCTTAGAGACTTTATGTAAGAGAACATTAAGTTTTGCTAAGTGGCACTTTCTTTGAAAATGTAATTGAATTTTTTTTTTTTTTTGGTTGAAATAAAATACATCATTCTCATTTATTACACTTATTAGATGCCACACATCGTTATTTACTAAACTCAATAGATTCCAGTTAATAATAATAAGACTAATAGATAAGATAGAGGGATGTTAATCATCAAAAACTCTTTGTTTTCCTTATTCCTTCGTCCAAAGTTTTTCTTATGTTTATGCCTACTCTTCTTCCCTTATAACTAAATGCCTACTCTTCTGAAACCACTACATGCCTTCTCCTATGCGTTGCTAAATTACCAATTCGATGTTCTATAATTTGCACAAACTGAAATAGCATTTAGATTATTCAAGAACAAATTCATCTTCCAAAAAGGTATATGTTTACTCACCTGGGATAATAAACAACAATAATGCTTATCTTCCACTTGCTTCATGTCATAATGGTCATGGTTCTACATGGTATATTTTTTTTTTGTTTGAATTGTACTAAGATGCTCTTTTACTTACATATACTTTTCATTTGCTAATTATTGTTTTTACGGGCTTTGGGGGCTTGGGCCTCTATAGAGTGATATATTCATATAATAAGATACTCTTTATGCCATTTTTTATTTGCTAATTATGATTTTATCAAGTTCTGTTTATAGATTAAGATAGTCAAAATTTAGTTTTTTCTTAGTTAATTTTAAGCATAACAAACTTATGGGGTTTTTCTAATTATTTGTGTTTCTACATTTTGTTTTTGATAGATATAAAACTTTCTAAACTCATCAATGTATTCAATATGTGTAGAATGATCTATCATTTCAACTTGTGGGATGAGCGTAATTGTTGTTTTCTTGGTCCTTTTCCCTTTTAGTTTTTCAAGTTAGTATTGTGGTTAAGCCAATGCTTCAATGTTATCATACACAATTTGATTCTATTGTGTTTGTTGGTTGATCTTATACATTCATAAGAGTAACTTTCCTAAAGATATATTAAATTCGAGGTTGTTATGTGCGTCATTTTCAGTTTAGGTTTAAAAAGTTTTAGCCATCATGAACACTTTGATGATTGCAAAAAGATACGTGTTTAAGGAGAAACCACACAAACATATATCTATTATAAATAAATTAAGTATGCTGACATTTATCTTATTGAGCTAAAGTTACTAAATGGCCAAGAACAATTTAAAAAAGCATATCTTAAAAATATAAAAAATGCATGCAGTCTAATCTTTTTACATTGTAACTAATAATTTTAATGTGTAGTTTTGAAGTTTTTTTGCTCAAGATTGATTTTGACAAGAAGAACCATCAAGGGCAACTTGGTAGTGTCATATCTTGAGATATGTAAGTTGTTTTATTAAAGATATTTTATTCAACAAGCACTTATGTTATTGCAAATTTGCAACATACTCCAATAGATTAAAACTATATTTAGTGTAATTAGTTAAATTAGTATCTATTGACTTGTCGTTCCATGAATGTGAGAATGCATTAAGCCATATTCAAAAATGTTTTTATTTATTTCTATTGTTTACTATTGATTTGAATTATGATATTAGCTTGCTCATATTTAGTTTCTTCGGCAACAATTGATATACATGCAATCAAGAGTACAACAAAAATTATGCTCTTCCCACTATATTTCAAACAATGGGTTGATGTTTTAAATTAGCCAAACAATTTAAATCTTTAATATGCCTTTATTACTTTAAATGCTTTAGATAGAGTCAATGATAACTTTTCAATTTACTTTTTCCTGCATAAGAACAAAGTTTAATGTAGAATTGCAAGAGTTAGATATGGATTGGGTATAATATGATTATTTATCTATACACATTTGACCAATTAAGCATAAATATCAACCCCCTTAAGACCTGTCCTTCAAGAAATAAGTTCAATGTAGAATTGTAAGTGTCAGATTCAATGGATTGTCTCTATACATTTGTCCAATCAAATATAAATAGTAACCTCCTTACGAGTTTTCCTTTAAAATGAACTTTGATGGAGCTATTTTTAAAGAATAAAGCGAAAGCAAGAGTTTTGATTTATGATGATAACAAGTCGCTCATTGTAGCATTGAGTTGCAAAGGGAGAGAAATTGGGATTTAGAAGCTTCAATCTAAGGAGGAAGGTAATTCATGGATTCTTGGTTGGGAGCAAAGGTAGAATTAACAATGTTAATAATAAGTATTATTCATGGTGATAAAGATAATTTCATACAAAAAATATATAGTTTTTTTATAAAATATCTTAAATTAAATTTATACGACTAGTGTTACTAATCTTTAAACACTTTTGTAATACTATATACATCCAAGCTCACTGAAAAAATGCAAAGAGATGACGAGCCCTTACTGACTTGCAAGGTATTATGGCTGTCTAGGTGGATATAATCTTGATGGGTGTCAAGTTTCAATGGGGCTTAAAAAATATGCACTCTTACAATCATGAGGATGCATGTGTGTATGCATGCACACACAATTAACTAAGAAAGATCTACATTTGATCTAATTAAAAGAATTTAGACAAGTTATTTGATAATTACTTAAGAGATTTTTTTAAAAAAATTAACTTACTATACATAAAAACTACTTTTTAACTGAGAATGAATAAAGAAAAGAAATTGATCTAAAAATTATGAAACATGATAACTGTGGGGAACATGGGTCCAGGAGTACATATTTATATGCATATTGGGCCGGAGGCCCAATCTGAGGATATTAAACAGTCTGAGGATGGGTAAACATCTTACTAAGGGTCCATGTTAGTTTATAAAGAAGCAAAGTCTGATCGTGATCATCTGAAAAGTTGGTTCGAGGAGGAATATATCTTCGGATCAGCTAAGCAGAGGTCGGAATGGGTTATCTGCCATCTTGAGACAATGTCCCATGAGACTCTATTGATAAGGATGTGCATTACAGAGGTATAGGACAAAGGAAAACCATGAAATATCTAAAGAAAAAGCTGCTGCCACCGCATTAAATGCTCTACAGCTAACTCTCTAACCGCACTAATGAGGAAGTGGTGTCTAAGTAGAAATGTTCAGCTTTATAGTTATCTTCAAAAGTTTCCGAAAGGTGCTGACGGGACAAGTATCCTACCCGGCAATCTGATCCATACGTGGAGGGTAGAAAGAGGAGAAAAGGAAATATAAAAGGAAGAGGAAAACCCCAGGAGAAGGGGATCAAGAGAGGAAGAAAGGAAACACTGTAGACATTAGAACAATATCTATAATCTGTCTTTGAGAAAGAGAAATATAAGATCCAGTCTCTTCGGCTTGAGTCTGAGGACAATTTTCGTTACACAAACTATCACATCTGTGTCATATTGTGATATAGTCCATTATTTTTGTTATATAAACTCACTAAAATCCAAATTTCTAACTCACTCTCTACAAATTTATTATATTAGGCTTTTTGGGCTTAGGTGCAAATTGTGTCTTTACAATAACATACCTGAATATTTTACTAAAATATTCCGTCTCACTATTTTTTAAGTTTAACTTACAATTTTAATGTGGGTGATGAGGGCAACATGACCCTGACTATTGGTTGGGGCAAGGCAAGACTTGTTTTTCTTTTTTGGGGTTTGGGGGGTGGTCAAATACGTTTTTATAGGGTTTTTTTGGCAGAAGGACAAGTTTTTTTTTTTTTTTTTTTTTTTTTGTTTGTTTGTTTGTGGGGGCAGAGGGCAATTGTATCCTCTGGACTACCCTACTCCCGCCCATGATCCAGTGAGTCAAAACATCATAAGTACCTTAACATCACCACCATCGTCAGCATCCGCAAGAAAAGACGACTTAAGAGTTGTATGCAATCTGCAAAAATAGAAACAAGATTTCTTTAAGAGATCTTAGTATGAATTGATTAATATTATAATTAATATTTTTAAGCATTAAATAGGCCCAGAGGTAATTTTGGAGCTTAATTCTTAATATAGAGCTAGAATAATTGAAAAAAAAAAAAAAAAAAAGAGCATAAAATTGTAGCTGCACAAACTGAAAGCAATATTCATATAAAATTATATTAATAAAGGAAAATATGACAAAGAGTCGCATGACATAATGGGATAGTATTTTCATTCGGGAACTTATATCCCAAATGTTTTAACTACAATATGGTTACAACTTACATGATTTGTAAACACTAAAAATAAAATAAAATAAAAACAGTACTACTCCATATAAGTAGACATGGCAAAATGGGCGGGTCGAGTCGGGTCAATCGGGTTGCAGTTAAAACGAGTCATTTTTAACAGGTTAAAAACAGGTTCAGGTTGCAAGTCGAGTTGACCCGTATTTCTCACATGTATTTTTTCTTTTTTCTTTTTTATAAAGAAAACAATATGTATTTGCCATTTGAAAAATCATGCAACTTACTTAATGTAAATTTATTACTTTAAATTCATCACTTATATCAAGAATGAACTCAGTTAAACTTATTAATACTTATTCAATAATTTTAAAATTAAATCAATCCTAACATTGCTATCTAAAATGAAATAACACAAAGATAAGAAAAACAAATACACAAGTTTTATTTCTACACAATATCAACATCCCAAAATATAAAACAAAATTATAAATGATTTATTGGATAACTCATTTGACAAAAAATAAAAAATATAAGAAACTTACAATCTTGAAAATTAATTTTATGATCTATTATCAATTGTGATTGACATTCTATTTCAATTTGAGATATATATTAAAATTTAATTGTTTATTTATTTATACATAGTCTCTCTTATGAATATCATATCATTGTTAAGCAACACACACTTCAAGAAATATCATAATTTATTTTGAAAAGCCATTTATTTTGGATATAATTGTTAAAAAATAAGCCTAAGCATTCATAACTTATGCTAATTTGATACTTTGACTTTACTATTTTTACACTTGTGAATATTTTTCATACATATCTACAATTTTAAATTTATGTTTTTAACTTTATTGTAACCAGAATGATCAAAACTAAGCAAGACTCTTGTACAAAGGAAAAGAATTGCACCGGAAGTTTCAACCTGTCACAGCCTGACACTAATAGGAGGAAACGAGATCTTATTGCAAAATCAAACTTCTGCCATAATTCCAAAAAATATTCTGCTTCCTGTAAACATGTAAGGATTGAGAATTAACACACTCCCAAATTGCAGAATTTGACCAAAATATTTTTTTTTTAATGAAGAACTCATCTCTACAAGATAAATACAAGAAAGTCGAAATCAGTTTTGCCTCCCGTAAACAATCAAAATTAAATTATCAACATTGTGTTCATAAAAGCACAAAGAGAGCACCACTAGCTTATAAAGACACGTTACTCAGTGCCCAAATAATAGAGTCCAGAATAACAAAGACTGAAGACTAACAACTTGGTTCGATATTGACAGGTTCTGCCCACTCACTGTCTATGATGAGGAAAATCAATCGGCAATAACCTAAGATTACGAATTATGATGCAAGTTCTCCATGTAATTCGCAAAAAGCCCAACTCATAAGACAGCATAAACCTATACTTAAAAGAATTTAAATAGCAGACATCTTTAAAGCAAGTTGCTGTTATCTTACATGTCTACCAAAAGACAATAAATCACCATATCAACCAAAGCTCCAAAAATCTCAAGAGAATTTTATGACGGGCCCAAATATTAGAAAGAATTAAATCAAGAAGTTCTTCCCCATAATTCTAATGATTGCAGCAGACAAAAAACGAAAACAAGAGAAAAGAGATCTTATTGCCAAATCAACTCCACTACATAAAGCTGCCCAAAGGGGGGGGGGGGGGGGGGGGGGGAGAATCCACATTCCTGTAACCAATATGAAGCAATGCCATATTAAATCCAAATTAGATATGGGGCAAGTATCACTAAAAACAGAGAATAAGAACAGAAACAAGACACAAAGACAAATGCACAAGCACTGAATAAAAGTGTAATCCCTCGTGGTGCAGGCATTATTTTTCCATAAGAGCAAACTGAAATATATGCATTCCAAAGCTACAATTCAGGACAAATATAAATTATAAAAAATATTTTTTAAAAGAGGAAAAAAAGAAGAAGAAGCAACATTACTCAAAACACAAAATCATATGTATGATTGAAAATAGGACAAAATCAAAGTAGCCATCATTAAGGCACCACAAGTGAATTTGCAATACATCAGACCCAAACAAATGGATAAATCCAGATAATGGAGACAGACAATGCACACAATCCAGTCTCAAATAAAAGAACAAAAACGGAAATATGTCCTTGGAAAAAGAAAGAGCAAAAGATGACAAGAATAAAGAGAGTCAACCAAGCATTTAAAGAGGAAATTACTTTTATTTTTTAGTAAGTTAAAGAGGAAATTACTGTCAATCTAAAATGAAGAAGAAGAAAGGTAAAATTATAAATAAATATAGTCAATATAAGCCTACCAGTTACATATCACAAAAATATAAGCCTTTTAAATTATAATAAGGAGAAAAGCCCCAATAAATTCTAGGGAAGGAATTACCTTGTTGAATTGTGTTAGCTGATTCTACAACTAAAAATCACTTAGAAGCAATCTAAGGTCACGAACTATGATGCAAACCTTTCTGAACGAATTAGCTGCTTGGTAATCGTAACCTACGATGCAAGCCTTTCAAACTTCTATCCAAAGAACTATGATGCAAACCTAGAGACATACAGTGGCAACTCCAAAAATTTTGTTCAGGTGTTCTTATTCCACTTTGAAAATTTTTTGGATCATTTCGGTCTATTTCGGGTTTTTTAGGACATTTCAGTAAATACCGGCCGAAATTCAAAATATGGCAAGCATGAAGTTTGTATTTAAAAAAAAAAAAATCTTAAAACCAAAACAAATTTGCATTTTGTACATCAAAAAACCTCAAATTAAAAAAATTAAAAGAAAAGAAATTAATGAACAAAGGTACCGGTACAATAAACTATAAGTTCATTTAAAATATTAATAAAATTATTAATTATTTTTGTTCAGTGGTTTCATAAATTTGTTTGTCTTTTATAAAATATAATTTGTTGTATTATTGTTTTATTAATTATTAAACTACTAATTGTTGTTTAACCTAACATAATTTAATTTGTTTGTCTTTTATAATAAATTAGTTAATTAAATTATTAATTATTGGTATTTAGTTGCTTCATTCATTTTTTTTACTAACTATTAGGAATCTAGCACACACCCACTGTGCGTTATAAGCACACACTCCTACCTCTGCATGCCTTTTAATTCAAAATTTGTTTGGCATAAAAATTTTGAGGGTGTTCTTGATATTGCTTTCTTCTGAGTGGCGTCGCCACTGGAGACATAAGTTGGGTCCATGTCATTCCTAGAAAGCCCAACTCATGCAAATCATGACAAGATAAAGCAAAACTCTGTATTATTTACCCTCGGCAACCATCCTAAGGTCAAGAACCTTTTTATTTACCTGTCCTATAACAATAAGAGGCATTACCATATTCAAAATTGAATGACCAAAATTTGAACAAGACAAAATAGAGTAACAAAAATGCAAGGGAAATTTCAAACCCTTACTAGGTGAGTCATTGAATTTATAGCAGTCCAAAAAACCAAAACCTGTGAAAAGCAGTTATAGGTCCAAGAAGTAGAAAGAATAAAAACAAACCAAAACATGTATAGTAATTATGATTGCAAGAGAGAATAATGACAGTCGAGTAAAAGATATTTTCATTAAAGAAAACTTAGCCATTGAAGCTGCCAAGCAGCAAAAATAAATTAAAAAAGGTTCCTGAAGATGTGAGGAATAAATTTTTATCATGCACCAAGAATCCAAAACAATGAATTATATTTCAATAGAATCCAACAATTATAAAGATAAATTATTCTAACTCATAAATCCCTGGTCTTCTTTATTGCCAAATATTTGGTAACAAGATATCAATTAGCAACAATCCAAGTTCACAAATTATGACACAAATCCAGATGTATAACGTTAATTCCATGTAATTCCCAAAAAGTCCCAACTAATGCATGGAGAAGAGAAAGCGAAACCTGTATTGTTTTCCCTCTACAACCATATTTAGGTCACAAACAGTTATATTAATGCCCCCACACCAATAAGAGGCATTACCAAATTAGCCTGTGAATTCATTATTGACATTACAAACAAAAAATGACCAAAAATTAAATGACACATCAAGAAGACGGGACAAGAACTGTAATAGAAGTTTCAAACCCTCACTCACTGAAACTAGAATTTATAATCCTCCTAGGAAAGGCAGTCACAGACCCAAGTATAAGAAAGAAGTAAAACAAGAAAAATATACCCTTCAAACTCTTATCAATGTAGCAGGGATAGAAAAGGAGGAAAGGAAAGCCGATTGCCAAATCAACTCCACTGCTTAACCTACAAAGAACCAAAATAAAAAGAATTATGCTTCCTGCAGATACACAATAAGTTGCAAACCAAATTGGATATGGTGCTACCAACATAGGATGACCAGATCCACTCAAAGCCAAAAGACATCAACAAAAACAAGACATGTAGACAGATGTAGAAAGCTTATACCCTTGGTGGCATAGGCATTGACTAGCTGCATGAGCAAACTGAAAAATTATCAATCCCAAATGCGAAGTTCAGGATAACTTTGAATTACATGAACACTACTCAAAAGCATGCTTCATTGAGAAGCAACAAAACCAAATCAACCTTAGGTAAACTGGTAAAGCACCACAAGCAAATGCACTGCCCCTAGAATTGAATAAACCCTAATAACGCCTAAAAATCGAAAAACAAAGTGTGACAAGGGGACAAGAATTCCAATGGAAGTTTCAAACCCTCGTTGAGTGTGACTCGAATTTATAATCCTCAAGAAAACCAAACCCTAAGAAATGCATACATGTCACAAGTATAAGAAAGAATTAGAATAAGTGGAAAAGTATCCTTATAATTCATTTAATTGCAAGAGAGTAAAGAAAAAAGGGGGAAAAGGAAAGCTTATCGCCAAGCCAAACTTCACCACTTAAGATGCCTGGCACCAAAAATAAAAAATCCAGTGAGAATTTTTCACATGTACATAGAATTGCAATAGTTGCAAAAATGACTAGAATAACTCTTCCTTGCAATTTAAATCTTATACTTCTTTGGCATTCAAAACAACCATGTTTGAAGCTGGCTGCCTTTATCTTATATGAATGCCCAATGATGATATTGATGACCTTAGGTTCTTAGAAGTAGTAAGAAGTGCAAGTAGGCAGCAGTAAAAAAAGGAACCAAGACAAAAATTCCGGGTGGTGCTGGGATTAGTTAAAACCGAACAAATAAAGCCTGGAAAAAAAAAACACAATGCAAGCACCAATTTTCGTTTACAATGTTAATTTAATTTTTGAACCCATAATTACCAGCCATAAGGGATTGTGCTCCTCTAGACAAGAACCAAATCTATCTAGAAAAGTCAACTTCATAGAAACAAATGCCTTCATAGAGTTGTTGAGGACCAAAACCTATAAGTAAATTGAACAAGGAATAGAATACTATCACAGTAGTAGGAACACTATATTAAAGACTTATAAGCAAAATGTGAAACTTAAGGCAAAAAAAAAGAAGAGTTTTCTTATTGTTGCAACAATTAGTGCAACCAATCTTGGAACTTGGGCTGTGTACGGTTAGAGTGACGATGCCCCTAAGGACGATTCTATCCCCAACGAAGCTCACTAGAGGAGAGGTGAAATGCTTGATCCTTCTCTTGTCCAGTTTCATCTGCTAAAATGCAAGTAAGTAGATGATGTCTGTTGAGCTTCCATTGTTAATAAGTACATTATGGATATTGAATTATTCTACTCTGAGCATGATTACCAGTGGATCGTCGTGGGATTGTCTAATGCCGCGACCGACTCTCTTTGAAAAGACGATATCAGGTTCGTCACTCCTTGGCATCTTCACTGGAGGGAGCCGTGAATGGACACTATTTATTCTTTCTCATGGGCTTTTTTCAGGGACTTCAGCGTTCCACTTGCTGTCAATCCTCCTGAGACCGTCTTTATCTCTCCTACAGGAGGTTTGCTATCTTCTACTTCTTGATTTTTGTCTTTATCACCCTCCCTTTGGTATCTGCTGGGTTCCGTTTTCCTGACATACTCCTGTAACTTCCCTTGCCGGATTAAATTCTCCACCTGGTCTTTTAAATGTCTACACTCATCAATGTGATGCTCGTGGTCCAAGTGGAACCTACAATACTTGTTCTTGTCTTTCTTTCTGCTAGAGCACTAATTGGCTTTGACCATTGCAGGGAGGGATCGTCCCTTATCTGCATCAATACTTGCTCAATTGGAATTATTAGATGGATAAAGTTAGTGAACTTTAGCCTCCTATCCAGAAGTTCCTTCTTTTTTCCTGTGGGCTGCTTAACACTTCGTGTCTCCTTCTTCTTATCACGATTGCTGCTTGTTCCTTCATTTCTCTTCCTTTTTCCTTTCATTTCTTTTGCAAGCACCGCATTTTTTTTGCATTCATGTACTTCTAAGTTTTTTGAAGCAATTCCACAACCGTTTTTGGTGGGCTTTTGGTGATTGAGAAGAAAAAATCTTTGGGTAGCAACCCTACTTGGAAAGTTGTTAGGATAATTTGATCTTCAGCTTCGTCTACCTGCAGTAGCTCCTTATTGAATCGGGTCACATATTGTCTTAGTGATTCTCCTTCTACCTGTTGAATGTTAAGGAAATGACTAGTTGGCTTCTTGTGTCCTTACCCCCCAATGAAATGACAAACAAAACCCTTGCTGAGTTGTTCAAAATTTGCAATAGTTCATGGGGGTATCTTGCTAAACCACACTCTAGCCGCTCTTTTCAGCATCGTTGGGAAAGCCTTGCACATCACCTCGTTTAGGGTCATTTTCAACAACATCAGTGTCTTAAATGATTCAATGTGATCGAAGGAATCCTTGAAACCATCATATGATTTCAATTGTGGGAGACGGAATTTCGGTGGGATGGGATGGGATGGTTCAGTACTTCAGTGGTGAATGGTGAGTTCGCCCTTTAAATCATCCCATCCAAATTCTCCCTGCCTTTGTCCTTCATGGCACTTCTTAATTCATCCATCTCCTTCCTCATGTGACGAAGCTCATTCTCCATCCGGGAGGAATTTCCACCGGAGATCCTATCTCGCCTGTTGGCTAGGGAGTTTGATTCTTCTTCATTGTGGTTTTCAACTGTTCACTGATGTTCTGCGTTTTGGGATTCTATTATCTTTTGCAGCTCTTCATTCTGGCAAGTTAGCTTTTCCACATTAGCCAGGAGGGCCTGGATTTGTTGCTATTGCACAGCCTCTAGCTGTTGTGTAGCCTCTAGCTCCATCTTGTATTTTAAGGAACTCTTTTGTCATTGGGAAAGATGGCTTGAATGACTAGTGTTTCCCACAGACAACGCCAAATTGATGATGCAAAAAATTAGCAGTTGAGCTCCTCGCCGTAATGGATGGACGAAACTATGATTTGTGTTGTCTCTGTTGGAGGAAAACTTACAAAATGAACTGGGTGGAAAAGTAACACATCGGTGTGGCGTTAGCCAAACCACCTCTGATGCTTAAGTCAGTAAAAGAGAAAGATTTTAGAGAGAATAAACTCGTGAGTGATTTTTGTAGAGTATTTGTGTGTATTCTGTTGCCTTCTCCTTTTATAGTTGCGTGCCTCATTAATGGGCAATGAATTGATGTATTTATGTTTAACGACTAGTGCGTTACAAAATCTTTGCCTGAAGTTCACAACTCACTCTGTGACCGTTGCTCCATCCTTTACTCTTTGTCATCAATGAGAATAATAAATGCGTAACGTCTTCTCTTGATTAATGACAATCTCCTCTTAATGACAATCATAAATTACTGACTCATCAGTTTCTATGCTTAATGAAATATTGTTCAGTTTATATATAATAGTGCAAATACTTGTGGTTTCAAACATCATGGATCGAAGGTGTAATCAAGATTTAGTCATGTAGTAATTTTGTCTTGCAAATGACACCATGATACTTAAAAGCCATCATAAGAAACCATTTTATTTGATAATTATTATTTAAATGACATTACATTGAGGAAAACGAAACAAACTTTATTTAAACCACATAGTGGTTCACCATCCTTATTACATGTATTTTTCAGAATTCTAATTTGGCGCAAATGCCTTTTGAAGATATTCAACTACACATTTTCTAGTTGGAAGGCCTTGGTGAGCACATCAGAATTGATGGGAGGATTAGATCCAAAGACCGCGTTCGCTATGGTGATCAACCCAGGATTTTGGCTGTTGAAACTAGCAAAGGCAAGAGCAGCAGTCTCCCCTATGTTGATTTGGAAGTGAATGAGACCAATTGGGAATATAAAGACATCTCCCTTATTTAGAACTTTGGTGAAAAGTTTGTTTGAGTCGGATGTGACAAAACCAGCTAAGAGAGTACCCTCAATAACTACCAAAAGCTCAGTGCTGCGAGGGTGAGTGTGAGGAGGATTTAGGGCATATGGTGCGTAGTCTATGCGAGCCAAAGATATGCCAAGAGTGTTGAGACCTGGTAAGTTATCGACGTTCACAAGAGTGATATTTAATCCATTTTTGTTTCTAGTGTTTTTGGGAATATTGAGTCCAGAGAAGAAAAAATCATTCGCTATGACTTGTGCTGGGTCCTTGCAAAAATTTCCATTCACAAATTCTACACAAAGAAAAGTTTGTTATTGTCATAAATAAGACATTTCTGTAACAATGTAGAGTTACATGTCATGTAGGGAAAAAAAACCGTAGGCCATATATAATTTCATTAATGTGAGAACTTATACGTAATTCAAAAGAAATTGATTGATAATACTGCTACTGCTAATAATAATGAGAGTGTCTTTTATACATACCACCAGATTTGAAGTTGTTAATTGCGACACAGAAGTCTTGCAAAGGGCTAGGATCATAGGCAGAAGCCAAGGAGGATGCTAAGACCAAAATAGCCATAGTCACAAGGAAATAAACACCTTTCATCATATTTGAGGAGGTTATCTCTATCTTATATGGTATACTATTCTTGGTTGAGTGAGGGATGAGAAACATAGCAATATGGAAATGTCTACTTATAGAGAGGAGAGTGAGAGAAGCGGCCTATGTTTTTTCAGAACTTGGTAATTGTTTAACCCTTTGTCACATTTTTTTATTTTAAAATTTAATTAGGTAAACCTATTTTCTTTAACCACTACTTGTCGTACAGTTTTAAAACCCAATCAATCAAGTGGAACCTCTTCAATGGCATAGTGTAGTTTTAATGTTACATATACTTTGGCCAAAATCAATCCAATAAAACAATAATAGTTACTGAAATGTTCCAATCAAGTGGGACCTCTTCAACTTGAGATTGCAACAATAATCCAAGTGACCAACAATAATCGTTACTGAAATGGCATTGTGTAGTTTTTATGTTATGTTCTTGCTTTTCCTCTTCTTTGTAACATATATATTCTGGACCTAATCTTAATTGATGGGTACTAAAGACAATAAGTGTTAGTTAGATTTAATCGTTTTCTACAACCAAGCAAGTGACCAACAACTACCAGGTATCTAGTTTATTCTAGATTTTCCTCTTCTTTGTTCTCTCTTCAGTATTTGTACTTCAAAAAAAAAAATGATGTTTACACGAAGGTATTTGGTGAATTCTGTTGATGTACATCTATACTACTATTTGAGGGAATTCTCTTGTTAGATTCATAATTTTTTGGTTCAAAATGTCTCTACATCCCTATGTTTTAGTAAACACAAAATTAAAGGATAATCCAGTAAAAATACAACTCTAAATTCCCACTAAAACATTACCTAAAAAATAGGGTCACTATAGCATTTCAAACTTTTTTTATCCACTTATAAATTAAATTCTTAAAATAAAAACATAAATTTCTTTTTGCTACAAAATAAGACCACTAACCAAAAAAAAGTATCACCACACACGGTGTAAACTAATGAAAATACTTATCTACCAAATATACAAACCTCAAAGCCTTTACAAATGTTATGAATTGATCGCCCAAGAGCATAAGATCATACACCAGTAATTTAAGTCCACAACCCAAAAATATAGCCCAATGCCTTTGGCAAAATTAGCACCTAGTGTTGTCTAAATTTGGACCCACGAAATCCAACCCAAATACCCAGTTTTATAGCACAATAAGTTGATCAGCCAAGGGCCCATTGTGGATCAAGCCACGTCCCACGTGTGAAGAAGTCATCCAAGGGGAAAAATTAGAAGTGGTGGATTGGAGGGTTAAAGAGTCATCCCGCATTTTCTTGGGTTCACTTAAGAAACTTTCAGATGAGTTTGGAAAATTTGTGAGATTAATAGTTTCGTGAAGACAGTGTATAAACTACAAACACACCAAATTTGAAAAAAAATTTCACATTGATTAATGCAGCAAATTGTTAGTGGCAGGTAAAAAAGTAATGTCAACAGTTAGTCTAGATAAGAATAATTAAATTAAGTTTCCTACTCAATTGTTGTAAAAAAAATTTGTGTTTGTAGCATTGCTCATCCTATGAACCTTTTGTTCGTTAGTTTGGTTAGAGAGAAATCTCTTTTAGGGTATTGTAAAGGTGCAATCTCTTACCTTTGTATTTATAAGAAAGAGTATTTGACTGTATTTGGAATTGAACAAAGTTTGGTTTAAAACATATAATTGAAGAAAAGTCAATGTAGTTATGTATTCGAATACAATTGAATAATCTAACGCACTGTACTTAAGAAATTGCACAAAAATTTTATTCAATAAATGTTACGTATGAGATATGGCAAATAATTTTTGAAAATGTAAAATAAACATTAAACAAAAAAAAAAAAAAATACAAAACAAAATAAATTCCTTAAAATTTTTAGGATTGGATGATGAGTGTCTTATCTCCATCTCGTCCCCTTTTGGGTGGACGAACCCAAGCATGACAAGTTGGAGCAAGGTAGGATGAAGGGTTATTGTCATCTTTAACTACTTTGTTTTGGCTCTAATGAGAGGGAAAAATGGTTTAATTCACTTGGAAAAATGATTTAATTTTATTATAGAAAATTTAAAAAAATATATATAGTGTTATACTAGTAAAAAAATTGAAAATTACACGCAAGATACATTGTTTAATTCACTAGTATAGCTCACCATTTTATTTCATCATGAGAGAGAGAGAGAGAGATTAGAATTTCATGGATATTTAATTCCTTTAAAAGATGTATTTGTTAACCAAACCAAAGGATCAAGATTTTTATCATCTTTGATCATAACTCAAGATTTTGTAAAATACAACCAATTAAGGAGTCCAGACCATTAACAACACCTAGCACAAGGCTACGTTTGTTTTGGCTGAAGACATTTTCAGGAAATTAATATACACCTGGGTGTGTGTTTAGCACCACTTGAAAATACAGTCAAACTGAAAATTTGATTCAATTTAATTGTAAAATAAGCCCCTCAAAGCTGTAAATACATTTTCGTTTCTATTTTACCTTCAAATGGTTTTCAGGACTCAAAGGGAGAGAGAGAGAGAGCAAGAAGAGAGAGCACCAGTGGCCGCCCAGCCAAGCTCCGGCTAGCTCAGATTGTGCCGCCCCCACCACCCAGATCACGCGCCGGCCAAGTTTTTTTTTTTTTTTTTTTTTTTTTTTTTTTTTTTTTTTTTTTTTTTTTTTTTTTTCTCAACTCTTCTTCTCCCTCTTGCTCACCATCACCGATCTGGCCATCACTAACCACCACCCCACCCCTCCCTCATCACTGATCCACAAACACCCAAGACCCACTCCTTCGATCGTCAACCATGCACCGACGAGTATAGGTTAAGCTCCAACGTTGCCGCCATCTAGATCGGAGCCTTGCATCTCGTTCTCATTGCCGCCGCTGAAGATCGTTGCCGCTGCTAAAGACCGATCTATCTCTCTTTCCCTCAATCTCTCAATCTTTCTCTCTTGATCTTGATTTTTTTTTTTTTTTTTTTTTGTGGAGGTGTGGGTGGTGGTGTTTTGGTGGTTTGTGTTGTGTGGTGCTGATGTGTGAGTGGTGGATTTTCTGATATAAAATTTGTTTGAAAGTTGAGAAAATGGCTAAGAAAATGTGAGAAACTTGTAGAAAATTTGCATTTTCAAAATATAACCAAACACTTGAAATTATTTTCTAATATAATTCTTAAAATGCAACCAAACACTATAAATTATTTTCCTTTCCCGAAAATATTTTCACCTGAAATTATTTTACACCCGAAAAATATTTTACTCTAAAACAAGCGCAGCCTTAGTGGAAATTCAAACGTAATACTCGTAACCCTTTGTGTGGCTTTTGGCCCCAGTTGTCACAAGATTCACAATATTAACCAACCCTAGCAAAACTAACTCAAATGCAACACACTTAAATTAAATAAAACGTGACACCGCAGACTGGGAAGACATCTAATTTCCAGTAATAAAAATGAGGATTAAAATAATAAACGCATTATTATTATTATTATATTATTATTTAAAAAAATGATTACAAAGAAAGAAAATAAATATACAAACAGATAACCAAAAACCTCTTAGGGGTCAAGCAAGTAGTAGGAACAAAAGCAAAAACTAAAACACAGCAGCAATAGAAGCCTGTTCTTAGCCCAATGTAAATACAACAAATTTATTTTCTCACTCACACATCATATCTTACACCAATACTTAAAACTTCAAATTTTAGGAAATGAAAATAAAATTTTTTTATAAGAAAAGAAAATAATGAAATCAAGACACAAAGAGAGCATATTGCCAGAGGTCCCCCATCAAACTTTGTCACCCAAATTGATATACAACATGAAAATTTTCAAACACAAGATTTGGGGTAACGAAGCCATAAGCCCCCAAAATATCCCCCCACCCAGTCCACCTGTACAAACCACATCCATAGAACTAATAGAAGTTTTGATGGCATTTGCTCACTCATTTTCTCTGACTTAGAAATTAATCAGCAACATATACAAATCTATGAATAATGATGCAAAATTCAATGACAAATTAAAATCATTTAATTCACAGAACGCCCAACTAATGCCAATTACAGGAAAAACCAATAACCTGAATAATTCTTCCTTGGAAACAACAGTATTGGTGTAAATCTACCTGCCCCACACAAATAAGAGGAATAAACACATTCAAATAAGATAGGAGCTTGCAAAAACGAAACAAAGAATTGTGGGAACCAGGAATGTACTTGTCAAAAACTATAAAACAAACTTCACCAGCTCTTAAAGAAGTCACGCTTGGAGATGGATGGCATCTGCTCAATCACATCCTATTACTAGGAAAAAAATCAATAACATTCTAATTTTAAATTATGATGCAAAATCCAAAGACAGGTTAAAATCATCAAATTCCTAGAAAGCCCAATAGTGCAAGCATAATGATATTATTCTACCCCAGCAACCATAGTTGGGTCACGATCACCACCATCAAGCTACCTGTATTCCAATAATAGGCATTACTGCATTTGAACAAGACATGACTTTTTCAAGACAGAATAACCAAAAATTAAACAAGATTGAAGTATCAAGGGAAAAGAATACAATGAAAGTTCAGACCATCACCTAACAAGACTAGGATTGTAGGAGAAAATAATGAAAGCGGGAGAAAAAGAAATCTTATAGCCAAATCAAACTCCACCACTTCAGCAACCAAGTACCAAAAGACAGTCTGTTTCCTGTACGCATGTTAGGGTTGAGATTTTAACACACTCCAAATTGCAGCAGTTACCAAAAAAACAAATGGAAGAACTCTTCTCTACAAGACAAATACCTTCCTTTCCTGACAATTAGAGCAATAATGTTTTAAGAATGCAACTCATACATATGTGACTGCCCAGTGATGGGCTCCAAAAAGCATAAGGTTAGAGTGCGAAAAGACCAAATTGATGATCAAAAGTTAACAAAGGATATGATAAATGCAAGTACATGACAATCAAAAAAGGATCCAGCAACAGTCTACCTGCCCACTAACTTTCTACAACTCATACATATGTGACTGCCCAGTGATGAGCTCCAAAAAGCATAAGATAAGAGTGCAAAAAGACAAAATTGAAGATCAAAATTTAACAAAGGATATGATAAATGCAAGTACATGACAATCAAAAAAGGATCCAGCAGCAATGTACCTGCCCACTAACTTTCTACAACCTTGCTAAGCACCCCAGGTAAGAACTTGCAAAACCTGCTTGATGTGGGAGACAGAAGAATATTTTATTTAGTATTATTTATATTTGTGAGTCAATTGTATTTATATTTTAGGTCCTATTAGTTTATTAGACTATTAGTATTTCAATTGGAAGCAAGATTATTTTTGTAATAAGGTTATTAGGGTTTCTTAAGCCAATTAGAACTAAGGTTTAGCAATCCTTATAAGCACCCTATTGTACTCCTTGAGGAGACAGTTGATATTTTGATGAATGAAAAAAAAAAATGACCGTTTGGTTGTTCTTTGGTCAAGTGCTAAGTCCAGGTCCATCCTAGGTGCTGGCTCTTAATGGTTTCCCCACTTGGTGCTGACTCCAAGCCAAGCCTAGGTGCTGACCCTTAGGTTATTATATCCATTTATTTTATTGTTGTTTTAATTTTGTTTGGTTATCCTACATCACTACTCGAAGAACACTGCTTGAAACACCAACAAAAGTAGACAATGCAAATCCAAAGAACAAATTCATACAGATGAAGATATAGCAATTAATACTATTTTAAGCCCAAAGGAGCACCAGGATGTCTAATAATGTATGCAAGATAGGGTAAGGTTGCTAATATGGACAAGCTCCAATAAAATTCTAAGTTGTGTCTTTACGAGATAAAAGATAATCCATTTTGTATAATGAAAGGGGAAAAAAAAAAAGCACAATCAATCACAAAAATTATAGAACATGGCACATAATGGTGCCTTAGAATGCAAAACCACTGATGAGGTTAAAAGACAATAGAAAGAACACTAACAGAAGATACTGTATCACATAAATGGCTAAGGAAAAAGTCTTGCTAAATACTAAAACTAACCAAAGGACCACTGGGCAAGATCTGATCCCACATCACCAAAACCATCTTTCAAAAGACTAACCACAAAATTGTACCTTCAGTGGAACTGGGGATCAATGAAAGATAAGTGCCACTTTCACAAAAACATATTGCAAGAATCAAAAATAACCAATGAAGTACATGACACCAAGAATTAGAGCATAACTAGTACCACATCATGCCTAGCCAACGATAGAAGCCTCAATTTAAGAATTCTGAAAAAATTAACAAAAACCAGGATGTTCATTCCTGAATCAAAATTTAAGGAGTAAAAATCAGCATGATAAATACTTTCCAAGGAATTCTCAAATTTTCAAACAAAATGTCCATGACACACTCATTTGCAATATAGCAAAACTATTAAAGGAAGCAACAAAGAAGGACCACAACGCTGTTGCAAAAAACAGAAAAAGAATTCAAACAAAAGAAATATCTTTCACATGAACACAATACAACTCTAAGGAACTAATAACCAAAAACATTACTATCAGTTAATATAGTAAAACCTAAAAGGCCTCTGAAAATAGCAAAAGAAATGGACTGTGTGATTAGTACTTTTTATAGAACTCAATTTCCATGATCTAAGAGTCAATAATTCTCTACATTTTTAGCTTTCCTATGTGAAAGACTCAAGCTGTCAAGTCATGTGCAAAATTTAGATTGTTTGGGTAGAATCCTACTTTAGCCAGACCAACACTGGATGATGGCCTTTTTTATGTATCTTTTGGTTTTGTAAGAGACTAATGTCATCTACACAGAGTTTTGTAAACACTTGTTGCAGAAGAGTTTCCACTACTGTAGACAGATGAAGATTATAATCAACATTGTTCACACAAAACAACAAAATAGACATCAACAACTTATAAAGAAACAAGTCAATCAGTGCTCAAACCATGATGCAATTCTAGAGACATGAGTTCGATCCATGATGCTCCAAAAAAGCCCAACTCATGCAAATCATAACAAGATAAAGCAAAAACCTGTATTATTATTCTCTCGTAATGATGGTTACATACTTCGTTAATTTACCTGTCCCACAACAATAAGATAGTAAAATACCTATTACAAACTTCTCATTGTAAATCCTTATACTGTGTTTGATAAACCCCAAAAAACTTTCAAAAAATCCATAAAAAAATTTCTAGGTCCTTCCCAACCCTCTAGTGTCAAAGAGTATGTCCAAGCTTCAAAATTTGACCAGTTTAGTATTCCAGCCAGTGAGAAAGAAAATTTCATCACTCTTTCCCTTCCCAGAGAATTTGTCATCCCATGGCAAAGACAAGGTTATACTCACCTCCATTTTGGTGCAGTAAGACTTGCACTCACCTTTCATGGCAGAAAAGGACTCCCTATTGCTTCTAGAATTGCTCTCCTTGATTCTAGATTTATGGAATATCACAATGCAGTCATAGGTACAGTCCAAACTACAC
Organism: Castanea mollissima; assembly: GCA_014183005.1. Taxonomy (NCBI): domain Eukaryota; kingdom Viridiplantae; phylum Streptophyta; class Magnoliopsida; order Fagales; family Fagaceae; genus Castanea; species Castanea mollissima. The sequence goes on from JACAVU010000002.1 coordinate 39,612,469, forward strand.
TAAATGCAGGAACAGTCTTTGTCACCCTTTTTCCCAATTTCAACATGTCTCTCAGAGATCCTCACATATGTGATGCTCTTAAAGTTCAAGTTCAGATTACAGGAGCCTCTCAAGTACCAGATACTTTTGCGGCCACACTTCACTACCAGCTTGCCTACAGACTCCAGAACCATGCTTTTGATGTAGCCATACCAGAGTTTGCCCAGAATAATGATGCTCTTTTGATCCAAGTTGATCCAGGCATGACGCCTACGTGCACATTGTTCCAAGACAATTGAACAAAGACCAGATGAACAAGCTCTTTCCAGAGTCATGGATTACAAAGTATGAGATTCTCCATCAAGTATCTCAGCCAATCCAGTCCAACACTCCTTTTTTCATCAGAAATCAGAATGGTGAAGTTGAAGTCAGATTTATGACAACCACACCAGAAAAAGAAGAAGTGACAGTCTTTCCAACAGCTATGATCCAGCCAGTTTCTTATGAAGGTCTTGATGATCTTTAGATCAAAGCATTTCAAGAAAATGGAAAACCTGTCTATGAAGGAAAATCACCCACAGGCCATATATGGTGGGATGTTTGTGATTGTGAAGAATGCAGAGAAGAAGAAATATTTGAAGAAGATAAGAAAAGAAGAAAGAAGAAGTCTTCCCAGCAGATTCTCAAAGAAAGATATGAAGCAGGAGACCCAGAAGTCGACTTCCTTGGAGAACCTTCAGGAAGGTTTGATTACTATGTCCTTTACCCTAGATCTAGAAAACAAAAAATTCCATCCCTTTCCCCATGCAAAGAAAGTTATGATCAAAACCAACAAAACCAGAGACCACCTTTAATCCCATATTACCAGAAAGTCCTTCCCCAAATACAAAAATGTCAACCCAAGCCTCCCAGTCAAACCCACACACAAAAACCCTTACCTTGTTACATGTTTGACCATGCATCACCCTCATACTCACAAAATTTTCCTCCCTTAGAAAGTTTTGACCACCCACAAGCCAATGTAAAACATGTTTGGAAGATAAAAAACCCTGTTGGAACCAATCCAGATGGAAGTAAAAAACAAGTCTCATCAGCCGAAGCAGCCCTTAATTGGCAGGTAGAAAATGCTGTAGCACAGAATCAAGTCCTTTAAAAAATTCTTGACAACCAACAGAAGTTGACTGAAGTGGTATCCAATACCTTTTCATCCTCAAATTCCCTCATTGAAGATTTGAAGAAGAAGATAAAGTCAATTGAACAAAAATTGGAGACAATTGTTTCTACAGTAAAGGATTTGTCTATATCATTTCCCCTTATTGGACAAAAAGAAAAAGAAAAAAAGCAGTTGATGATGCAACTCCAGTCTTTGGAGAACTCACAGAAAGCAGCTACTCAAGCTCTTCCAATACAAGTTTACATGTCATACCAACCTCGTCAATCACTGTATAAAGATCTGTCCATACCAGTACCCTCACTGTTTTCCCCAGTTTCCCCATACCAAAACCTCCAACCATTAAACATGACACATCCAGCTCAAAACCCTTTCAAACCATGTGGAATCTTTCCCAACATACCAAACCCAACACTACTACCTCAACTAGAACCCAGACTTGAACCTCCAACCAAACCACAAAATGAACCTCCTCCCATCAAAAAAGACAAAGAACCATTATACCAACCACCAGATCCAACCATTGGTGCTTCCTCCAGACCCCCAGATATGGATTTGTTAGCCATAAACACTGACCCTCCAAACCCGATATCATCATTTCTCAGAACTTTAACTCTTCAAGAACCAACAGAACCCTTTGTTCTTCCAGTTATTGATGAAGCAGATCTAGACTTGTCTGACCTTGACTTAATGAAGTCTTTATGACAGACCCAAAAGTGGAAGAAGAAGATGATGTCCTCCGCCCTAAACAACCTCCACCACCACACCAATATTCCCTACACCACCTGTCATCCCTGATCACCACACAAGATTAACTACTCATCAACCACAGATTCAAAACACCTGTTCACCCTTGATAACAGTCCTCCTTCAAAATGGCATGAAGAGATTTTCAATATGTACTCATGGTGTACAGCTGAACTTCAAGCCCAAACAATACAGTTGCTCAGATAATTGCCAAATTTGTAGCAAGACTCACAGGTAGACTGAGACAATGGTGGATAAATCTTGGAGAATACAGGCAAAGACAAGCAGCCCAGAGTAACACACTTGAGGATTTTTTCACGATCCTCCATAATGAATTTCTTGGTTCATTAGCTCATTACACTGAAGTCGCCAGAGATGAATTCCTAATGATGAAATGCTATTCTTTTGAAAGAAAAGATTTGGAGAAACACTTTGACAGAATGTCAAGCAGATACTATGCCTTTAATGGCATGGATGATGTCAATTCCAAGCACACTTTCTTGAATTCTTTTCCAGAACCACTTGGTGATGAAACTCTTCGCATGATGAATCTTCAAAAAATCACCTTACAGCAAGCCTCTCTTGGAGAAATCTATCAGCATGTCCTTATTGCTTTGGAAAAATTATGCAATCAAAGAAAGTTTCTTTCGGAGATTGACAAGATCCATAGCAAGCTCAAAGATAATTGCAAAAGAAAAGATTTGCAGATTAAGTGTTATGATAAGAATTGTTCTTGTCCAACCAAGAGAAGAGATCATTACAAAAAGTATTTTTGGAAGAAGAAGCATTCTCATCCAAAGAAGAAGTTTTTCAGAAAAAAGAAATGGAAGTTTCTCAGAAGAAAGCAGTTCAAAGGAAAAAATTCAAAAGTCTGTTTTGTATGCAGAAAGCCCGGTCATTTTGCCAAACATTGTCCAAAGAAAGCCAAAGCAGCAAAGCTTTTGGAGCAAGCCCAGATTCATGTAGATGATACCCCATTTTCAGATGTGGAATCACTCTTTTCACTTGATGATGATTATTCTCCCCAAGCCTTAGCAGCCATAGCCTATTCATCCTCAGAAGAAGAATCAGATTCAAGCATTACAGATGATTCAGACCCAGAAATCCAAACTATATACACATCTCAGCCTCTTATAGCCCCAATAATTGACCCCACACCAATAGCCCAAGTTCACATCCTCCTTGATACCTACTCCAGACCCATCCCAGTGATAGCCTTGTTTGACACAGGAGCAGCAGCAACAATTCTTCATCCTAAGATTTTACCAGAAAATCTTTGGATGCCCCATCATCAGATGTTCAGAGCAGCCAATGGAGAAACACTTCTGATCACCCAGAAAAGCAAACCCATTCACATTAGAATATTCTCAACCCTTACCATTAAACATCAAGTCCTTGGATCCCCTCTCACAGGCAGAGATCTCCTCATAGGATTTGACCTCCTTCACCAGATACTTAACCTCAGATGGTCCTCAAAAGGCCTTTTGCATAAACAACACCTCCTCACATGGACCCAGGTACCACATTTGTTTTCACTAAACCCCTTTGATTCCTTGAAAGCCCAGATCATCAATGAATGTTGTGCAGCCACTCACTCAGAATTCCTCCTAAAAAACCCAAAACCACTATGGAAAAACCCAGCCTTTTTCATAACCCTTCCCTTCAAAAAGAATGAAGATGTTAACCCCACAAAAGCTAGCCATAGAGGTATGAATCCAGAACATTTGTCCCTAGCCAAGCAGGAGTTAGCTACCCTTCTCTCAGAAAACCTCATTGAACCCACAACTTCTCCATGGGCATGTGAAGCCTTCTATGTTAACAAGCATGTAGAACAAGTTCGAGGAAAGCTCAGATTGGTAATCAACTACCAAGATCTTAATTATTTCCTTGCTGATGACAAGTTTCCACTGCCAAACAAAAGTGCTCTTTTCCAGCATCTTTCCAATGCCAAAGTATTTTCAAAGTTTGATCTTAAAGCAGGATTTTGGCAACTTGGAATCCATCCAGAAGAAAGATACAAGACAGCTTTTTGCATTCCGGACCACCATTATCAATGGACGGTAATGCCTTTTGGCCTAAAAAATGCTCCATCTCAGTTCCAAAAAGCAACGGTAACTCTTTTCCAACCACTGTTGTCAAATGCATTGATCTATGTAGATGATATCCTCCTATTCTCAAAAGATGCAGAATCCCATGAAAAATTGCTCACTGAATTCTACAATTTAGTAAAAGCTCAAGGGATAATGCTTTCAGAAAAGAAAATGGTTATAGGAGTATCCTCTATTGATTTCCTTGGAGTAAACATTTCAGATGGAAAGTATACTCTTCAGCCTCACATAGCAGTCTTTCTCAGAAAATTTCCAGATGTTCTCACCAGCACCAAACAGATCCAGCAGTTCCTTGGAATTGTTAATTAGATGTCAGACTTCATTCCAAAAAGTTCCAGACACAGAGATTGTTTGTCCAAGTTATTGAAAAAATCTCCTCCAGCATGGAATTCAATTCATATAGAAGCAGTTCAACAGTTGAAAAAATTATCAGAAAAGCTTCCCCCTTTGCAGATTCCAGGCACAGGAAAAAGAATTTTATAGACAGACGCAAATGATGAGTATTGGGCAGTAGCTTTCTTTGAAGAAATTAATGGAAAAAGAAGCATTTGTGGATACAAAAGTGGTGCATTCAAGCCTTCAGAGCTCCATTATCATTCCACTTTCAAAGAAATTTTAGTAGTCAAACATGGTATTGAAAAGTTTCAGTTTCACCTTCTTGGTCACAGTTTCCTTGTAGAAATGGATATGTCCTCCTTCCCAAAAATGTGGAACCACACTTTATCAATGACCTTAGGGCCTTTCACAATAGAAAAAGGCGTTGGACCACCCAAATTCGGTTTGAAAACCTCTATCATCATCACATCCCTCAACCTTATAACCACCACCCCAATGTTTCCAATGAAGAACACCCTTCTCCCCCCCTATCATCTCAAACCCAAGAAGTCAGTCACTAGAACTTTCCAGATCCAGATATACCACCTCACCCCAACACAACCACTTAAACATCTTTTCCATATCCTAACCACTCATCGCAACCTGAGATTAAACATGCACACCTAAATTCTGCCATACATTCACTAACAATTAGGAACAATACCATCCCCCCCATACCTATTAATTCCCTTGTATCATCTCCGGACCACCCTTTGCCAAATGGCTCGATCCTTGACCCCTTGACCCCGATTCTATCCTAACAAAGAATACAAACCCTAGCCCCATCCCTGTTCAAACTACCCTTGTTCCAACAAAAGATAGCCCCAACTCCCAAAGCCAAAACCCTAACCAAACCTATATAAACTCAAACTTCTCCATGTGACCCCTATGGCTTCCTCTAAAATCTTCAGCTCTTAGATGGACTTGGGTTGATGGAGATGGCCCCTTTATCACAACAAGAGAGCTAAGGGACACACACACTGCCTCATTTGAAACGGAGAGTAGTTCAACAACAATCACTATGTTCAATCTCGATATTTTGAATGCTGAAAGACCTGAGGTTAGGCGAGGAGTAACATGGGGCAGAGGACAAATACCTGAGTCACCTGATTCCTTTATTGAAGCTTTGGTGCGAAAGGTGTATAGGGGAAGGTTTAGGTTTGAAAAAGGGAGCTCGATTGATGGGCCTCAATTAGGAAGATCTCAAGATATGTCTAGTGAGATGGCCCATGAAGGTATTGGTATTTCTATGTTGGGAATCGGCCAAGCCACTACTGCACCAAGCCCAACTCAGGAGGTGCATTTGAGCCCAACCCTCAGCTTGGATACAGGTCTGGACAATCTCAACACTATAGACTTATTCTATCTTGCCCCTGGACCAACATCACCTAACTCTACATGTTCAGACCCCTTATCTCTTTTGTGCCTGCATAATGAAGATTGGTGGGATCCTGCTGTGGGTAACTCTAGCTTAACTGAAGCAACAAGAAAGAGATTTAGAGATGAATTGGAAAGCTTGGAAGAAACATCAGATAATGATTGCTTTGTGGTTTTTGTGCGAAGGAAGGTAATTTTGAAATCCTTATACGTTGCACTGATAATGCCTCTCTTCAATTTAAACAATACCATGATGTTATTTACCCTACAAATCCAATTAGGCAAAGGGAAACTGGCCCCAAACAGCTTCCCCAGCAGCTATAAGGATTATGAGTTGGAATTGTAAAGGTTTGGGCAAACCCTCTACCGTTCTGAAATGCAAGAAAAAAGCCCTTGAATTTAAACCTGATGTGATGTTCCTAATAGAAACTAAATTTGAAAAAGAAATAAGGAAAGCTATTTGGGTTAAATGTGGATTCTCTGAAGGTTGGGAGGTTTCTAGATAAGGCTTTAGTGGGGGACTATTACTTGCTTGGCACCCTAGACAGAGACTTAGGATAGTGTTCGAGTAAGAAAACCGTGTGCACTCTAATTTAATAGATAACATAGGAAGCTCTCTGTCCATCACATTTGTATATGGACACCCCAATTTGTCCAAGAGAGTAGTGTGGCAACAACTCATAAATTTAAGATCCATAGCTCAACCTAATTGGCTGTGTATTGGTGATTTTAATCAAATCCTTGCGAGTCAGGAAAAAGTATCTTTTCAACAAGGCCCAGTCCTGGCAGCTCAGCTGCTACAACAAGTTATTAATGAGCTCCATCTTTGTGATTTAAAGGCAACTGGATAGAGATTCACTTGGATGAAAAATAGGGAAGAAAATGACTTTGTTATGGAGAGACTTGATAGGCCTTTGCCAGCATTGAACGGGTTAACAATTACCCAAACTATGCTCTTAGGAATTTTCCTATCTACCATTCTGATCATGGACCTATCATATTGGATTTTGATCTCCAGCACCCTTTTAGAAAGAGACCCTTTAGATTTGAGCGTATGTGGATCAATCACCCTGGATGTAAGGATATGATCCAGCAGGCATGGAGCTTCCAAATGACTGGATCAAGAGCTGCCTAATTGAGTAGGAAGCTCAGTAACTTAAGAAGGGAAGCTTTTGAATGGAATAGGACAATTTTTGGGAGAGTGGAAAAGGAGATTAAAGAAAAGAAAGCTTCGTTACTAGAGGTTCAAGACACCATAACAAATTTGGAGGATGTAAGGAGAGAGAGATGTATTAGGGAGGATTTGGAAGATTTGTTAAATAAGGAAGAACAAATGTGGGCTCAGAAGGCAAGATGTGACTGGATTCTTTTGGGTGATAGAAACATAAGATATTTCTAGACAATAGTAAAATAGAAAAGAGTAAGAAGCAGGATTCTGCACATCAAGGATGGAAAAGGGATGTTAATTGATAAACCTGAAGAGATTGAAGAAATTTGGTTAATCACTTCAAACTCTCATATGAAGAGTCAATCTCCAATAGTGTTGATAACATTCTACTTAAATTATAGGCCTTACAAATCCTTGAACTCACAACTCAATTGTGTTTTGATCTCAATAATCCCATCACAAGCCTTGAGATTGAGGACACTATCTTCCAGCTAGGACCTCACAAAGTGCCATGTCTTGATGGCATACCTGCCTTCTTCTTTTAGGAAAATTAGGGTATTGTTAAAGCTGACATCATCAACACTGTTCAGGCATTCTTTCATTCAAGTTCACTCTTTAAACCTCTTAATCACACACACATCACTCTCATCCCCAAAAACTCCTTTCCAAAAGATGTTATACATTTTAGGCCTATTAGTCTATGTAACGAAATCTACAAATTCATTTCAAAACTTTTAGTTAATAGACTCAAGCCTATTATGGATGGCATCATAACCCCTTTCCAAAATTCTTTTATTCAAGGAAGAAATATCACTGACAGAATCCTCATTGCTCATGTGATCCTAGATGCCCTTAGGAAGAAAAAGAGTAGGAAAAATTGTTTTGGTTCTCTAAAGATAGACATGAGCAAAACTTATGATAAGATAAATTGGAACTTCCTAAAAGTTTTCCTTTTTGCCATGAAATTTGATGCTAAATGGATAAATTGCATAATGGAGTGTGTCACTTCTGTCCATTACACTCTTTTAGTCAATGGCTGCTTGACAAAGTCTTTCAAACCTGCTAGAGGCCTTAGGCAAGGAGACTCTCTATCTCCATACCTTTTCCTTTTGTGTGCAAACGTTTAGTCATTAGCACTTCTACCCAAAATTCTTTTATTCAATGAAGAAATATCATTGACAACGTCCTTTTTGCTCATGTGATCCTAGATGCCCTTAGGAAGAAAAAGGGTAGGAAAAATTGTTTTGGTACTCTAAAGATATACATGAGCAAAGCATATGATAGGATAAATTGGAACTTCCTAAAAGTTTCCTTCTTGCCATGAAATTTGATGCTAAAAGGATAAATGGCATAATGGAGTGTGTCACTTTTGTCCATTACACTCTTTTAGTTAATGGCAGCTTGACAAAGTCTTTCAAACCTGCTAGAGGCCTTAGGCAAGGAGATCCTCTATCTCCATACCTTTTCCTTTTGTGTGCAAACGTTTAGTCATTAGCACTTCTATAAGCATAACACACAATACTAATCAAACGGGTTAAAATTGGTAGAAATGAGAGTACTTTCACTCACTTGCTTTTTGCTGATGACTCCCTTCTCTTCTTCAAAAAAGATAATAAACCCCTTGAAAATTTGTAGAAAACTCTAGATTGGTACTGCTCCTTATTTGGACAATGCATAAATCTAGCCAAATCAGACCTATATTTCTCTTCTAACATGCCTAAAGAAGATCAGGAGTCTTTAGCTAGGTCCCTTCATGTAAATCTTATTCCTAAACCTAGCAAATACCTTGGTCTAAACTTCAAATTAAAGGTCATAGTGTTGCTGATTTCCAGTTCTTGGTTGAAAAACTAAACTCCAAACTTCAAGGGTGGAAGGCAAAATTGTTATCCCAAGCTGATAGGTCAACCCTTATCTCATCTATCCTACAAACCCTACCTCTATACACACTTTCACGTTTTAAGGTTCCTGAAACTACTTGTAAAAAAATGGACTTTATTGTAAGATCCTTCTGGTGGGGTCATCAGCATGGTGAGAGAAAGATGCATTTGCTTAGTTGGGACAAAATCTGTCAATCTAAGAGTAGAGGAGGACTTAGTTTTAAGAAATTTAACCTAATGAACCAAGCCATGTTGGCTAAACAATTTTGGAAGATTAACCACAACCCAAACTCTCTAGTTGCTAGAACTTTAAAAGCAAAATTCTATCCTAGCTGCTCCTTACAGGAATACATACCTAAATCACACCATCCCTGGTTTTGGAGAAGCATCATTAAACAAGAAAATCCCAAACTTAGAGAAGGGAGATGGTGGGTTGGTATGGGACATGATATTCCATTAACACACCAAGATTGGTTCAAAAGTTCTTCTCAAAACCTGAATAGGCTTAGGCTCTTCAATGGTATTGTAGTTGACCTTATTGATCAAAGTACCAACAATTGGAAAACTGACTTGATTTGAGCCTTGTATTCCTACCCTCAATGGTCTGATATTCTAAACATTCCTTTGTCTAAGACTGGCTCTGTTAATGATAGACTGACTGGGAAACACTTTAGCACTGGTGGGTTCAAAGTCAAGACAGCATACAATTTGATATCTAAAGATACATTTCTTTCTACCCACAGCTTGTCTAGACCATTGCCTAACCAAAGAGGTTTTTGGAACAAGATCTGGAAGGTTAAAGTGCCCTAAAGAATCTGCAACTTTGTTTGGGGATTGATGCAAGATAGCCTACCGACAATGCTCATCTTAAAAAATAGGGGTATCCCAATCCAAAGAAACTATTACTTATGTGATGCAGATGAAGAATCCACTTCACATTTATTTTTGCAATGCCCTTTTGCTAGAGCTTGTTGGCATGGCTTAACTCTAGCTGTTCATTCATCGGGTTTTACAAAATATTTCAGTGCAGCAATGGGTTCAAAGTCTGCTAAGTAGGTACAATATAATGGAAAAACTAATAAATAGCTGAAGACAAATATATACCTAAGAAAGAATAATAGGACCTCCTTGTGATGCAAAAAGCTTCTCTATTTTAACCAAATTAACTATCATGGTCGTAAAATTTTGCATCTCATTCTATTTAAAACAAAAGAAAAAGATATATATTAGAAAGTATAAACAAATCAATATATATATATATATATTATATATAGATATATATATATATATATATATAAAAGAAGAGACTTCACGTGGGAGAGCACGAAATTTTGCCAAGTGACACTCTCTTTGAAAAGATAATTGATTTTTTTTTTTTGAAATAAAATACATCATTTTTAATTTATTAAACTTATTAGATGCCACATCAGGTATTTAATAACTCAACATATTTTAATTAGTAATAAATAAGACTAATGGATAAGATAGAGGGGTGTTAATCATAAAAAACTCTTTGTTTTCCTTATTCCTCCATCCTAAGGTTTTCTTATGTTTATGCCTACTCCTCTTCCCTTATAACTAAATGTCTACTCTTCCAAAACCACTACATGCCTTCTCCTATGCCTATGTTGCTAAATTACCGATTCTATGCTCTATAATTTGCACATATTGAAATAGCATTTAGATTATTTAAAAACACATGAAATCATATAAAAATCACCAAATTAGAGTTTAAAATTATAACTAAATTTTAAAAAAAATTTAGGCACATTTGTACAAAAATTCCATGTAACTAAGTCACACTTAGGAATATTGGACCATTTTTCCTTTGTATAAATAGAAGAGTCCCAATGGGATGAGGGGGCTAACAATTTTCTTTCCAAAACATTTGTTGTAAGAGCACAAAAGTTTTCCATTGTAGACTTTTCATGATTAAAGAACATGAATTGCCAACTAATCAAACTAGAGTTTTTAGTACCTATAACAATTTCACAACATCAAGAACAAATCCCAGTGTATACAATGTCAAATTTCATAGTCTCCTGTTACATCAAATGAGTGTTTAATTTTTCTCACAAAGTATTGAATAGTAAAGCTTCTGGGCCTTAGTCTCAATTACAACTCTAAATCATGTTGGACTTGGATGATACTTATCAACAACGTATCATTATGAGATACAGAAAAAATTTGGAGTGTACACAACGTTTAGTGTGAATGGGAAGAAATTTTATCCAATTCCAATTGGTTAGGTTAGTAAGGGACCTCTTCCAATTTAATGTTTATGGAATTTTGTATACAAGTAATAATCAAGGAAACTTCCACCTAAAATAAGTCGGACTTTTGGCAAGAGAGAAAATTGATGTCTAGACAAATCAAGCTAAGGCCGACCAAAATGGACCATATTCTTAATTTCTTATCTCTATTTGTTCCATGTACAAAACTTATAGTCAATGCTTGGCGTATAAAAATTGAACATCTTATCTAAAGTCCATCCACTGAAATCTTGAGAAAAAATTCATTTAAACTAACACAATATATAAATTATAAAGGAATCAAAGAAAAATTGTCAAAAATAATGAAAATTTAATCTATGCTTAAATTCTTATAAGGATGAACACAATAGCAATATCCTTTTTTCTTTAAAATAAAGATAAAAAAAATCTATACTTATTTTGTACGTATGATAAAGTTCTATCATAAAACTTTTTGAGACTCATGTTAATTAGTGATTATAAATTATAAAGAAATAATCATGACTATATATATATATATAAAAGTAGAGATCTCATGTGGGAGTGCGTGAAGTCTTGCTAAGTAACGCTCTAATTTTGCATTTAACATTTTTTTTAGCTCTTTCATTAAGTGTTTTTCACTATTACCCAAAAGTTTACATTAACTTATTTTACTGTCATCTCATTAGTCCCTCATTAATTGCCTAAACTTACATCATACATTTCTCTCTTTCTCATGTCTTTTAGCATTCCCACCGTTTTAATATTTTTTTAAAAAGTAAAAAAATAATAGCTAAGGACTAATAGTAATAACTTACCAGATAAGGCCTTGGAAAGAGATAGAGAGATATAAAAATGTTGTGGATTGTTAAATAAAACGCATTGTTTCACTATAAAATCAAAACGCATTGTTTCACTATAAAAGACCTGAGACTGACAAAACATTTGAAAGAGAGAGAAAGACAAATCTGAGGGGACATTGCCTCCGTCATATTGGCCTCCCACCACCATTAAGACCTTAAACTTGTACGAGTATTTTTTTTTCTTTTTAAATTGGGAGATTAAATATGATTTAGGTTTGGGTAATTTGGTTGGATAGTTTTTGTTTTGGGTATATAAGTAGAGAGAATATTCGGTACGCAATGTAAAGTCATATTTTACCATGGTTTGAAATTATCTATAAGATACGTACATACACACTTGCCCACACCATATTTTAATATTTCACTGTCAATGAGTGGAAGACAGTAAGAAAGTTTGACATACTTTTATTTCATAGTATTAAATATGTGAACACAACACAAATTATTTGATTTTCACTGTCCTGTAACTCTTTTGCATTTATTTTTTGTTTCATGATTTTAAAAAAACTTAATCTTACCCTTTTTTTAGGGTGAAAAATTAATCTTACCTTAAGAAGGCTATAAATATGCAGTGAAATAACAGTTATAAATTGCACATACATAATTATTATAATTATTCAGTTCAAGGAATGAGTATATATATATATAAATATATAAAAGCAGAGACCTCATGTGAGAGAGTACGAAATTTTGCCAAGTGGCACTCTATTTGAAAAGATAATTAAATTTTTTTTTTGAAATAAAATACTTCATTTTTAATTTATTACATTTATTAGATGTCACATCAGTTATTTACTAACTCAACAGATTTTAATTAGTAATAAATAAGACTAATGAATAAGATAGAGGGATGTTAATCATCAAAAACTCTTTGTTTTCCTTATTCCTCCATCCTAAGGTTTTCTTATGTTTATGCCTACTCCTCTTCCCTTATAACTAAATGCCTACTCTTCCTAAATCACTACATGCCTTCTCCTATGCCTATGTTGCTAAATTACCGATTCTATATTGTATAATTTGCACAAATTTAAATAACATTTAGATTATTTATAAACATATAAAATCATATAAAAATTGCCAAATTAGTGTTTAAAATTATAACTAAATTTTTAAAAGAAATTTAGACACATTTGCACAAAAATTCCATGTAACTAAGTCACACTTAGGAATATTGGACCATTTTTCCTTTGTATAAATAGAAGGGTCCCAATGGGATGAGGGGGCTAATAATTTTCTCTCCAAAACATTTGTTGTAGGAACACAAAAGTTTTCCATTGTAGACTTTTCACGATTAAAGAACATGAATTACCAGCTAATCAAACTAAAGTTTTTAGTACCTATAGCAATTTCACAACATTAAGAACAAACCCCAGTGTATACAATGTCAAATTCCATAGTCTTCTGTTACATCGAATGAGTGTTTAATTTTTCTCGCAAAGTATTGAATAGTAAAGCTTCTGGGTTATAGTCTCAATTACAACTCTCAATCATGTTGGACTTGGATGATGCCTGTCAATAACATATCATTATGAGATGCAGAAAAAATTTGGAACGCACACAACGTTTAGTATGAATGAGAAGAAATTTCATCTCATTCCAATTGGTTAGGTTAGTAAGGGACCTATTCCAATTTAATGTTTCTGAAATTTTGTATACAAGTAATAATCAAGGAAAATTGATGTCTAGACAAATCAAGCTAAGGCCAACCGAAATGGACCATATTCTTAATTTCTTATCTCTATTTGTTCCATGTACAAGACTTATAGTCAATGTTTGGCATATAAAAATTGAACATCTTATCTAAAGTCCATTCTCTGAAATCTTGAGAAAAAATTCATTAAAACTAACACAATATATAAATTATAAAGGAATCAAAGAAAAATTGTCAAAAATAATGAAAATTCAATCTATGCTTAAATTCTTATAAGGATGAACACAATAGCAATATCCTTTTCTTCTTTTTTTCTTTTTTTTAATAAGATAAAAAAAATCTATTCTTATTTTGTATGTATGATAAAGTCCTATCACAAAGTTTTTTGAGACTCATGTTGATTAGTGATTAGAAATAATAAGGAATAATCATGAATATATATATATATATATATATATATATATATATATATATATAAAAGTAGAGATCTCATGTGAGAGTGTGTGAGGTCTTATCAAGTAACACTTTAATTTTGCATTTAGCATTTTTTTTTACCTCTTTCATTAAGTTTTTTTTTTTTTTACTATTACCCAAAAGTTTACATTAACTTATTTTACTGTTATCTCATTAGTCTCTCATTAATTGCCTAGGCTTACATCACTTATTTCTCTCTTTCCATATCTTTTAGCATCCCTACCATTTTAATATTTTTAAAAAAGTAAAAATAATAATAATTAAGGACTAATAGTAATAACTAACTAGATAAGGCCTTAGAGAGAGATAGAGAGACATAAAAATGTTGTAGATTGTTAAATAAAACGCATTGTTTCTCTATAAAATCAAAACGCATTGTTTCACTATAAAAGACCTGAGATTGACAAAACATTTGAAAGAGAGAGAAAGACAAATCTGAGGGGACGTCGCCTCCATCATATTCGCCTCTCACCACCATTAAGACCTTAAACCTCTACAGGTATTTTTTTTTTTTTTTAAATTGGGAGATTAAATATGATTTAGGTTTGGGTAATTTGGTTGGATAGTTTTTGTTTTGGGTATATAAGTAGAGAGAATATTTGGTACGCAATGTAAAGCCATATTGTACCATGGTTTAAAATCATCTATAAGACTCGTGCATACACACTTGCCCACACCATGTTTTAATGTTTCACTATCAATGAGTGGAAGACGGTGAAAGAGTTGGACATACTTTTATTTCATAGTATTAAATATGTGAACACAACACAAATTATATGATTTTCACAGTCCTGTTACTCTTTTACATTTATTTTTTGTTTCATGATTTTAAAAAAACTTAATCTTACCTTTTTTTTAGGGTGAAAAATTAATCTCACCTTGAGAAGGCTATAAATATGTAGTGAAACCACAGTTATAAATTGCGCACACATAACTATTATAATTATTTGATTCAAGGAATGAGTAAAAAAAATTTTTTTTGGAGGAATATTGTAGAATAAAAGTTGTTACAAAATGTTTTTCTCTCAAAGACCTCATGCAAGAGTGCATGAGGTCCTGCCAAGTGGCACTCTAATTTTGCATTTAACATTTTTTTACTTCTTTCATTAATTTTTTTTTTTATTGTTATCCAAAAGTTTACATTATCTAATTTTATTATTATCTTATTAATATCTCATTAATTACCTAAGCTTATACCACACATTTCACTATTCTTCATGTCTTTTAGCATACCCGTTGTTTTAGTGTTTCAAAAACAATAAATAAATAAATAAGGGCAGGCTAGTAGTAATAGCTAACGAGATAAGACTCTAAAGAGAGACAAAGAGACACAAAATGTTGTGAATTGTTAAATAAAATGCACTATTTTACTATATATTACCAAATTAAAAGACCTGAGACTAACAAAACATTTGAAAGAGAAAGAAAGAGAAATCTGAGGGGTCACCACCTCCGTTATACTGATCTCCCACCATCATCAAGACACCGAAACCCCTATGAGTAATCTTTTTTTTTCTTTTTAAATTAGGGGCTTAAATATGATTTAGGTTAGGTAATTTGGTTAGTTAGTTTTTATTTTGGGTATATAAGTAGAGAGAATATTAGGTGCGCAATGTAAAGTCATATTCTACCATGGTTTAATTTTAAATCATCTATAAGACACATGTATACATACTTGCTCACATCATGTCTTAATGTCGCACTATCGATGAGTGAAAGATGTCAGAGAGTTGGGTATACTTTTATTTCATAGTATGAAATATGTAAATACAACACAAATTAGTTTATTTCATGGTCCCATTACTCTTTTGCATTTTTTTTTTTTGGTTTCATGATTTAAAAATAATAATAATCTCACCTTAAGAAGGCTACAAATATGCAATGAAGTTACTAAACCAATTTTTAATATCTCAAAATGTATATGTTTCTTTACTCTAATTTAGTTTACTTTTTCTTTATAATTTATGTATAACATTATTCAAAAGTGTTTTATATAAAATATCATAAAATTATCTGTTCATCACACGGGCAACTTACTAGTTAAATTAATTGTAACAACAACACAATGAAAATTATAGAAATTACCATAAATACATTATTTGCAATCCGAAGCTCAATCCCAAGCATACTATGCAACCAAACAGGCAACCCTTTGGAAAATTATTAAACAATCACTTCCGTATTATTTGATTATTACATGAATTTCAGCCATACAAAAAAAGAAAAAGAAAAAAAGAGAGAGATTATTATAGAACAAAATTTAGTTACAAAATTGGTTGTAGCCTTAGATTTCAATTTTATTCAATATCTTTTTATTAAAGGTAAATTTTGACAAATCTACCATTGGATTACATCTTCCTCTTATATCCTTCATGCTTGCAAAATTACTAAAAAATTAAAGATTAATAACTATGTCATCAATAAATTGTTTAAATTGCAAGTTTTTGTAGTTTAAAATCATGCATAAAACATAAGTTTTTAGATCATATAGTAAATAATATTAGATTGACACAAAATTTAATACGTGTATTAAGAGCGTAAAGAATATGCAATTCAACGGTTAGATTTTCAAAATATGAAGTAATGTTTATTTTATTGAGTAAGGTTATAATCTTAGGTTACAACCAATTTTATAACTAAATTTTGTCCATTATTATACGATGTTAGAAAAAGGATTTACCCATAATTCCATTCAGCACAAACATAAGGGCCCATGCGAAGAAAAGTATAGAGTCCTTCATCTTGAATAGTTTTGGGAAACCTTATAGATCAAGGTTATCCATAAAATCATATTGGCAACGTGTTGGCTCATGGACATTCCAAAACACGTAAGTTTCAATCACATCTAATCCACCTTCTTTTGCTTTCCTTATTAGGTCGGGCCACATCTTAAAATCACAAATAAAGTAATCATTAGAACCGTAATCTTTACAATTTTCCCAAGTTATTCGTAGCTACAAAAATCCTACTTTCAAAAGAAGAAACATGTCCTAAAGCAATTAAATGAATGTATCATCATAATCTTTTTTTTGTTTTTTTGGATTGAAATTTGTTGTTTGAAACACGTCCTAACTATTTGGAGTTCCAAATGCAATGTAACTGAATATGGCTTTATTATCCAAACAAAACAACAATCGGTTTTTGGTATATACATGATTTAAACCCTAAATGTCTTATTTGACAATAAAAAGGTTTTATTAGTTGAGTTAAAAGCAATGTCTATAGGGTAATTCGTTAAAAA
The DNA here is from genome assembly GCA_014183005.1 of Castanea mollissima. Classification (NCBI taxonomy): domain Eukaryota; kingdom Viridiplantae; phylum Streptophyta; class Magnoliopsida; order Fagales; family Fagaceae; genus Castanea; species Castanea mollissima. The sequence goes on from JACAVU010000002.1 coordinate 39,629,731, forward strand.
TTTTACAAAAACAAACAAAAAACTAAAAATTCACAAGAATATTATTAATATTAGTCGTATGATCATATCAACAGTTTATAATAGAAAACAAAAACTTTTTATCAATAGAATAATACCGCTGGAGTGCTTCGACGGTAATGAATTGAGCCAGAAATCAACATCCTACGTGCACCGTCAATTGTAATTGCTCTTCCATCATGAGAAACTTCGAGGCCAGAAGTGCAAAGAGTGAGGATGAAAAAACAAAAGAAAATCCCAAAGCAAACTTTTCCTAAAGCAGCCATGTTGCTGTGAACGTTCGGAAGAAAAAAAAGAATCATACTCTATGACTGAAAAACTTCGAGGCCAGAAGTGCAAAGAGTGAGGATGAAAAAACAAAAGAAAATCCCAAAGCAAACTTTTCCTAAAGCAGCCATGTTGCTGTGAACGTTCGGAAGAAAAAAAAAGAATTATACTCTATGACTGAATTCATGAATCAGTCCTAATATTTATAGTGGCCAAAAAATCTCATATTAACAGAAGAATCATAGTATATAACAAGTCTTTTGGTGGACAAATCATAGTATAATCAAATTTATCCATAAAGTTTAGGATGACGTCAATACTCATCAAAAAAACAGAGGACGTAAACAAATCCTCCTAAGGCTGTGTTTGGTTCAATGTAAATCGAATTCCGAGTGTAATATGAATGCAGGGGAAAATGAATTCCCGTAAGGAAAATAAAATCTGGGTGTTTGGTTGTGCAATGAAAAATAGTCTGGAAAATAATTTTCAATGTTTGGTAACATTCTAAAAATGCTATTTTCCTACAAATTTTTCACATTTTCTCAGCATCCAAACAAATTTTATTATAGAAAATTTCAATATATACACTTAAAGAAACAAAAATCTGCTCAAAACGATTCATTAAACTAAAAAATTTGGTCAAACTGAGAGAGTGAGGAAGAGAGAGTGATCGAAAATTGAGGGAAAGAGAGAGATCAGTCATGGGTGACGAGATCAGTCATGGGCGATGAGATCGAGACGACAAGATCAGCAGCGACGATGAGCTTTGGGTCGAGAACAAGAATGAGAACGATCTCACCGATGAGCTTTCAGTGCGATCTCGGTGGTGGTGCGATCTCGGCAACGCGATCTCACCGGCGCGTCTGGGGTTGGGGCACAATCTCTCTCTCCTCTCTCTCTCTCCTCTCTCTCTCTCTCTCTCTCCTCTCTCTCTCTCTCTCTCCTCTCTCTCTCTCTCTCTCTTTGCGCGTCTGTGAGGCTGGAAATGATTTGAAGGTAAAACAGCACCTGCATTCATTTTATGCCCCAAATGCCTTATTTTACGACCAACGCAGAATACCAATTTTGTTTGACCCAATTTTTAGTACATACCAAACGCACACACGGGTGTAAAAGCATTTCCAGAAGTCCTTTGAAGCCAAAACAAATGTAGCCTAAATCACTCCAACAAATTTCAATCATGGTAACTTTAATAAACAGGATTTTAACTACCGAAGAACTTTGGTAGTCCTACAATTTTTTGCACATCATTTTTAATTAATTTATTTATTATATCAAAATAAAAGTTTTAAACTGACTAGTAAATTAAAGAGTTTTAAACCAATTATTACTCAGCATTATAAAGAGTTATCTCAATATATTATTTCAAGTTGGGTACGGTACCCTCAATACATCGAACCATTGATTTGATTTCACTTGTGTTTTTTTAAGAAAAACAGAGGTCTCTTTTCTCTCTCTCTACTTCTCCACCTAGTTTGGTAACCATTCTTCATACCTTTTCCCTGAATTTTTCATCAAGATTCTGGGTTTTTGAATGGTGGGTTTAATGACTTATTTCAAGTGAAAGTGAGAGCAGGATGGTTTTTTCCAATTTCAAATCAAGCCACTTGCTTTGATTTTTCCCCAATGGAACCCCATGTGAAAATTTCCCATTGAAGAATCCTTCAGCAAATTTGTAATGTGAAACTTTAATTTTTATGTATTAATTTATTATATAGAAAATTTGATTTCATGGGCTCATTCTGGTTTTTCTTTATGTTGTAATTGATGGGCGCAATGTACCGGGTCATTTCATGCAGTTTTGCCATCTGCAATGGATGTCTTATATTTTTTGTGTATAGTCTTTTAATGTAGGTAAATATGTTAAAGATTTTTATTTTTACCAAGTAGTGATAGATTATTCTGGTCTAGATGCAAATGTGAAAATATTGTATATTTATAGTTTCTCGTTAGTGAAATTGTGTCAATTCAAAGTGTTGTGTTGTTTTGTTGGTAAATACTGACATTATTTGTAGTTCTCAAATCATAAGTTGCATGCCGAGGTTTTAACTTACAGCAAATTGAGGCTTATGGTAGCAGTGAGGTTGAGGTAGGTTTTATGGTCAAATCTTAGAAAGTATAATAGCTTAAGCAAGAGTTTTGTATTTTATATATATACACTCCTCAAGGATTAAACAGTTTGCTAAACTCATAGTTGAGTTTTTACATCACATTGGGTGGGTTCCTTTTTTTTCTATTGGACATGATCCAAATTCATAATATGAGGATGACTCCACTATCCCAACTCCTTTCTAGTCAATTCCCAAATATTTTATTTGTGAATCCCACTCTATTTCTCTCTCATAGAAAACACACGTTAAAGAAAAATATGTTAGCACGAAAATCAAATTTCTCATGAATTTTTTAATTATGCTTTGGGAAAGATAGTCCATACTGAAAAGATTATGGTGTGCACTATGTCTACTGCGATTGCCTCAGTTGGGTAAACTGGCCGTTGCATATTATTTTCCTTAGGAGCCGAGCTGTTGTAGTAGACATCTCATTCACTCTGTATGAAGTATATGATTCAGGCACTAAATTCTTTTTGATGCCATCCACTGTACTTCGAGGTGGATGTAGATGTTTATCAATTGTATTCTTGGTTAGGTTGGTTTAGGCCTTAGTTATTAGAAAACGTTTCCTTGTCTGAATAGGAGCAAGTAATTTAGAGAGTTTATGTTTTTCTTGTTAACTTTGCTAATGAAAATGTGGATTTCCGAGTGAGTATGCCACAGGTTTAGTAACAACAAATTTGCAGCTACTTCTGCACCATACGGTTAAAATTCATTACTCTTAAGTTCTATACCTCTTATTCAATAATTACAATTCCCAAATAATTTTCATTGTGGGCATGAGCATAAGCTGCTTAACCCGTCATGGGTGAGTGCCCTTATTACCCGACAACTGTTTCTGGTGGGTAACGTCATTTGCCCGTAAGTTTTACTGGCTAGAGGGGCGAGTCCAAACCTGCATTGTCAAAAAATAAATAAGGGTTCCCAATAATTTGAAAAGTTCTCTATTTGATGAATAATCTCTCTCTCTCTCTCTCTCTCTCTCTCTCTCTCTCTCTCTCTATATATATATATATATATATATATATATAAAACTGATGCCTCTAACTTTTGGTTGACCTCTCCACAATTTTACACATCAGTATTACTTAAAAAAAATAGTATAATTAATTAATGAAAAAAAAACACCTAATGTAAGTTAGACTTCTAGCCAAATACAATAACACTCTCCCATTGCCTCTACTGTCTTGTTTAAGAACCACTTGTTATTAGAAAAAGTAATTTGCAAAATGCCCCATGTTCTCCCCCTCTCCTCATTGCATTTCTAGCTTTTCCCTCAACTAGTCTCAATACAAGTATTAGTCTTAGTTCGGTTCAGATACCACTCACTTATAAAAATGATAATAATAACAATCGATTTCTCGCCAATTCATTTACTATGCTCTCTCAGCAACCTCATGGATCACAAATCATTCTGATATTTAATTCTTTTAATTTCTTTGCCATACAAAGCAGTGTGTAAAATAGATTCATTTCTTTATCTCTTTATAGCCAAAGAAATGCCAATCCATGTCTTAAATTTTGGGAAGTCTTCTTTTTGAACCTTGCCTAAAATTGGAGTTGTTGTAATTGCTTGAATAAGTTCAATTCAGTTCTAATTTACATTTCTATTTTTGCTATCAATGCTAATGTACATATATTGTGGGGTCATGTTAGGGATTGTGATATAAGTAAATTCTTGGAATGAAATTCTTTGGGGGTTAAGAAATCAGTCCATTGCTGCAACACCGATGGCATCGAGGAACAATGCGCACATGATGTGTGTTCAATAGGAATGGGGTGTACTTGCAATAAGGATCCGGCTTGTGGCTTCACCTGGGGCTCGGGCTCGACCTGTATAAATAAGAGATATGTCATACTCTTTTTGACAGCAAAAAAAGGAAAGTTTATGGAAAAAAACAAGCATGTGTTAAAAAAAATTAGTTCTCTACCCTAAGTTTTCACATGTGATTCTTAAACTTCATTCTTTCTCATATGATAGATAAAAAATTATAAGGGTATGTTGAGAAAAATTAATCTGGAGTTGATTATATGTTTAAACGTATTTTTAAACACAAATACAACAATAAAATGAAAAACATAACTATAACAAGTACACACCTTAATTCAATTCTACTTTCATTTTTTCAATAAAAATAAATTTATTAACGTTTATTAATTATAAAGTATTATATTGAGTAACAAAGTATAGAACATAATATATATATATATATATATATATATATTTTTTTTTTAAATTACAGATTTCTATTCAGATATCTACTTACCTCGCCTAGAGAAATGATAGTCCATATAAAACAATGTCTTGTGGGATAACACCCCCCCCCCCCCCCCAAAAAAAAAAAAGTATAGCCCTACTTTCATTTTTGTTTAATAATTATAGCTAATAAAAAGAGTATTAATTATATTTGGCTAAATTTATATTATAACTAGTGTTATTTCATATATCATCAAAAAAATCTGAAAAGGTTATAGGTATATAATATTTAAAGTTATATTTATGAAAAAAAAAACATTGAAATAAAATAACAATAACATAAACTTAACAAGAAAATAATTTTGTTTAAGGTAAAAACTATTTCCATACTAAATTTTGATTCTTAAACTTCCCTACTTCTCATATGAAAGAAAAAGCTATAAGAATAGAGTTGAATAAAATCAATTTAGAGTTGAACATATGTTATTTTTAGTATCTGTTTGGATACAACGTCTGCGTTTCACTTTTTTTTTTAGAAGAGTGTTAACTAAGTTCTAGTGGGTCCTGTACACTATTCACGAGACCCACAAAACTCTTTTTTCAACAAAATTTTCATTAAACATGGGTCCCACAATACTATTCACACATTTAAAAATTATTTTACTACAGTGTTTTCAGTTTTCAGCGGTATCCAAATAGACCCTTAAATATAAACACAATTGTCAAATTACAAACATATAATTACCACAATGCACAATTGCAAGATGGTTTGTGGGAAGGGACTACCTTCATTCAACATAGTTATGATATTTCCATTAGGGGAGTCCACCCGCCCATTAAAATGACCCACTAGTGATCAATTCGAAAGCTCCGGTAGTTAGATGCAGGTTCCAGACCCTAAGAATTGACTCTTGAGGGTTCGTCAGCAAGTTCTCTCTTCTAAAACCCGCCTCCCTTGACCCGACCGTGAAACTTACCTTAATTCGACGATACTAAGCAATTTCCAAAAGGGACAACGCCTAGTGGTGTACTCTTGAGTTCATGGCTAAGATTAGCCTGCACTAGTAGTTTCAAAGAAAGGCACTCACATGATAGACGTGATGAAATTCATTGAATTTTATGGTAAGATTTTGATGAAATGATCATATTGAAAAATATATATAAATTAAAGGAAGGGAGTGAAAAAGTTAATATAATGAACACATAAAAATAGATAAAAATTAAAGAGTGTAATTTATATAATTTAACAAAGTAAATAATAAAAGTAAAACCCTCCAAAAAAAATTAATATTAGAAGGCTGAAGCCCACCCCCACATATATGACTCGAAGTTCATTGTCCTTGGTGAACTTGTCACTTGACCTACGTGCTAACTCAGTTCACGCGGTACTAATGGAACATGACATACACATATGACTTGTCTATACTAAGGAAGTCAATACCGTACCGGAGGCTGTACCGGTTTGGCCACCGGTACGATATATTTCGAATACCGGTCAATACCGGTGTACCGTTTCGGGTTTACTGCTATTTTATATATATATATATATACACACACACACACACACACCAAAATCTCTAGAACCATATTATAAGCATATAATATTTCACTTATATTATAGTAAATATAAAAATTTATCATAAAACATTACCTCAATTTAGAACAAATTATTCATAGTTTTAGACTTTAGTATCAATTAAAACGAAAAAAAAAAACACAATATAAAAAATAGAAAGCTTAGTTGTTCATTGCATACTAAAAAAACAAATAATACTAATAAGTTAATGTAAATAAGTTACCATTATGCCCTTACAAAAATTCAAAAATTACAAAACTAAAAAAAAAAAAAAAAAAAAAAAAAAAGCTTTTTTCTGTACTGGCCGATACGCCTGGTATCGGCCGGTATTGCCCGAAATTGGCTGGTATGGCCGGTACGGCCGGTATTTTTTCCGGTATAAAATAAAAGTGTACCGGTACTGGTGCACTGACCGGTACGGCCGGTACCGGTACGGTATCGGTAACCTTGGTCTATACTACTATTTAAAAGATTTTTCATGTTTGAAATTCTTTTTTTTTTTTTTAATTTAAATATGCCTCCTACACCCTTGTGTTTATGTAAAGACAAAATAAAATGACAATCTGTTAAAAATACAACTTTAACTCGTACTAAAATATTGCCTAAAATATAAGGTCACTCTCCTGTTGATTTTCAAATTACTTTATCTATTTAAAAATTAGATTCTCAAAATAAAAATTATATAAAGAAAATAAAGACAATTTATCTTTTTTAGCTATAAAATAAGACCACAAAGTCCAAGGTTAGTTAGCATTATTGGCAACCTAGTTTTGAAGACCCTTTTCCAAAAGGGACAATTTCGTGGGCTACTGCATGTTAATATTAGTATTTGTGACCCGCTCGCTCTGGCTCATTGCACTGACCAAGCTTACTGGACTGACTTCGTGCAATTTGTACCAACATTACCACACAAAAAAAAAAGAAAAAGAAAAAAAAAAAAAAAAGAAAAGAAAAAAAGTGAAGTTTTCAGAGATAGATTACATTGATAACTTGCAACTTAGCTAGAAGATTGTTGAGGCTTTAAGAGCTTTCAACTGTAACTGTAAATTTGCTATAATCTTTTGTTGCATTATGTACTTTAAGATCAGAAGAATTTGAAATCTGACTGAATAAGTATACAAGGAATACAAATCAAAATAACTCATCATCATGCTAACAAAAATGACTATCTTTTAAACTAACTCTTGAGAAATAGTTTCTCCAAGGAGATCTTAACAAGTATCATTCATAAGCCGACATAGTAGATAACTAGGTAGTACTACTACCAGTCCGATGTTACATTCTAAAGATCTATTTACTCCCAACTAAGACTAACTAGACACTCAACGGGAGGTTGCCACATGTATGACACCTGCCAAGCTCCCTTGGGATCTCAAGCACTCTTGATAATTGCGGAATTACAGTGCATTATGCAGAGCGAATTCAACGTCTAAGCAAACCAGCAAAAAATCTTCCATTATACCATACGGGGTTGTGCTAAAAAAAAGTGGGAATATCAATCCCCAAAGTCAAGCAAAATGCAGCTTTAGTCTAGGATATGGAATAGACCTTTACTACTTTAGTTGTGTCACAAACAACAAGGTTTTCTGATTCTGTTGGAGTTGTACAGAGCCAATTGACCTGCCCAGGTGTAAGAGTATAAAATGAGAAGCCACACACAAACCAAAAAAAAAAAAACCGAAGATGCAAAGTTATGAAGAAAAACAATAGGAACCAACTTTTTTGCTGAGACTGATGTTCAAATGTATATCATTGTTGTCATTGGATTGCCCTGCTTCATAATATTTGGACCAATCCCAGACCTTCACAGACTTATCATTCCCACCTGATATTATAAACTTTCCGATCTCTCCGAACAACGAAAATGCCCTGAATAGTTTATTCTAGTTAAAATAAAAGAATATTAGTTTAAATACATTGTGTATAAGCAAATTACTTACACACAAGACACTGCAGCAGTATGGCCACCCAATGAGTAATCCAAACATAGCCTCTTTCTTCCATTTTGATCAGAAGTCTCTATATCAGCGGTTGGACAACTGTCTTTTAATCTTGATTGAGATCCTCTCCGGGGTTTAGTGGAAGTTTTTGACCTTATAGAAGCAAGTTCTGATTCAATATTTATCACATCAACAACACCATCACCCCTTGCAACAACACATATCTTGTCTACTTTGTCTAACATATCGACTTCCGGAACTGCTAGCATGTGAACAAAAGCAGGATTAAAAGACTGCCCTGTGTTACCACCACTGTTCATGTCAGGCAAACCTGCAGTGAAGACAAGGAGGCAATATTGACTTGGTCCAAAAAAAAGAATCACCCAAAGGATCATAGGACAGGCGTTAAAGTTTATCCATCTTTTGCAAATGACATTATATTTACTATTGACACAAGGATAACAGAGGTCTGTAAGTTTCAAATATTATCAATTAATTGTGTGTATGCTCAGTGCTCACACATCAATGTCAAACCTAGGAGCCTTCTGGGTCAAACTCTCCTTCATACCCACCACAAATTTTCCTTCTTTTGATTTGGGCTCACACTGTTGAAACACACATCAGTATCCAGTAACTACGGCCCGAACAGCTTATAGTTAAAATAATTTTTAAGATGCTACAGATCAAAGGTCCAACAATTTAATGGATCATGAAGTTACAGCTAAAAATCAAATTAACAGATTGCAAGAACATTATACTCTCAGCACCACAAAAAATTTTTTGGTATCTGGAATACTATAAAAAGATAACAAATATAAAGTTGAGCACACTTTGTAACAGGTGCAACAAAACAAGCAAGTAGAAAAGTGATGTTCCAAAGCTAGCATGCTAAATACCAATTTCTGAAGCCCATTCAAGAGTGACACCAGATCTAATTTTAGTTAAACCACAAAAGAGTCACGGGAAGTGTGAAATGAGATAGTGGCAATATACACAGAACAGAACATATAAGATACATACCAAAATCCATAATTTTGTATGGACGACCTTTAGAGAAGTTCCACATAATAAGCTTTGAATCAAGACCTCCAGTAATAACTGCGTACTCAGATAATGAAGATTATAGATTCAAATGCAAGTCTTTTACATTTAGGAACAAACTGCACAGGTACAACATTTATGTTACACGTGGATGGTTCAAAAATCATAACAAAAAGCCCATATATACCCTGGCTAAAGATGTCTCCAATAGCAACTAAGTTCATATGAATAGGTTTATCAAAAAACAAAAGTTCATATGAATAGTAGCAGCATACTGAAATTTGATAATGGGCATCTGAAGTCTGAACTCCCATGAAAAGCTAACATATTTTTCTCTAAACCAGTACCATTACCACCCAAGTTCACTCGTAATAGTGGCAATTAGCATATGCAAGGAAATCAATGATACAGTGATTTCCATGTGTTGAGTTACAGCATGTTCGTACACATCAGAAGAAGGAAAGTAATAATTAAGGCTGAATTGATCATATGTTCCTTTTTAAGGAAACTTAGGCTGTGTTTGGGGCTTTGGGTGCCCCTGAAATTTGGGTGGCCATCCTTTGTTACAAGGAAATCATAGCTAAAAATAATGAACTACAGCAAAACCAGTTGCCATTGATACAGTTGGCAGTCTGTATCACTCACTAGAAAATGAAACATTTGACAATATTTCAAGCCAATTGCATGGTTGTAGTGGTACATTTTTCTTTCTTGTCTTCCATGACAAAGCTAGGACTTGGACACATAATATTCCAGTCAAAGCATCATTATGCCTTCCCATGCACCCACACTTTACCTTCTACAAGGAAACCATAATTCTATGAAGACCCAGCTTTCCTCTGAACTACATCATTGTCCCTTATTTACTAAACTTTAGACTTGACGAATTTACAAACAGATCAATTGTGAAGGGGATCCGTTGAATTTGCCAATGCTTAATGTTGAATAAGCAAAGTAGCAAACTACAATGTGAGCAGATTAATGTCTAATATGCAATCACTAAAGCTAGTTGCATCCAATGTAGCCATGGCTCTTATATCATCATTGACACCCCAAGTACATGCTTGCACATATGCACAAGAGAGAGAGAGATCAATTAAATTTAAATACCTTCCCAGGGTCTCCAAGGAAGGAACTGCACACTGCTACAGATCTTTAAAATAGAGTTAAGGTGGAAGAAATACAATATCAGGTATCATACACATAAGGTATACAAAGAAAGAACAGAACAAATTTAGGGAAGAAAAGTATGTTGAAAAACTGAGGAAAAAAATAAAAGAAAAGAAAGGAAAAGCTATATGAGCAAGAAAATATGTTGACGAACCAACCCTTAAGTTACATAAATGGAACATAAGACAGGTCAACCAAAAACAGAATCCTTGAAATTTACAAGGATACACTTGTATGGCCCGCTCCTGCTCTTAATGTTTTATAAAGGTGATGCTGATGAATATCAATGATCTGCCATAGAGATCATAATCAGCAGTTGACTGCAGGAAAGCAGCATTACCAATATTCTATTGTTGTCTTTAATGCTTCAAAATAACTTGATATGAAAAATCTTATTATTGGAGAGAGAGAGAGAGAGGGAACACAATATACTGACAATAGAAAATTTAATCATGCATGAAAAGTTGCAAGAAAGAATTCTCAGGTAGCAACAGAAGATCTCGTATATGACAAGATATAATTACAATAGCAAATCGTGTCTTCTTTCATATATCAAACCATATAGTTATCACATTGTGGGTCAAAACTCAAAATTCACATATCAAATGGTGCCATAAAATTTTCTGAATAAATTGAAAGAAACGGTATATACCAAAATTTGCATTCTTGAAAATAACATTAATAACATTAGAACTTTATTGATTTAGATCCAACTGTTTAAGCCAATTCATGGCCTCAATAGGAAACTAATGGGGTTATAAAACAATGCTGTGAGAAGCCCCTCCATTGCTGATGGATTTACAAGAAAATGATAATGATATTACCTATTAAAGATGCCAGCATCATGAGCTGCAATCAGAAGCAAAATGTAACTCTATAATCCAGTGGATATATATATATATATATATATAATATATATATATATATATTTTTGATAAGTAATGAAAAATTTTATTAAAAAAAGAAAAAAGTCAACACGAGTACATTGGGAATGTACTATGGGGGCACAAATCAAGAACTCAAATTACAACGATCAAGTAAAACAGTAAGGGAAGAACAAGAAAGATGACAAAAGACCACACTCCAACCAAGGAGAGTGTGAAAAAAAAAAAAGACTTAATCTCTAGCATAGAGCGTTCACATCTCTCAAAACTTTAATCCAGTGGATATATTACCACCATGAAGCATTATGAGTAGGAAAGTGTGTCTACAACTCAATAAACATATCTATTTTGATCAAGACAAACAATACAGTGTAGTGACAAAGCCAAGATTGAAACACAAGGTTTTTTTTTTTTTTCACATTAATACCAACAATTGAGAATTCATATAATCCTCATCATGCTAGGATATCCATGATCTCAATGATCCTTTGGTAATTAAATGTTACTGATCTTTAAGCACTTTTGTTAATACTATAGACATGTTGACATCCAAGCTCACTGAAAAAATGCAAAGAGACAATGAGCCACTTACTGATTTGCAAGTTGTTATGACTGTCTAGGTGGATTATAATCTTGATGGGTGTCAAGTTTCAATGAGGCTTAAAAATATGCACTCTTACAAGCATGAGGATGCATGTGTGTATGCATGCACACACAATTAACCAAGAAAGATCTACATTTGATCTAATTATAAGAATTTAGACAAGTAATTTGATACTTATTTAAGAGGAAATTAAAAAGTAACTTATTACACGTAAAAATTACTCTTTAACTGTGAATGAATAAAGAAAAGAAATTGATCTAAAAATTGTGAAACATGATAACTTAATTGAAAAATTAGAAAAATATTCTGTCCCACTATTTTTTAAGTTTAACTTACAATTTTAATGTGGGTAATGAGGGCAACATGACCCTGACTATTGGTTGGGGAAAGGCAAGACTTGTTTGGGGGGATCAAATATGTTTTTAGAGGTTTTTTTCTAGAAGGACAAGTTTTTTTTTTTTTTTTGGGTGGGGGCAGAGGGCAATTGCCTCCCCTGGACCACCCTACGCCTGCCCCATGATCCAGTGAGTCAAAACATCATAAGTACCTTAACATCACCACCATCGTCTGCAGCAGCAAGAAAAGATGACTTAGAGTTGCATGAAATCTGCAAAACCAGAAACAATATTATTTTAAGAGAAGTAATTCTGGAGCTTAATACATAAATATAGAGCCAGAATAAATAAAAATAGAAAAAGACATAATATTGTAGCTACACATGCTGAAAGTGATATTCATATTAAATTATATGAATAGAAGAAAACTATGATGAAGAGTTGTAAGACATAATGGGGACAATATTTTGATCCAGGAATTCATATCACAAAAGTTTTTAATTAAAAAATGGTTACAATTTACAATGAATACGTATAAATCATTACATGATTTGTAAACATTAAAAAAAAGAAAAAAAAAGGTACTACTCCATTTGAGTAGTAGAACTTCATTGCACTGATTTAACATTGAAACAGAAGTAATATACAGATACATGGGTCAAAATGTAACATAAGGACAAAAAATCTAATTCAAATCTTAAAAAGCATCACTAAAAATGCCAACCTGATTTATCTCCTCTTTATTGTAACTATAACTCTGTAGTGGCTTCCATGAGGTGGCCTCCAAAAGACAAAAAGAAAAAACAGTTTTTTGGTAACAATGACAAAATCAACTGTAAATCAGTAACTAAGAGTACAGAATCATGAAATATTGACAAACTAGGCTATATATAAAGTTCTAAATTTTACACTAAACCTCATACTGATGGCTGATGAACAAGCATAATATTAGTTATAATCCCAAAAAAAAAAAAAAAAAAAAGCAAACCCAAAAGGTTAAATATGAGAAAGGATTACCATATGCACATCAAAACACTGGACTTCCATTCCTGAAGAGGCATAAATGATATCTTCATTCCCTGAGTCAAGCAACAATCACAAATGTGAACTTCGATCATAAACCTGACTGTAAACTCAATTAGATACAAAACATATCACCAATATACACAGTACTAAAGAAATCAATTATAAATTGAACTCAAGAAATTAATACCCAATATATCAAAAACTTAATATATATATATTACCTGACTTGAAACATAAAGAAGAAATGGGTTCCTTCCCAATTTCCATTACAAGCTGTACATCTTTGCATCGCATATCAAACCAGCAAATGCAACCATCCTGTTTCATTATTACAAATGACAACATAAGTTAATCAAAAGTTAAATTTTTTCCCTTTTTTTTGAGAGAGAGAGAGAGAGAGAGAGTGTGTGTGTTTTACCTCGGCAGAAGTGGCGACGAAGCCAGGGCGGTTACGTGAGGCGATGCAACAGGTGGCAGTGGCCTTGTGACCCCTCAGCTTTCTGGGGTTTGTCTCCGTCGTCGTCATCTCAATTCTGTCGCTGTGACTGTGTGTGGGTTTCTCTCTTCGTAAAGTTACACTGCCTCTGCCTGATGCTGGTGGGTTCGTTCGGTTCGGGTTACCCATTTGTCAATGACCCAGAAATGTCTTTTTTTTTGTTTTGTTTGTTTGGTGTATAAACGATTGGAGCAACTTGCAAATGGTGTCAAGCGTCAACAAAATGACAGGTACTCACGCCACCTATTGGTGTCAATGTGTCACCCGAAATTTATTGGGTAGTTCAGGAGCATTCGCATGAGTAGGCACGTATGTGACCCACAATGGAGCTCATCCCTTATATGGGAGGAGGGAGAAATGTTTGGCAAAATTTGGGAAACAGTACAGAGTGGGAAAAATTTTAGGACGAAAGCATGCGTTCAAACTTAATTAGTAAGTTGGACTCTTTTTGGAAGTCAAGTTTACTAAACTCGACTTCCTACTAAAAATTGTTCTGACGTGGATTAAAAAAAGAGGAAAAAAGCCAGGTTGGAATTCTAAAAAGTCGAGTATACTATACTCGCTTTTAGAAGTCGAGTATCATATACTCGACTTCTATTGTATAAACAGTAGAAAGAGTTAAACTACTAAATACGAGCACAGGGTACTCGACTTCTCTCAAAAGTCGACTATCCTGTACTCGACTTCCACTGTGGTTAAATTTTTTTTTTATGTCTTCTAATCCGAGTATCGTATACTCGATTTACAGGTCTTTCTCTCTATGCCGTTCTTCTCTCTCTCTCTCCGGCGTCTCTCTGTTTCTACGCCGTAACTCTCTCTCTCTCCGGCGTCTCTCTCTTTCTACGCCGTAACTGTCTCTCTCTCCGGTGTCTCTCTCTTCCTACGCCGTCGTTTTCTCCATCCATCATCAAGCAGCAGGTTTGTTTTCTCTCTCTCTCTCTCTAATGTGATTTGGTTTTTAGGTTTAGTGATTTAGAGATTTGGGTTTAGTTTTTATTTGTTGTTGTTATGCATCTGAATCGTCTAATTATTTTATTTCTATGAGTTTAATCTGCCCAAATAATCAACCAAATCATGATTTACCTATATAATCTGCCCAAATCATGATTGCTTTTCTATGACTTTAATAGTATCTTAGTTAATTTGTGTAGATTGCTATCTGGAATGATTCAATTTTTGTAGCTTTCTCAAACAACCTAGAAGTTTTCAGACTTGTCAATTACTCAAAAAAAAAAAAAAAAAAAATCAGAGACATAGAGAAACCTCACAAAGTCACAAGACTCACAACAACAACAGAAGCATCGACTTAAAACTTCGATACATACTTGTTTTTATTTTATTTGTTCTTGTTATGCCTCTAAATCTTCTAATTATTTCTTTCTCCCTCTTCCACCTATATAATCTGCCCAAATCATGATTACTTTTCTATGAGTTTAATAGTATCTTAGTTGCTTTGTGTAGATAGTGCTCTTGAATGTTAGTTGTTTCTTATGTGCTAACATTTGTATTGTTTCCCTTGATTAATATTGTTCTAGTAGAGCATAGCTCCTCTTTATCCATGTTATGCTTGAGCTTGACTTTTTTGATCTCCTTTTCTTGTTATGCCTTATGACACATAAACTTTTTGCAGCATGACGATAGATCCTGGACCTATTGATCGTAGTGTATTGATGGAACAAGTTAAACATCGATCTGAATTACTGTGGAACCCTGGGGGACAGGTAATTGCATGAGTTTTATGTAACTATGCATTCATGTCACAACTCTAATTAGCCATAAATACTAAATATTTGCATAAGATTTTCATCTATTGTTATAATATTTGTAGGATCCTCCTGGCACACTGGATTGTCGAAGTCGCCATGAAGAATTAAGACTTCGAGATCCAATGGTAGATGATCGTGTCCTTGCCATTGTGAGGTTGCTTGGTCTAGAGGGTTTGCACTTGGTCCCATCCATACAGCTTGACCATGCACTGATCACTTCATTTGTAGAGCGATGGCGCCCAGAGACCCACACATTCCACCTACCACATGGTGAGATGACGATCACATTGCAAGATGTGGAAGTTATCATGGGGTTGCCCATTGAGGGTGAGGCAATGGTTGGGCCTTCTAAAAGAATTTGGGAAGACGTGTGTGCTGAAATGCTTGGAATTCAAATTCCAAATGGCCCTCAAACTGTGCTAAAAGGTCAAAGGATTTTAATACCCGCACTTGTTGAAAGAATCAGACAACCACTGCCTCTGAATGCCAATGAGATTCAAGTTCATCAGTATGCTCGTTGTTATATACTAGCCCTACTAGGAGATATGGTTTTTCTTGACAAGTCCGGAGATAGGGTCCATCTCATGTGGTTAGAGTTCATGCAGAACCTTCGTAATCCACGCAAGTATAGTTGGGGTAGTGCAGCCTTATCATGGTTGTATAGACAGCTGTGCAATGAAACCGACAAGAAGGCAAAGCAGATTGGCGGACCACTGATTTTGGTCCAATTGTGGATATATGTTAGGTTCCCACATATGTCCCCACAGTTGGTGCCCCAACCCGAGGGTGTTTATGGTCCACCACTACCACCAATTCCTCTTGCTATGAAGTAAGTATCTATTGCATAATTAGTAAACTCATGTATTATGCCACATTTTTATACGTAAACGGATGATGCTAATGACCATGCGATGTTACTTGGTTGTA
Organism: Castanea mollissima; assembly: GCA_014183005.1. Taxonomy (NCBI): domain Eukaryota; kingdom Viridiplantae; phylum Streptophyta; class Magnoliopsida; order Fagales; family Fagaceae; genus Castanea; species Castanea mollissima. Next base: position 39,646,089 of record JACAVU010000002.1, read on the forward strand.
GGTGGGCAGGGGCGATGTGTACAAAGAATGCTCCCACGCATGTGCTTTCTGCATATCGCAATCAAATTGCCACGACACGGCCTGACCAGGTATAATATTTATACGTCCATAACATCTTATGTCCTTCAAAAAGTTTTTCATTGCCAACGATTATGGTACTTGTTATGCAAATTATGGGAATAGATTGAATGTGGTTGCTTTACTTGGTGGCTTTTGTAGGTTAAGTGGGAGCCATACGGAAATGACTTGAGCCACCTTCCTCCTAGTTTTAGCATTGAGGGAAGTAACGTGTGGAGGTCGACCGTTCCACTTGTATGTTTTTGGCTTGTAGAGTTCCACCTACCCGATCGTGTCCTGCGACAGTTTGGGCTAAAGCAGGAACAACCCACAGATGCTAATACCAATCGCGCTTTGCACAAAATAGATGCGAGGGGCAAGGTAGAGAAAAATTGGTCGGTGGAACATGCAGTCCATATTCAGAAGTGGAATGATCGTGACGAGTACGTTTGTAATGCACTCAGGATAGAGGAGGTGATGTCACGTCATCATCCATATATGGTGTGGTATCGTAGAATCACTCGACTGTATATCGACCGCGCTAGTGCTAAGATGGACATTTTGGTAATGTGCATTAATTAATTTTTCAGTTATATGTTATGTTTGATGTTATGTATGTGTTGTACTTAATATATGCCCGTGATTTAATGACAGCTTGCAACCCAACTGGCTATCCTCAACTGGTTCAATGAAGAATCTTATGAATATAAGTTCATTAAGAAGGCCCTTGAGGATGTGGATGAGGTTGATCGTATCGAGGTGCCAGCCAATGATGAAGCAGCAAACTAGACTGAAATACCAGATGTAGGGCCCAGTACGAGCTTAGCTGCTCCAATGACACGTTATCGACCTGCCCCTACCCCTCCTTTGGCCACTGTGACCCCTATTCCACCTGTGTCCACCCCTGAGGACACAACCAGCCCTCCCATGCCACCCATCCCTCCCATTGACACTGGATCTCACTCGCTATTTACCCATGCTGAATTTGAGTCCTCCCCACACACCACCACCATTGACCACAACTCACCCATGGCCCCGTCCTATAGCTCCCCCCAGATAGTTATACCCACCCCTAGCCTTCAAACACCCCACGTTGAGCTTATGTCTACCAGCCCAAGTCAGACACAATCACCTCCTACCTCCTCTACCTTGATACATGTTCCACAAGCCACGCATCCACATGAAAGTGACGTTGAGCAGGGGCAAGGTGACCAAGGTGAGCAGCCACAGGATGCAAATGCTGACGCTCCACCCAAACGGAAATCGACTCGCGCCATCCAACCAAGGAGATGCGGCACAGGTTCCCACCTGGTATTCCAAGTGCTTTACTCTGTTTTAATGAACATATATTTTTTGGGTTTCTTTGTGCATGAATTTGTTTGTTTGTAACAGCTTAAAATAAAAATTATGAGCAGGTAACAGAGCATGTTCCGGCCAAACAATACACTAGACGCAACCAGAAAAGAAGTAACGAGGGGAGGGTCCATCATGACTATTGGAATCCTATAAGGGCTGCTGCAGTCTTGAGATTGTTATTGTAAGTAAGAGGAGCTTTTTTCCTTTTTCTTTAATGGAAATTTATATTTTTTGGGCTAAACTTTAAAATGCAGCTAACCCTTTGTGAGTTCTGATTTTATAGCCAATTTGTTTTTTCTTCTTAGCTAGACTTCTTATGGTAATAAGTCTGAGTTTTGCTTGATTTATTGCTTTACAAAGTTTGGTCTTTTGTTGGGTATATCTGATATGTAACTAGGGTATCTCTATGCATTTGAGTATCACACCTTGTAACTATGTTTTCTTGAACATTTGGGACGATTTGAGAAAATATGGGAATGCTGTGAAAATCTACTGGGTAAATATAGTCAACAAGTTTTTTTAAACTTTCAAATGGCCTTCTCTTTTTCAGCCTTTAAAGTTAAGCAATCAGCTATAGTTAGGTATAGACTGCTATTTTCTGTCCAATTTAAGGTTAGATAACTAATGCTGGTGGCAACAAGCTCCCATAAGAGTGGACTTTAATATCAAGATTAATCGAAATTAATTTTCTGGGTTCTACATGGAAGTTGAATTGAAGTTGTCAGTTGAAATGTAGTGTTCATGGCATTAGGTTGAAATTTAGGTTTTTAATTATTTGTGAGTCCAAGTAGTAGGGATTTCTGTTATTTACATTTTGTTTAGTAATAATGTGCGGTCCAGATTAGTTTGTTTTAAGGTCAAGATTGAGAGTTGTTAGAATTCTACGAGAGGCTCATATAGCTTTGTAATGAGACTCTTATTATCATTGTCATGTAACACGATTTTGACAGCTGGTCTTGAGTTTTAACTGAAAGTCTGGAAAACATGGGGCCTTCTTCATTAGGAGTGATTCCTAGGAACCTACTCATTTTATGCCAGTAATTATTTTCTTATTTCCACCCTATGTTTCTTATTTTCTAGCAAGTGAGACTGGTTTATCTGTATGCCCTTAAAACTTTGGTTCATAAATATGTGATTTTTACATGAAAGTTTGAGCTTTCTGTAATTTGTGATCAGTGGCCAATATATTGGTATTGAACCATAAACTGAAATTTGTGTCTGTGACTGTGAGCCTGTGATTTGTGAGATTGTGAGTCTGCTACCGGTCATAAAGTAAGAATGTCATATTGTCGTGTTTGGAATGTGAATAGTTTGCAAGCATTGAGTCCTGGTATATTTTATTCTTTTTCATGCGAACTTTTTATTACTGTAATCCCATATTGTCATAGCTTTCAAATTCACAGTTATACCCATAATATCCAATTATTTGAGTGGTCAGGTTTTGGAATGGATGAGAATTTGGTAATTGGTTATGGATGAACATGCTGGCATATTTCCATTATCTTTGTCCATTTCTTCTAGGCATATTGCATGTACCTATATTGTGATGCTATGGTGATTCTACAGTCTGGTTTTGTATATAGTGTTTGACCATAGATTTGGCCTATTTAAACAAACTCAATCTTTCCCTTTCTGAATGGTTCAAAATGCTGAGTTCTTATTTATTTATTGTTGTTGGTTTTGTTTTCCTTTACATTTTGAGATATGGATTCAATGAATGAAGAAAATGATGAGTATGGTGATACTGTTTCAAGTGCTCCAAAAAGAATGATGTGATGTTTAAGTTAGCATGTGCATGGGAAAATTTGTAATGGAAACTTGCTGGTCATGCTTTGAATAGCATATATATTCAAGATCCAATATTTCAAGATCCTACATCAAAATCTATATCAAATCCCATCAAAGCTTCTGTCCTGATTCATAGACTGGTGTTCTAGACTGGTTTATCTGCATATTTTCTTCTTTTGCTGATGCTGATTCATAGACTGATGTTCTTTTCAGAACATAACCATATTTTTCCTAAAAAGATTTACAAAGAACATACATTCTACTGCTTATATTAGGTTTTTGGCATTGGCAACCTCTAGATGGTTGAGAACTGTCTACATCCTATTGGCTAGTGCTTAAGCAATCATCTAACTAACTAACTAACTATTTACAAGAAGATTAGGATATAGGTACTTGAAATTGCCCTGCATCATATATGTAGACTAATTTCCCCAAATTTTCCTACATCAATAATTCATAAAGCAACCTAAATTCTTCCATTCCCCACTGCATTTCAAATTGCCCTGCACAGGAAGTTCAAGATAGACAACCCAGCAAAAATTATGTAGTTTATCAAAAATTATTTTATATATGAGCAGTGTTGTGGTTGTGTGAGATAAAAGATTTGTGAGAACTTGAAAGAGTAGGGAACTTGAAAGATTTGTGAAGCTGAGTAGTTTGGTGAAGCTAAGTAGGGAAAGATTTGTGACAATCCCAGTGATTTGTGACAATCCTAGGCAGTCAAGTAAATGCAAGGGGGTTCCATTAAGTTTGTGATTTGTTGGTTCACATTTCAGTGCTATGATTTTGTGGAAACCGATTTAGTTAAAGAAAAATAGACTTTGAAGTTGGCTTAGAACTAAAATCAACTTCTCTTGGGAGTGATACTTGAGAATTTGTGATGTTGAAGTATAGGGGAATTTACCAGGTTTTGATTCGAAGCATGAACAAAGCATTTCAAAGCAATTGAAATCCAGGTCAACATGGATACGTTCTCAGTAATTATTTCCTTTCCTTATTTATTTATTTTTTGTGGTAATTCTCACTTAACCCATGTTATAACAGTTCTTTTGTACTAACATTAGGCATCACTCAGTGATTCTTTTACCATTGTGATAACTACAGATAGAGAAGGATTAAGTTGTTATTAGAAAAGACAGCAGTGCTGTGTTACTGTCAACATGGCAACTGCTAAGAACTGTAAAAACAACACTGTTTTATCACTTGCAGTCATGCCATTTGAGTCTAAGCATTCGTGAACAACTCTTCAGATATTTTGAAGATGCTATATCGTACTAATCTGTCTATGCTGTATATTGTGTTTTATGCAGGCCGCACTGCAATGATAGGCTGCACTGTTGATGATAGCTTGACTGGGGTGGGCTTGGTTGACCAAATGGGCATCTTCTTTTGTAAAACTGTACTGTTCAATCAGCAACCTTATTAGTGATAGGCTGCACTGTTTTAGTGAAATGATAGGCTGCACTGTTTTAGTGAAGAATGTTGAATTGAAATTCACATGGGAGATTGTAATTTAGTCTTTTGATTTATTAGTTCTTGTGCCTTTCCAGTTACAAGTTTCTACTTCTCTAAAATTCTCTGAACATGCTTTCTTTTGAAAAGATCATGGTGGCACTGTGTAATCATCTAAACAAGGATACATGCAGCTAAGTAAATAAGTAATCATCCTAAACATCCATTTTTGGAACAACTTCATAATAAAAAATTATCCCATTAAATACTGTATTTGAAATTGAGTCTAGAGGTTACTGACAGTCTAATTCCAGAATTTAACAAACAAAACACTTAATAACAGTGCTCTTGCTGGTCTTCATTTTTTTTGCTGGTCATGCTGATTCAGTGCTCTTGCAGTCTTGATTTTTCTGGACTAGTAAATATTGACTCTCCATTGTTAAAGAGACTAGGGTGTGCAAGATCAGCAGTAGTCAAAATTTCGGCTTCTTCACAGTTTGAGGCTGGATTTACAAGCTTGGCACATACTCCTGCAGATATCCAGAAAACAATAGCAGCTGCTGAGAAGGTTTTACAGCAGATTTAGAGTGGCAATTCCTGTATCTATATCTGCAGATGAAATCCACTAACATGCTTAAGAGTATCTATTGCACCAAATGAATTAAGAACAGCTATGTTTGCCAATTTAATAGGTTTATAAAGAGTCATAGCCAATTGATATAAGTTAAAATAAGGATCAACCTATACTACTATCTAGCATGTTTTAGTTTTTTTCAATAAAGTAATATGGCATGAGTTTTGCTTAATCTAGAGTATAATGTAAAAGATGCCTTTTTCTCATGGTCTTCCATTCCTCTAACTTCTAAAAACTCAATGGGCATACAATTCTAATTTAAGAAAGATGGTTGATGGAGCCAATTAAAAATCCCCATCCCCTCTCTCTCTCTCTCTCTCTCCCTCAATCTACCTGAACATCAACCTATCTGTTCATAATTGATCACATGACCTAAAATTGAAACAATTGTTCATAATGCCAGATACCTTGAATCATTCACACTCAATGCGCTAAAAATTTTAATTGATCACATGACCTAAAATTGAAACAATTCGGTCAAGTCACAATGTATCCACAACAAAGGACATGCATTTTGGGACACATAAGAAATAAAGAAAACTAAATTACTTTCTATTTCAACCTAAGAGGCTTGAACTTGAAATCTCTAACTAGAGATTACTTGAAAGCCCTTCCAAATACCTTAACACCATGGCTGCATTCCTTATCTCTAATACTTTGGCCAAATTGTTACAGATCTCTCATTTACTTCTCCCTTCATGAAATGAGATGACCGTTATGTCAGAGCAAAAACTATGAAGTGAAGCCACTCAACATCAAGGACCTTCCAAACATCATTTGTATATTGGATTTACTTTACTTAATCATGTGTTGTCAACATTTAAGGTTTCCATATCACAGAACAGAGAAAAAGGAACGACGCACATTCATGAACCACATCAAGATCCAAACTCACTTTCCCTCATACTTCTGTTTTGTCCAAACTACAGCAACAGCAAAGTCCGGCCAATGAATTGGGAGAATGCCTAAATCTAAATCTGCAGATGAATTTGTGGTCATTCTTCTAGGTACAATGTAAATTATTGAACATGCATTTCTTTAATTGTTTATTGTTTGTCTATTTTTAGGAAACAATTAGTTCATCTATCAAAGGAAACCTAAGACTGATGGAAATGAACAGCCACAATTAACAACACTTGCAAATTTGCAGTAATCCATTTAACATGATCTGCCTTATAGGAACACGCTGCAAATTACATTTAATGTAGTTTCGTGGCTCCTCACAAACATAAACTTTTAATAGATAATGCAGTATTGTTTTATGGTAAGTAACAAATAACAACACAGTGCTACTTTATGAGGATATATGTGCAAAGATGTGAATGAAAAGCTTTTGTAAGTTAAAACACAATATTAAAAAACCTCCACAAAAGCCCTTATCACCAGTGAACCACAGGGACAGCTTAAGGTTCAACGGTACAAGGAAATGGCAGCAGGAGGAAATCATTTTACTTTTTAATAGTTAATTGTAATTTATTAAAAATCAAAAAGTGTGCAAATAAGAAAAACAACAAAGCAAAACAAGAAAGAAAAGGAAAAACATGAGGCCAGCCGTAAATCAAGAGAAAATTGCATGCGTTGCTTACCTAGTTTGGAACATGGCTGCTTGTTGATGCGCGAATCACATTCGGACATCTCCTACGGTTATGGCCCTCTTCGTGACACACTCCACATTTCGGCTTCGGTTGACTCTCCCTCCAATCCATCTCATTTCTTATTCTTGTTGACATAGGTCGACCTTTGTCTCGCAACATTTCAGGGTCAGGGTACAACTTTGGCCGGCAACCTCCCGCCATAATGACTTATCCTTGGGCACACAAAACTCATGTGAATAGGTGGCAAGTCGCTTTTGTAAAGTATAACATGGGTCAATATACCTCATTGCATTGACATGTTCCCGGATACAAACTGCAATCACATGTGAACAAGGGATCTTATAGATTTCCCATTTGCCACAAGTACATGTGTTCTCCAGCAATCTTACTTCATGACTATGGTCTCCCCCATTAGAGCTGTGTGGATTATGTGTTGTGCAAACCTGATATATACCGTTCTGCTGGTTAAATGGCCTCACATAGTGTCTTGTCCCTTTTTCGTAATTTGCTTCATATTTATCCATGGCATGCTTGCTGAACTTCTGACCATGTTCAATATCACCCAATATTTTAGTGCGCCGATCATTGAAATAGGCGACAAGTTTGCACCAAATGTAGTTAACCAATGCAGATATGGGTAGTCCACGTGCACCTTTTAGAACTCCATTGAAACACTCAGACATATTGGTAGTCATTGCCCCATAGCGATGTCCACCATCATGTGACAATGTCCACTTATCTAGACCCTCCTTCGTTAGATACGAGTACGGCTTCTTTTTTGCTATATTGGGATTGGGATCCTTACTGTTTTTGAGTTCAACTTCCTTAAGGCAATCCAATATTTTTTCAAGTTTGCGATCTTGATGCTCGTATCCTGCTTTCAAGGCCAAAGACTTTAAGAATTTGTCATTAAATTGGGTGTTGAAGTTGCTGGCCACATGTCTAATGCAATATCTATGATATACCGGAACATAATTATTGGGCCACTGGGCAATGGATGATATTATACCTTTATGTCGGTCTGATATTATGCAAATGCCAGAATTGGGTACCACATCCCGTATTGCAGTCCGCAAGCATTCTAAAAACCATCCCCAACTGGCCCCCGTCTCATCATCCACAACCGCAAAGGCAAGCGGAAAAATCTCGTTATTAGCATCGGTAGCCATTGCAATCAACAACTTTCCTTTATATTTTCCATAAAGATGAGTTCCATCAATACTAATCACTGGCCTACAATGTGCGAATCCAGCAATGGAAGGAGCAAAAGCCCAGAACACATACTTGAATATAATAGTACCTGGTATGTCCCCGTTGATCGACCGAAACTTTACTTGTGTACCTGGATCGCTATCCTTATATGCCAACAGCAACTTCTGCAACTTTTGGTACGACTCTTCCCAATTCCCGTGTATGTTTGCAATAGCCTTTTGTTTCGCATCCCATATCTTGTAGTATGATATCTCGTGGTTAAACCTTTCCTTCATCAGTTTTTGGAGATCCTTTATTTTGCTGGTGTGATCGTCAAGTATATATTTATGCAGTTCTTTGGCAAGAAAATTCGAATCCATCATTCTGCCATCTTTGTTCACCCCAACTGATGGACAAGTGTGAGGACCGCCAAATACTTTGACAGCCCATAATCCGTTAAGCTTCGGTTGCGAGAATGCTCGGACTTTCCATGCACATGACTCATTTGCGCACTTCACACACAATCTTTTCTGGTTGGACCACTCAGTTATATAATTCTTGTTGTTATCCAGAGAGTAAACTATTAATGCCTGTTTCACAGCCTCTTTATTAGGGAAAATCAACCCTTTGGTAAAATTCATTCCCCGCCCCCAACTTGATGAAAATGGTATCTCAACACTTGAAGGATCAATAACATTATCCCAAGTGTTTGCATGGAATGACAGGCCATGAGCTTCATATGTAGGGACTGTAGCCTGATCACCATCGCCTATATCATCTTGAAACTCTATAGCATCATCATCATGATCATCCACGACATCATCACAGACATTGTCAACATTTTCATAGTTTATAGTATTCTCGTGAAAGTCATCTCTCCCAATCATCTCTTCATACTCATCTCTACCATGATCAACATCATCTTCGTCTTCGTCTTCACCTTCCCCCCCTACAGATTGAATATATTCTTGTTGATAACTAGATCCGCAAGCCTCCATTGGAGTTGGTGTCTCTTGACATGGTAGTGTATAACCCCCAACTATAGTGGACGGGGTAAGAGTCGGATGACTATCTGCATGTAATGATTGGAATTCTTCCCCGCCACCACCCTCCAAAGTTGTTTGTTGCACATCTGCACCGCCAACTTCTATACGAGGCTCCACACTTATATACAACTCAGCAGCTTTTAATTGGGGCGTAGAGTTTATCCTATCAAACATAATCTTAACATGTTTGTCTCCTTTTATTTCAATAGGTGTGAAGACAATACGGTCACTGAACATTGCAAGAGGAGCACGATATGTAATTTTTATGTCCTGCAACCGACGGTCCAAATTCAGCTCTTTCATAATTTTCTTTTTCAACTTCTTCAAATTGATCTCCCGGCGTTTTTTTAGCTGAATAATTTCTAACTTTGTACCAGGCCCTTCATATGCCACTCCATAAGTAACATCATTGCAGAGCTCCCCACCATAATATAGATATAAATCAATCGAACTCATTACAAGCCTACAAGTCAAATAAGTTTACTGAAAGTTAGTGACAAATATACACCTTTATTCGATATGAACTACAAATATTGCCAAAAGGAAATTATAAAGATAACATGGTCGTTAACCTTAAAAAAAATTTTAAACAACTATAAACAAATTTTTAAACTCAAACAAATTTCTACATGGTCGCTAACCTTAAAAAATTAATACATTACACCTTACAACTAACAAGAGAAGTTCATGTTTCTTGAATCACTATAATTTACAATGTTTATTAAGAGAGCTGAAACTTTTCTTTGCTGGGATCAAAAAAAAAAAAAAAAAAAAAAAACAGCACATCATAATAATATAACAGCCCAACAAGTTCATGTTTCTTGAATCACTATAATTTACAATGTTTATTAAGAGAGCTGAAACTTTTCTTTGCTGGGATCAAAAAAAAAAAAAAAAAAAAAAACAGCACATCATAATAATATAACAGCCCATCAAGTTCATGTTTCTTGAATCACTATAATTTACAATGTTTTATTAAGAGAGCTGAAACTTTTCTTTGCTGGGATCAAAAAAAAAAAAAAAAAAATACAGCACATCATAATAATATTTGCCCATCATAATAATGATAATAAACTACCATTACAAACAACACACACACATATATATATATATATATACAGCACATAAACTGCCATTATAATAAAAAAAAATTGAAGAACGTTGAATAACCAGGTATTGAAGAACGTTGAATAACCAGGTATTGAAGAAGAAAAGTTTAAAATGTTTGAATAATTTACCTCCCTTATTGAAGAAGAAGAAACAACCTTTTTAATTTGTAGAATGTGATGTGTGGTGAAAGGGAGAGAATTTTGGACGTGGGAGAGAGCTGGGAGAAGTGAGAGTTGTGAGAGTAAGGGATTAAGATTCATCAGAGTAATAATCTGAGGGAGTTGAGGTGGTTGCAGAATTAATTGGAAATCGAGTTTACTATACTCGATTTCCATTTAAAATTTGTTTAACGTAAACGTGGTGAATACGCAGAAGTCGAGTAAGGTGTGCTCGACTTTAACTAAAAGTCGAGTACACTATTCTCGATTTTATGTGAGTTGTTCACTGTTGACTTCTAAAAGTCGAGTCTATCAAACTCGACTTCTACGGGAGTTTCAAACACTGTGACGACCTTGAAGTCGAGTTCACTGTAATCGACTTATGAAAGTCGAGTCTCATGAACTCGACTTCTACGGGGTTTTTTGCCCTTTTTTAAATCCACGTCAGACAGGAAATATGTATTGAAGCTACCCAGAAGTCGAGTTTAGTAAACTCGACTTCCAAAAAGAGTCCAACTTACTAATTAAGTTTGAACGCATGCTTTCGTCCTAAAATTTTTCCCACCCTGTACTGTTTCCCAAATTTTGCCAGAAATGTTTCTAGCCTACACAATAATTGCTCTGATATCATTCAGGACTTTTATTTCTAAGTTCACATATAGTTAAGACAGCTGAAATTTAATATTAAGAGGTCCAAATTGATAAAGATTATTACAAAATTGGGAAATTACTTCTTCTTTTTTTCACCCTAATAAACTACCACCTAATTATACTTTCTTTTTTCTTTTGCTGAATAAGTGCTTTTTTTCTAATCATACCACATAGGGGGAAAACAAAAAAGGAGAGAGCTTGGGTCCATCTTGGTTCAATACCTGATAAATTAGGGGATGAGATTAGAGATGGGAACTAGCCTAGTCTAGTCATAAAAATAGGCCCATTCAGTTAATAAATGAGCATGAACATTGTCACCTCTATACACAAAAGAAAGGAAAAATGACAAAGTTCTACATAGGCTCAAAATATCCTTTTGTAATTGCTTTAATGCTCCAAAGGGTTGTCACTTCAAAATTGGATAGAGGTTCGAGAATTTTCAAAGTAGGACTTTCAATTATAATGTTGTTGTATCCTTCAAAAGTTGCTATAGCCTTAGCTTCTCCACCAAAGTTTAATGAAACACATTTAAGCCTTATCCCTAAAGTTAAGAGCCCCAAGAAAATTACTTAATACTGACCCATCAGCCTCTCTAACATCATATCTAGAATTGCCTCAAAAGTCCTAACTAATAGATTGAAAGTAGTCCTGCCAACCATCATTGGTGAAAACTAGAGTACATTCATGTCTAATAGGCTTATAACTAATAATATCCTTGTAACCTTCAAAGTCATAAACCATATTAGTCAAAAAAGGGGTGGCCTGAGGGGGGAGATGGCTTTAGAGCATGATATGAGTAAAGCCTATTATAGAGTTGAGTGGACTGGCCTAAAACAAATAATGATAAAAATGGGGTTTCACTCCAAGTGGATTAATATTATTATGCGGTGTCTATCATTAGTTACTTACCCTATTCGTATTAATGGGGTCCCTCAAGGGTATATAACCTTGACTAGGGGATTATGCCAAGGGGATCCTTTCTCTCCCTACTTGTTTCTATTGTGTGCAAAGGGGCTATCAGCATTGATCAAAAAGACCACAGTGGAGGAGCGGATACATGGTATTGCAATTTGTTGAAAGGGACCACACTAGTCTCATCTATTTTTTACAGATGACAGCCTATCGTTTTGCCATGCTACCATAGAGGAATGTGAAGAATTATTGAGACTCTTCCAAATTTATGAAATGTCAATAAGTCAGCAACTCAATTGAGATAAGACCTCACTATTCTTTAGCAGGATTACATAGGTAGATATTCCGGAGAGAATCAAGCAACTCTTTGGCGAGAAAATTATAAAGCAACACGAGAAGCATCTAGGTCTACCATCCCTAGTGGGGAGATTAAAAAGAAATACTTTTCAGCAACTAAAAGAGAGATTGACCAACAAACTATCTGGGTGGAAGGAGAAGCTCTTATCCAAGGCAGGTAAGGAGACTTTTATCAAAGCCGTAGCACAGGCCATTTTGGCTCATACCATGAGTTGCTTCCTACTACCTAATAGCTTATGTGACGAGATGACAAGTATGGTGCAGAATTTCGAGTGGGGACAGAAAGGGTTTGAAAGGAAGATGGCATGGATGAAATGGGACAAACTATGTGACCCAAAAATGATAGGGGGATTGGGATTAAGAGACCTAAGGGCTTTTAACCTTGCTTTATTGGCCAAACAAGGATGAAGGCTGCAACAAGGGAAAAACTCTCTTTGATAGAGTATATAAGCATAAATATTTTCCTGAGGAGGACTTCATCCATGCTAAAAAAGGCCACCATTCATCCTTTGTTTGAAGAAGTACTTGGGCATCGCAACCACTAATCAGAGATGAGGTTAGATAGCAGGTAGGAAATGGCCATAATATTCAAATTTGGAGGGACAAGTGGACTACTAGCCTAACCACATATCAGATTGTTTCACCACCAAAGATCCTCCCAAATGATGCAAAGGTATGTGCACTCATTGATGCAAATGATGGAAAATGGAAAGCTCATTTAATTCGGAATATTTTCCTAGAACATGAAGTAGACTCCATTTTGAGCATCCCGTTAATCACACAACACTATCAGAGGATAAACTGGTATGGAGAACAGTTGCTAATGGGAAGTTTAGTGTGAAGAGTGCATATCACTTGGCTAGAAAAGGAATAAAAAATGGAGGAGAAAGCTTAGACCCGTCGGGGATGAGAATATTTTGGAAGAAAATTTGGAAGGCACAAGTCCCAAATAAGTTTAGAAATTTTGGTTGGAAAAAATGTCAAAATATTATTCCAACAAAAATGAACCTATATTATAGACAAGTACTTGAAGACCTAATTTGTGAAGAACGTGCTGCTGGAACCGAGTCTGTCATGCATGTTTTGTGTGAATGCAAAAAGGCAAGGGAGGTGTGGAGCTTTAGTAAGCTGTGCCATATGGTTGAGGGGCAAAGAGAGTTTATTGATATTCTCTGAAACATTGTCATGAACCCCATTACTGATTCTGGCTTGCTTAAGGCCATACTAACAATTGCCTAGTATATATGGAAAAATAGGAATGAGGTGAGGTATGGGGGAGGAAACAAACACATGTAGAGATATACATGAAAGCCATTACTCTTCTAGAGGAGTATAAGACAGCCTAGCACATCCCAACAGCTTGAGAGGAAGGGCCATCGATAAAAGCTAGGTGGAATCTGCCCCTATGTGGGTGGTATTAGGTGAACACAGATAGGGCTACTTTGGGAAAGAAGGGTGGTTTGGTATAGGCATAATAGAATGATCATGGGCTAGTGGTGGCAGCAATGAGTTAGAGGCTACAATACCCTTTGGGTCCACTAGAGATCAAAGCAATGGCTGTCAAAGCTGTTAAAGCTGTTGTGATCTTTGTTAAGGATATTGGCATTTATGAGGCAATGTTTGAAAGTGACTCAATGGTGGTCTACTAAGCTCTACAGGGACTGACATAGCCACCTTCAAGTATCGAGAATGTGGTTATAGGGACACTAAGGAAACTTCACATCTTTCGCCAAACTGCTTTTAGCCATACACACAGGGAAGGAAATACAACAGCCAATGAGCGAGCCAAGTATGCTCATTTTATTGAGAATTTTGTAACATGGATGGAGGACACTCCACCAGTAATAGCCATTGAAGTATCTTCAAATGTAAACCAAATCTCTTGATTTATAAGATCTATATTTTCTTATCTAAGAAAAAAGGGACTTCTAGGATTTGACTAGTCTACCCATGCTGATAGTAGCTTCTGATAGCAGTCTTGTTTGTCTTGCTATTCCAAGCTTTCTTAACACAATGAAGCATTGGCCAAAATGACAATTGAACCCTAAACAACTATGTGTTTATTTGAATTTAATTGAAGAATCGTATGCACTATATTCAAGGAATTGCATCAAAAGTTTTTACCCAATAAATTTTTTTTACATTAAGAGACAAGAAAATATTTACTGAAAATTTTAAATAAAAATGAAGATAAAAAATATTTCAATATATAAAAAAAACCTAAAATTTATCGCCTTAAGTCTCAAAATGTATTAATTTAGCCTTGATTATACAAAACAAAAAAAGCATTACTATATTCTTTTTGCATGCATATTGTGGGGGGGGGGGGGGGGGATCTAAACCAAAAAATAAAGCCCATAGGTCCAATAAGAGGAAAGTCAAAGGCCCATTCAAGCACCAATCAAAGCCTGACACGTAGGCAGAGTCCGAGGAAGTTAGACTTGAAGACAACACTAGTTCAAGTTAAATATGTGAATAGAGGTCCGAGGATGGGATATAGACAGACCCACTATCCGAGGAGCCTAAAGAGCTGTAGCACCTCGGGACGTCTCAACTGTCCACCAGCACCTAAAAGCAAAACACTATGGAAGCCAATCAAAGATGTGCAAATAGAGAAGAGAGGAAATATCTATAGTAGGTAACCATCACCTCCACATCCAATGCTTTGCACCAACTGAGCTGGCCACATTTATGAGGAAAAGACACTTGAATAGTGACCTCACAACTCTAAACACTCTCAATCACCTCTAGAAGGGTCCTGATGGGACAAGCATCCCAGTTATTCCTCTGAGACATACATGTGAAGGGTTGAGATGCCATAGAAAAGACTATATAAGGAAAGGATCTCCCTCTAGAAAAGGGGATGGGAATTTTTACAAACTTAATTAAGAGAAAAAAAAAATGAAGCACCACACTGTAGAGAGATTGGCTTTAACTGTTTGTGAACAATCCATCCTCGAACAAGCCTGATGAAGTATTTATACTGAATTTGTGCTTCATCTATTCGTATTAAAAGCTATAGACCTTTTCATTTCGAGCTTGGATCTTATTTAGCATTGCAATTGACTCAAAAAGTCCACTCTCTTACAAATTTATTGTATTGGGCTTAAAGTACTGGTTACCACTATTCTAGGTGGGCTTGGGCCATCTTTTGGGTCCACACACACGTACACACATACACATATACACAAACACTTGTTTGAAATATATATATTTATAGTCAACTTTAACTATGAAGTAGTTTAAGTATAATAAATTTAATGTTTGTTTTAAAAAGTTAATTGAGCCAAGTATGGATCGATAACAAAAATTATAACTTATATTTACATTATAATTTCTAATTTAATCAAATATTTTGTTTAATAATTAAATTTTATTTCTTATATTAATTAATATTTTTTGGAATTAGTTTTGCATTATATAATTTATCTTAATCTTGCCCCCGAATCAAAATCTAGGTTCCGCAGCTGCCTTAACATGTGTAAATTCATTTTTTATATAACTATTTTGGTTGCCAATTAACATGCTGCAATATGAAAAGCTTTACCATTACTAAAATTCTGTCTATTCTTATTACAATAGCACTGTCTTGCTATGACACCATGACAGAAAAAAGCCATCATAAAAAACCTTTTATTTGATAATATTACTTCTCTGACATTACAGAAGGGAAATCAGGACGACAAACTTTATTCAAACCATATAATGGTTTACCGTCCCTATTACATATAATTTTCAGAGTTCTAGTTTGATATGAATTCTTTCTCAAGATATTCAACTACACCCTTGTCTAGTTGGAAGGCCTTCATGAGAACATCAGGATTGATGGAAGGTTTAGATCCAAAGACCGCATTTGCTATAGTGATCAACCTCGGATTTTGGCTACTGAGACCAGCAAAGGCAACAACATTGGTCTTCCCTATGTTGAATTGGAAGTGCATGAGTCCAATTGGGAATACAAAGACGTCTCCCTTGTCTAGAACTTTGGTAAAAAGTTTGTTTGGGTTGGATGTGACAAATCCAACTAAGAGAGTGCCCTCCATGACTACCAAAAGTTCAGTGCCATGAGGGTGAACGTGAGGAGGATTTAGGTCGTATCCTTCAAAGACAAGGCGAGCCAAAGATATGCCTAGAGTGTTGAGACCTGCTAATATATTGACATTCACAAGAGTGACCTTTGATTCGACTTTGTTTGTAGTGCTTGCAAGTTCACTAAGTCTAGAGAAGAAAAACTCATTCACTATGACCATTGAAGGATCCTTGCAAAGTTTTCCATTCACAAACACTACACAAAGAATAGTTTGTTATTGTAACAATGGATAGTAACATGTCATTCGGGGGGAAAAAAACAAATGTTGATGATATAATCGTCAAGCACAATTTCATTAATGGGTAGAACTTATAATGATTTCAAAGTGCAACTATCAATTTATTATCCAAAAAGCAAAAGGCGTTTTCCATGGTTGGTCTATATTAGGGAAGAAAGCAAGAAAGTGTCTTTGATGGTCTTTGAGGTAATTATGGAGGATTTTAATGATTCTTTTAGATCGAGCTTCTAGGGTTAATACGATTTTGTTTTGTTTTTTAAATTTTTTTTGTTCTCTTTGATTGTGTTATAAAGAATTAAATATAGCATATAAAAATATAATATTATTCTATTATATAGCATAATTTAGATAATTTGGTATTTTAAGTTTTTTGTTTTTAAATTTTTTTTTGTTCTCTTTGATTGTTAAATTTTATCCTATTGCGTTATAAAAATATAAAAATATAATATTATTTACATAGCATGATTTGGATAATTTTGTATTTATTTTAATTTGGTAATTATACTATTACACATCATGATTTTTTATGATGCTCAATTTAGATGTTAAACTATGAGACTTTACTAATTTTTGTTTATTTTTTAATCCTTTGTGGTAGACAAAGTACTCTTAATAGTTGTATTAGAAGTACTCTATAATGCCATTTATTTAGAGAAAAGCAAAGGTTAGCCAAATGAAAATAATAAGATGGGTGACAAATTTTAGTTTTGCAATTTTACTTTAATTGTTATTATTATTTTACAACAATGCATATATAGAAATTTAATTCTTAAATTTTGCTAATAATTTTTTATTTGATAATATGTTTTGGGTGGATGATATTAACATTTTTGTAAAGAAAATAACCTTAATAGATTATCAAAAATAAATTGTTTTTCATGATTGGTCCAATTAATCACTGTTAAATTTATTAATTTTCTTAGTTATGTCTTTTGATGTTTTGGATTGTAGGTAGAAAAAAATAAAGTTTGAGAAAGTTTGTTAAAAACTAAAAGAATAATTTCCAAAAGTTATATTTTTTTTAATAATTCACAAAATGTTATAAATAACTTTTATTAAAATCTATATATTTTCATTAACTTGCCATTTGAATTTTTGAGAAAAATTGTATTGTTTTCATTTTGGTACGACAAAAATTATATTTATGATTGTTCTTATATTACATGTATGATTGTTCCTATAATAAATAAAAATATGATTATAAAATACATTATTCTTTATTAAAGTAGTTTAAATTGTAAAAAAAATTGATAAAACCACCATAAAAATGATTATCACGCACAATGCGCGAATTCGCAGCTAGTGTACTATAAAAAATAAATAGAGCGTTGATTATTACATACCGGTAATTGTCGGTAAGTGTGTATGTCACTTTAGTTAAAATAGTGTTTTTAAAATATGATTTCAGTTAAATGGTAAAATCTTGATTTCACAATTTCACAATTATAACTTATATGAAAACATGAATTTTTAAGGTTGTGTACTAATGTGTGCAATAAACATTAACGTAAAAAATAAGGTTGCTTTGGCCAACCCAAAAATAAAATTTATTTTGATAGTCTGGAAGTTGTTGTGTGATTACAAGTAATGATTAAATGATGAGCGGAATTATGAAAGAGAGAGCATATACAAATGTTTACATAGTTCAGTTTTACCGTCTGTGTCCACAATGAGAAAGCCTTTGACGGCCACAATGTAGGTTAGACAATACTTAACTAACCCTAGGCAAACCATAAACTAACCTAAGATTAATATTCTACAAATACATAGACTTACAATTGATTTGGGCCACTTGGGCCATAATATGTCTCAAAATATTTAAAATTGAAAGCAGCCAAAATTAAGACTTGTAGGCTTATAGCTAGCTTAATTGATTGACATTTGCTTTGTTTCTCATAAAATAAAAATTTGTTAGCACTTTGTGATGTTGTTTATGTAAGGGCACAATTACACCTAGACCCAAATACAATACTATGGGCTCAGGCCCAATGAGCCTTAAACAATGAATTTTGTAGAGTGTGGGCTTGATATCCACTTTAGAGGTACTGAGAACTTAACAACAGGCTAAGGTGTAAAGATACTTGTAAATAGAAGATGATAATGGCAAATGGACCTCCTCGGACGTAAGCCGAGGACCACTTCTGTATTATTTCTCTTTCTTTCTTAAATGTTACAATTCTTAATTTCTTTCTTGGTCACTTTTCCCTTTTACTATTTCTTAGGCCTTCACCCCCTTTAAATACTTCTTCCCTTAGTGCTTTATCCACGTGTTGCTCCAGTCTTCTCCCTCCTAGATATTTCTTCTTTTAATGCTTTGAATAGTAGCCAGAAGTTTCGGTTCTACTGTTCAGGGGTCACTTCCCCATTAATGCGACCAGGGAGGTAGGTGCAGAGTCTTTAATATGGAGGTGACAACCTTTGCCTGTGATATTTTTCTAACATCGGTGTATTTAAGAGGTTCAGGGATTCCCCTTTCTAACCAGCAGTCTTTCTAGAACTCTGCCTTGACCTTCATGGTGAATCTCCGAGTACTCTTGGGTCTATCCGAAGAAGAACTCACCCTCGGATGTGTCCTTGGACTCTCGGCGTATGGGCCGGCATGCAGTACTAACAAGTTCTTAATTTAAGAACAGGTCGGCCCACTTTGCTAGAGCCCTAAGGCCCAAATGCCTGCTTGGGTCCTTTTACTCCCCACAATAGCCCCTCAAAACTCTATTTTTCAGCATCCGAGGAGAAAAATAGGGTTTTGATACAACGAGAACTTACCCCACACGTTTTAAAAATAACCGCACGTGTGGAGATCGCTTCGTGTCCCAGAGGACGCCATTTGGTGGTTTGAATTTCAAAAATTCGCGCATTTATGACTGTAAGTTATACCTGGTTCCCCACGTTCAACGGTGAGATGAGCATCCAACGGCTCTTGTCACTCCCCGAAAATTTGGCGGGACGGATGCAATTTCTAGGCCGCTTCCCGCACGTCATAACGCTTCGGAAACATGCGCCTTCATTTATTTCTTCAGAGGCTAATCACATCAAAACATCAGTAGTTGCCTTTTCTCTACAGAAATCCGTGGAAACTCGCACAACCTCAAAATCGTAAGTTCCTACTTTTCCTTCAATCCATTATCTTCGAATCTTGTCCTCGGCTTCCTCTTTAACCACTCTCCCTCTTAGAACTCAATCTTTCGTTCCTCTCTGATGGGTAGATTTAAGTGTTTAGTTGACATCGCCACTGGGATGGAAGGTTTTAGGGCTAAATACTACATCCCCAGCGACGTAGGTTTGAGATATTGTCCGGCGGAAGTCGTAGCCGGGTCTAGGAAAACGGGAGAGGTCATCATCCCTATGATTTCCTTCATAGAAGGTGGGATGACCCTTCCAATGAAAAGTGTAACCAGGGAGTATCTCTGCAACCACTGGTTGTGTCCTGACCAGTGCGCTTCCAACGTCTTTAGAGTTTTAGGGAGCGTCGATGCTCTAAATGAGCAACTGGATTAAACCTCACTTGGCATGACATCGTTTTTATGTATGAATGCCACAAACTTACTAGGGCAGGCTATTACATCAAATCCCGCTCTAGCGTAGTTAGGTTGATCTCTTGTCTGCCTAAGTCCAATAAAGGCATGAAGGACGACTACCTCATCGCCTCAGGCAATTGGCACGACGACCCCTACTACCCAGTCGAGTGGGGAGATCTAGGTGCGAATCCTTAGGATCTAACTTCCCACCCCGTAGCTCCATCTAACATCTTGAAATGTTCATTTACATTTACGTAAGTGTTTAACTTTAGTTCATCACATGTCTTACAAATCTGACCATGTTTGTCTGTTTTTTGGTGTCTTTCTTTGCAGATAAACAACACGTGCGCCCCCGTTTAAGCCACTGCAACGCTGCAGATTTGAACCGAGTGCTTAGCTTAGAGATTTTTGTGAGTGAAGACTTGCAGCTTCGGGCGACTCACTTGATATTAGGGTACGACCCCATATCCACAGACTTCCAGGAGATAGAGAACGCGATCGTTGTGGGTGACCGGAGACGTAGGCGAATCAACGTTGCCAGGCAGCATTTCTTAGCCGACCACGATATTCCCGACGATCTCCACACAATCTTATACATACAACCCCTCGCGGCGATCCCCCTCGCAGCACACTCTCAGGCAACTGCTATCCTAGACGAGCAAGTTTCCTCATCAAACACGTTGGACGAGGAGATAGAACAGTTTCAACTCGAGGACGTCCAACGACCTCGTGTAAATCAGTTCATCGTTCTTTCCGACAAGGAAGAAGAGGCCGCCAAGACCTCTAGGATCCCGGGCCTAGTTGTAGCACATCCAGACGACAGTTCTATTGAAGAGGACATGGACACGCTCAAAGACCTCCTGACCGCGAGAGGCGAGAGAGTCGCTAAGAAGGGAGCGAGGGGATCCCAAGCTCCCTCAGCCTTGCCACCACCACCTCCTCCAACTGACCCCAAGCCTCCTACTGACGACCCGAAGAAGAAAAGAAAGGTGGAGGCTGAGGGGGCTGGTGGCGAGAAGCAGAAGAAGCTGAAACAGCAGCCACCGCAAGCTCAGCAGCAGAAGCTGGACAAGGGCAAAGGGCATGCCCGTTCAGTTGAGAGTGGGGAGATCTGGGACATGGCCAAGGTGCGCCGAGCACCAGTTATGTGGTCTCCCGAATTGAGACTGGATGGAGCGCCAATTCCCCTTCAGTCTAACATCAGGGCGTTCCAACAAGGCCATGCCCTCCACCTGGCCGATGCGTTGGAACGCCCCCTTCTGCTGCCAAAGACATGGAAGCCTTGGAAAAAATGAGCCAGCCTCAGCTATTCCTTTCTTTGAAAAGGGACTTAGCTCTGGTAAGCTTCACTTCATAATTGTATTATGAGGGTTATTTATAAATTTCTTACTATATTTTAACCCCTTTAACATTTATTGCAGGCCATTCAAGAAGTTTTCGCTACCGAGAAGTTCATGGAGGATTCTCGAAAGCGAATTGGAGCGGAGCAGGAAATAAGGCAAGAGACAGAAAAGTCCCTGTGCCAGGCCCTAGCGGAGAATGGAAAGCTTACCTCCCAGCTGGCTGATTTGAAGAGAGAGAGAGATGGTGCTGAAGCCAGTCTGAAAACCATGAAGAATCAAGTGGAGGGGCAACGCAAGCTTCTTCACCAAAAGGATGACGAGCTCTCCCAAGCCCAACGGGCACGCTTTGACTTGGAGAAGGCTTGCGCGGATGAAGGAGCAAGCTCTCGCCCATAAGCACACTCTAGAGGCTGCAAAGCAAGCCAACTACCAGAAGGGAGTGGTCACAACCCAAGACCAGTTGACAGAAGCTTTCGCGGCATTGTGCCGAGAATACTGTCAGCAGGTTTGGGGGGAGGCCTTAAACGTAGCAAGGGTTCCTCAAGCTTCCGAGCTGAGGAAGCCCGAGAACGTTTGGCTTCCCCTTGACATATAGGAGATAGATGACACTCCTGTTGTTGCCTTTCCTGCCTTTCCTCCTGTGATGCCAGAACTCGTTCCTGATCCTACAGAACCTGAAGGTTCCCATAAAGAGAAGGATGGGTGTAGAGGTGCCGAGAAGGAGCAAATTTAGAATGTAGAGCCCCTCATTCCTTCAACAGACAAAGGGAAACAAGTCTTGTCTACCTTTGAGTTGGAGCTGAAGAGCACTGAGGCTAGCAGCAGCTCCTTCCAAGACCCCTTCCCCAAGCTTAGGACCTAGCATAGGACTTTTCTGTACTTTTTTTTATTTTTATATATGATGATGTATTCCCTTTAGAATTAATGAAGAACAATTTTACTCTATTTCCATCCGAGTTGTAATTATTTCACTTTGTCCTTTTTATACTTGTCATGAAAGTTTATACTAACACATAGCTAAAGGCAGAACAGAACAAACAAGTCTAACTCCAGAAGTTGAACAATTATAACCTTTAAACAGCCATGCACGTATTTGCTTTGCAAAGTAAAACATTTAAGAACCTGACAGAAACTAACTTAATTTGGATATTATACAATGCCTTAGCTAGAAAACCCATATGATGATTAAACTTTGTGATCTGACATATCAATTCTAGTAGAATGTAAGGTCCGAGGACCATTCCTTACCAAATTTTTGTTTAACACTTAAACATATAAAATCCAAAAATCCAATTTTAACAACTGATAAGATATTGATTTCCACAAAGTGTGTGATAAGAATAAGAATAATGACTAAATAATAAGATATCAATTTCCACAAGGTTTGTGGTCCGAGGACTATACTTAACCAAGTTTCTGTTTGACACTTAAGAATAGTAACTTTAAATGTTAATTTCCCCAAAGTAGGAGGTCCGAGGACCCGGCTTAACTAAGATTCTGTTTAACAAATGATAAGATATCAATTTCCACAAGGTTTGTGGTCCGAGGACTATACTTAACCAAGTTTCTGTTTGACACTTAGGAATAGTAACTTCAAATGTTAATTTCTCCAAAGTAGGAGGTCCGAAGACCCGGCTTAACTAAGGTTCTGTTTAACAAATGATAAGATATCAATTTTCACAAGGTTTATGGTCCGAGGACCATACTTAACCAAGTTTCTGTTTGACACTTAGGAATAGTAACTTCAAATGTTAATTTCCCCAAAGTAGGAGGTCCAAGGACCCGGCTTAACAAATGTTCTGTTTAACAAATGATAAGATATAAATTTCTACAAGGTTTGTGGTCCGAGGACCATACTTAACCAAGTTTTTTTTTGACACTTAGGAATAGTAACTTCAAATGTTAATTTCCCCAAAGTAGGAGGTTCGAGTACCCAGCTTAATTAAGGTTCTGTTTAACAAATGATAATATATCAATTTCCACAAGGTTTGTGGTCTGAGGACCATACTTAACTAAGTTTCTGTTTGACACTTAGGAATAGTAACTTCAAATGTTAATTTCCCCAAAGTAGGAGGTCCGAGGACCCGGCTTAACTAAGGTTCTGTTTAACAATGATAAGATATCAATTTCCACAAGGTTTGTGATCCGAGGACTATACTTAACCAAGTTTCTGTTTGACACTTAGGAATAGTAACTTCAAATGTTAATTTCTCCAAAGTAGGAGGTCCGAAGACCCGGCTTAACTAAGGTTCTGTTTAACAAATGATAAGATATCAATTTTCACAAGGTTTATGGTCCGAGGACCATACTTAACAAGTTTCTGTTTGACACTTAGGAATAGTAACTTCAAATGTTAATTTCCCCAAAGTAGGAGGTCCAAGGACCCGGCTTAACAAATGTTCTGTTTAACAAATGATAAGATATAAATTTCTACAAGGTTTGTGGTCCGAGGACCATACTTAACCAAGTTTTTTTTTGACACTTAGGAATAGTAACTTCAAATGTTAATTTCCCCAAAGTAGGAGGTTCGAGTACCCAGCTTAATTAAGGTTCTGTTTAACAAATGATAATATATCAATTTCCACAAGGTTTGTGGTCTGAGGACCATACTTAACTAAGTTTCTGTTTGACACTTAGGAATAGTAACTTCAAATGTTAATTTCCCCAAAGTAGGAGGTCCGAGGACCCGGCTTAACTAAGGTTCTGTTTAACAAATGATAAGATATCAATTTCCACAAGGTTTATGGTCTGAGGACCATACTTAACCAAGTTTCTGTTTGACACTTAAGAACAGTAACTTTAAGTCCCAAATGTATTCATAACTTTGAACTGATAACTTGCAAAAACACCTTTTATTAATAATAATACATTCGAAGGTTATTTACATTCCACGGGCGTTGTACAACCCTTTCATCTAGGTCAGTTAGCCGATACGACCCTATGCCTGCTACTGAAACAATACGATAGGGGTCTTCCCAGTTCGGTCCTAGCTTACCCCAAGCTGGATTCTTAGCAGTGCCCACCACCTTTCTTAGTACAAGATCCCCAAACGAACCTACAGACCCGATTTAAGGCCGTTGAACCACCTCATAGCGACAGGTCCTAAGCTAGAGGGGAAAACTTTACACATCAGGGTCTCATTATGAGAGTGCATCGCCATCCTTTGGTTAAAGTGACTCACGTGCTCCACCGGATCAGTCCGGCCATTGTAGATGGTAAATGTGGGCTGGATGAACCTCCTGGGGAGCCTCCCCTTCTCAATCCTCCGTGAGAACGACGATTTGGAGAGTTGGTGCAACGCCTGACTCATAGCATCATTCCCCAAGCCCTTGGAAGGGAGCTTCTTGTGCCTACGAGCTGGAGGGTCGTCCTTTTCACAAGAGGATGTTGCACTGGGGGGTGACCATGACCTCTAGCTGTAGCTACTTCCCCGGACCTCCAATGAAGAAGGATTAGATGAGGAAAGTGAATGCTTGCGTCTGACGCGGCGCAGCTTCCTTTTCAAATGTTTAATCTCCTTCTACATGGCCTTAGCACCATCCTCGTGGGTGGTGCTGCCCTCGCCATGAGTATGGCTCGCTCTAGGGTATTCTATATGAACGCTTCCCTCTTGATCCCTTCGATGCTTAAGACGCTCGAAAAGATCCTCCGGTTGTGATCCTTGAGACTCTGCATGGTGTGAGCCTAGGCCTGCTATAGTATCCCAGCTCCTTTCAGACTAGATTCCCACAGACGGCGCCAATTGTAAGGGCACAATTATACCTAGACCCAAATACAATACTATGGGCTCAAGCCCAATGAGCCTTAAACAATGAATTTTGTAGAGTGTGGGCTTGATATCCACTTTAGAGGTACTGAGAACTTAACAACAGGCTAAGGTGTAAAGATACTTGTAAATAGAAGATGATAATGGCAAATGGACCTCCTCGGACGTAAGCCGAGGACTACTTCTGTATTATTTCTCTTTCTTTCTTAAAGGTTACAATTCTTAATTTCCTTCTTGGTCACTTTTTCCTTTTACTATTTCTTAGGCCTTCACCCCCTTTAAATACTTCTCCCCTTAGTGCTTTATCCACGTGTTGCTCCAGTCTTCTCCCTCCTAGATATTTCTTCTCTTAATGCTTTGAATAGTAGCCAGAAGTTTCGGTTCTACTGTTCAGGGGTCACTTCCCCATTAATGCGGCCAGGGAGGTAGGTATAGAGTTTTTAATGTGGAGGTGACAGCCTTTACTTGTGATATTTTTCTAACACCGATGTATCTAAGAGGTTCAGGGATTCCCCCTTTTAACCAACAGTCTTTCCAGAACTCTGCCTTGACCTTCATGGTGAATCTCCGAGTACTCTTGGGTCTATCCAAAGAAGAACTCACCATCGGATGTGTCTTTGGACTCTCAGCGTATGGGCCAGCATACAGTACTAACAAGTTCTTAATTTAAGAACAGGTCGGCCCACTTTGCTAGAACCCTAAGGCCCAAATGCCTGCTTGAGTCCTTTTACTCCCCACAGTTTATATAAACATCCAAAGTTCAAATCTCTCATCCCAACTATAAAGTTATAAAAAATAAAAAATAAAAAATAAAAAAAAGATATGAAATGACTAAGCTCCAACATATGTTGACTCTGTCCTCATTAGTGAAATGCTTCAACTTGCGATATGCATCGTAACATTACTTGGCGTAATTTCTCAAATGGTTTGTAACATATATATCTTATTGACATGATCTTAACTGATGGGTACGAAAGACTTCTTAATGGTTATGTAGTTAGATTTAATGGTTTTTTTTAAGGACCAAGTGACCAACAACTACCTGGTATCTGATATATTCTTGCTGTTTCTCCCCTGGTGTTATCTTTATGTTGACCCTATATATGTTATGATTTACTTGGTTTAGATTTGAAGATTCCTTACTGTTTACAGATAAAACCTCATTTCTCATATCTGGAAGACGCTTTTAAATTTAAACCCTCGTTTCTGTGGCTTAAAATTAAAAAAATTTTATTTTTTATTTTAGTCAAACGCATGATCATACCAAACAAGATATAGACGAGTTTGATATTCACATTAAAGAACTTCTTGATAAAAAAAAAATTAATAGAAGAAACAAACAGTCCCCTCTCTAATCTTGCTTTCATGGTAAGAAACCATAGTGAAATTAAAAGACGAAAAACTCTTATGGTAATCAACTATATGAGGCTTACTTGATGAACAATTTGAGTTTGATGGACATTTGTTTCCATGAAAAGATGTCTTTGTCAACCAAACCAAAGGATTAAAGATTTTTAGCATCTTTGATTGTGCGTCAGGATTTTGGCAAATACAGTTAACTGAGAAGTCTGGACCATTAACAACATTTAACACACTTATATTATGATCGGAATGTAATTCCCTTTTGGACTTAATGTAGCTCCTCGAGGTTTTCAAAGATTGATGGATAAAATCTTTAAAGAGATAAGAGATCTTTGTGTAGTCTATATAGATGATATTGCTGTGCTCTAAAACAATTAATAGAAGATATAAAAAGAATCTTAAAATTGTTTGTGACAGATTTCAAAACTAAAATAAGATAGTTTCCTTAGAAAAATTGAAGATAAAAAACAATTACAAATTTTATTTTAATACAAATTCTTTTTTTTTTTTAAATAAGATAAAATTCTACTTTAGCCTAATCTAAGTGTATATCAGTATATGTGTGTGAAACTCTTTTCTGAAGACTTGAATCTCGGCCCTTGCCCCTTACACTTCACAAGCACTTATACTTATGGAGTGACCATCGCATTAAAAATGTGCAGTGGTAATACAAATTCTTAACTATGGAAGAAATTATATATAAAATCTCTCTAAAAAAGAAACATCTCTTTTTGGAAAACTTAAAAAGGAAAAAGAATTTGTCTACCTGAAAAAGGACTCAGAAATGATAAACAAATCAAAAGAGATATAAATGACTTATCAAAAGTTTATTTTCCAAAAAAAGGTTTTAAACTAATACTTAAATGCTTCAGAAAAAGTGGAGGATGTAATAGAAAAGTATTTGTAAAAGAAAGAGGATCACTACAGTAAGACCCATAGAGGATTTCAAATCTTATTCCTAAAAGGATTCAAAAAGAATAATTAATTTGTAAATATAATTCTGAAAATTTTAAATCAAACGAATGGAATTATATTTATGAGCTAAACTACCAATAAAGAACAAGGCATATTTTCACATCAAAAAAAAAGAAAAAGAAAAAAAAAAGAACAAGGCATATCTATGAGCTAATTAAAAGAATTAGATGGCATCTTTGATTGAGAAAGCATTAAGTGAATCATTGATTATAATTGACTTCCCAAATTCGGAATCTGAAATTAAGTTGTTATGTGGGAAGGAGATAAGTTGATGAGATAATAAATTCATATTGTCTTTTCTAAATGGGTTGAGCGATTGATTCTAAAAGATCTATTCTGTAGATTAAATTTGAATTTAGATTTCTCTCTCAAAAAAAAAAAAAAAAAAAATTTGAATTTAGATTTGGAACGAAATTCGGGAGGAATAAAAGATGATGAGACCTTTAATGAGTCATATTTGGTCAATAATCATGGAATTTTCGAGTATAAGACTTGTAGCAAATGGTGTCACCAAAATGACATGTAGTTCAAGCCACCTATTGGTGCCACCAAAGACTTTTATTTCAAAGTTGTAGCTAGGGCAAAGCTGTAATTGTAAGATTGAGACTGACCAAATTAATAATAAGTAAAAAAAAAAAAAAAAAAATCAAAATACACTTTGGTCCCTAGTGTTTGGAAAAAACTTAAGTGTAGTATAATATGTTCCCAAATTAAATTCAAACACAAGATTATGTTGACTAATGAAACATAAACGCTACAAATTGTGGTAAGACATTGACACATTTTTCTCTCTAGGTTTCTCACGGAACAATAGAGGTGAAAAAAGGGTTGCCTCCTGGCAAAAGCTCTCTCCATTTCGACGGTGGAAAACAGTTCTAACGCATCCCTCTGTGATCCTCATAAATGAGATTGCAATGAAGTGTGCGGGTTTATGGCTGTTGGAAAAAGAAGAAAGCAAGGTGGACCTGATGCCGCCGGTGATGGAAACTGGACATATTCTGGTGGGCAGGTTTTGCACGAAACGCCAAGTTAGCCTTGAATCGGTGGCGCAAGTGCTAAGGTCAGTGTGGCAGATTGCGAAGAACTTCGAGGTCTACGATATGGGTGAAAACAAAGTCTTATTTCAGTTTGAGGACGAGAACGACCTTGACAGAGTGCTATTGCTAAGTCCATGGGCTTTCGATAAGTATCTGGTGCTCCTCCATAAACTCGGTGCGGGTGAAGCGGTAAACAAAATACAGTTCAACCAGGCGACGTTTTGGGTTCAGATTAACGTGCTTCCCACCATGAGCCAAACCAGGGAGGCTGGAATGCATATACGGAGCATACTGGGTAAGGTCGAGAAAGTAGACGTGGATGAGAAAGGTTTCTGTTTGGTGGCGTACTTACGCATTCGAGTAACGATAGACATTACACAACCATTGTGTCGAGACCGCCGAAGTGGGTAGATTTTACATACTAGTGGCTACCCATCTTTTGCTATTGGTGTGGGACGGTTGATCACGATGAACGCGACTGCACTCAATGGTTATGGAGCAAAGAATCTCTAAGGGCGAAGGACAAACAGTTCGGGGCTTGGTTGCACGCATCACAGGATCGGCTTCAAAGACTACAGTTGGTTCTTTCAGCAAAGTGGAGCGATGAAGGTAAGGAGGGTCCAATCGGTGAAGATGGCTCCAGCGAGGGTGCTGCACAGACTGCCCATGCGATAGATCTGAAAGTGGTCGACAAGGGTCAAACACATGTGCAGGACGCCATGGACCCCACTGGTACTGAAACAGAAAGTCCAGCTACCATGCGCCCATGTGGGGAGGAGAAGATCCCAAGAAATTTGGCGCTCTCAAATTTTGAAGAATAGCTAAGAGAAATTGACGTCGCAATTTCAGAAACTGATACGAAGTTAGCAGATTTACCATTACCAGATCATGCACCAAATTGTGATGAAAACAAGGAGAGATTCTTGGAGTTTAAAAAATTAAATGTAAAAGAGGATGAGCTGAAGAAGTCAGTGGACTATTGGGCTGGGCCCACGTTTAAAGAAGACAAGGCTTTTATGGATTTGGACCCAGCCGTACCCACTCCTACTAATACTCCTATGGGCCAAGCTTTAAGCCAGCTCACAACCTTTTTTCTGTAGGATCCTATCCCAAGAAGCCTTCAGGTGGGACCAGAGCAAGAGAGGTGTTGGCCACTACTCAGAGAAAGAACAAACAAGGATGAAAAGTGGTGGGTAAGGAAAACTCCATGCAAGAGGTAAGTGGACATGATCATGGGGAGGAGGTAGCTCATGATAGGGTGGAAGTAAGAGAGGACAATGAGGTAGGGCCAAAAAGAAAAATACGCTCACCATTAAAAGAAATTGTTCTGGAAAAGGACGTGGGGGAAGAAATAGAAGAGAGACGGGGAAGTTTTGGTGCTTAGTAAACTCATGGCACAACAACTAGGATCGGTGGTGGCTGCGAGACAGCACCGCTGGAGCAATGAGTGCTATATGCTGGAACTATTAGGGGCTTAGGAACCCCTACATAGTTAAAGCCGTCCAGAAAGTGGTTTTGGAGGAAGATTCCGTTTTGGTCTTTGTGATAGAGACCAAGTTGATAGTATTAGAAATGGAAGGAATTAAGAGCAAACTGGATCGGTAACAGGGTCTAGTAGTGCCTAGTGTAAGGAGGGGAGGGGGTTTGGCACTTCTATGGAGAAATTCAATGAAGGTGGATATTCAAACTTTTTCTCCTCACCATATTAACGCTATGGTCACCCGAAAATGAGTAGAAGGGAGGAATCGTGGCAACTATTGGAGGAGCTAGAAAAAGACACTTTATCCCATGGATTTGCATGAGGGACTTTAACGAAATACTACACTTTGGGGAGAAGGTGGGTGGTAAATTACGACCGAAATGGCAGATGAACAACTTCAGGGCAACGATAAACCACTGCAAGCTCCGAGACCTGGGTTACATTGGAGCGGATTATAGGTGAAGTAGGAAACTGAGGGAACACAGCTGGGTCAAGGAATGTCTGGATAGAGCATTGGTCTCTTCGGATTGGTTGACGTGGTTCCCAATGGTTAGGATATATCATGTGGCTACCTCAACGTCGGATCATAGTATGTTGGTCCTTAAAACACCCCAGAATGGACAAAGAGCGACTCGGAGGCAGAAATTGTTCAGGTTTGAATCTATATATGGCTACAAGACAAAAAATGCAAGGATGTGGTTAATGAAGCATGGGAGAAAGGAATGACTATGGATTCTCAAAACCAGTTCACATAGTGTTTGGAGGAATGCAGAAGCTCACTCTTTGCCAGGAACAGTACTTCGTTTTGTCACGTGGGCAAGAAGATCGCAGCACTACAGAAAAAACTTCAAGAGCTGGAAGAGAGACAGAATGGTCTTGCATGGATGGAGGGGATTCGGGCTACAAAGATGGAGTTGAACAGAATGATGGTGGTTGAAGAAGATATGTGGCATCAGAGATCGCGACATTGCTGGTTGAGGTTGGGTGATCATAATACTTCTTTCTTTCATGCCAAGGCCTCTAACAGACACCGACGAAATACCATTCACCGAATTAGGGATTCTGAGGGCAATTGGTAGGAGGATGAAGAGGTGATCGGTAGGACTTTTGTGGAGTATTTTGAGCAACTCTTTACAACCTCTCAACCGATGGTTAGTGTAGAATTTATTAATGCCATTCATTCCAAAGTAATTGACAGGATGAACTCCAAACTTTTACAAGAATTCCAAGCTTATGAGGTAGAGCAAGCTTTAAAGCAAATGCACCCCATAAAGGCACCAGGACCCTATGGTATGCCTTCTTTATTTTACCAGCATTTTTGGCCTACTGTCAAATCCATTGTTATACAAATTGTTTTGAATTTTCTTAACCATGGTGTAGCTCCCCCCCCCCCCCTAGTTTCATGAAACTTACATTGTTCTTATTCCTAAAATCAAAAATCCTGAGAGAGTGACGGACTACCGACCTATTAGTTTGTGCAATGTAGCCTACAAGCTTGCATCTAAAGTAGTGGCGAACAGGTTGAAGATGGTTCTGCAGGATATAGTGTGTGAGAATCAAAGTGCTTTCATATCGGATAGGCTCATCACTGATAATGTGTTAGTGGCCCATGAGATAATGCACCACATCAACAGGAAGAAGAAGGGTAAGTGTGGGGAGATGGCCTTGAAGCTAGATATGAGTAAGGCTTATGATCGGGTGGAATGAAGCTGTCTACAACAAATAATGGCCAAGTTGGGATTCCATGAGAACTAGACACGACTAGTTATGAGGTGTGTTTCATCTATTACCTATGTGGTACGCATCAATGGGAAGCCTTGTGGTCAAATTTTCCCAATAAGAGGTTTGTGTCAAGGGGACCCACTGTCACCTTACTTGTTCCTTATCTATGCTGAAGGTTTATCTGCACTATTACACAAGGCTGTCCAAAGAAAGTAGTTAAAGGGTGTAGCGGCATCGGTAAAGGGGCCTAAAATCTTACATCTATTTTTTGCTGATGACAGTCTGATATTTGGGAGGGGCACAGTAAAGGAATGTGAGGAGATCCAGCGGATATTGTAAGTGTATGAAGCATCCTCGGGCTAACAATTAAACAGGAATAAGACTTCTTTATTCGTTAGTCACAACATAGCTAATAGAGTAAGAGAGACGATTGAAATGATATTTGGGGCACAGGTCATCAAATCGCATGAATCCTACCTAGGGCTCCCTTCCTTGGTAGGCAGGTCTAAGAGGAACACGTTTGCCCAGTTGAAGCAGCGGGTATCGAATAAACTAGTGGGGTAGAAGGAAAAATTACTTTCGAGTGCAGGAAAGGAGATTCTGATAAAGGCAGTCGCCAAAGCAGTACCATCATACATAATGAGCTATTTTAAGCTCCCTAACACCCTATGTGACGAGTTGACTGGGATGGTAAGACAATTCTGGTGGGGAAAAGTGAAGGAGGAGAAGAAGTTAGCATGAATGAGTTAGGAGAAGATGTGTCTGCCAAAAGAAAAAAAAGGTAGAATGGGTTTTAGGGACCTGAAGCTGTTCAACATGGCTCTATTGGTGAAACAGGGGTGGTGCCTGCAAGCGAACGCATCTTCACTGTTCTGTAGAGTTTACAAAGCCAAGTACTTCCCAAAGTGTGATTTCCTAGAGGCCACTTTAGGCAGTCAACCATCTTTTGCTTGGAGAAGTATATTGTAAGCTCAGGCAGTGGTTAAACGAGGCGTAAGATGACAAGTAGGTGATGGTGAGCAAATTTAGGTATGGAGGGATAAGTGGCTCCATAACTCGAGCACATATAGGGTTGTCACACCTGAGCGGGCTGGTTTGCAAGTGACACGGGTCAGTGACCTAATTGATGGTGATCGAATGGAGTGGAAGGAGCACCTAGTACACCGTTGTTTCCTCCCTTAGAATATGGATGCAATCTTAAGCATCCCCCTAAGTACACATGGTGCTAGGGATTGTTTGATATGGGCAGCAAATAGAAACGGGAAGTTTTTAGTGTGAAGTGCTTACAGGCTGGCCCAAGAAATGTCCACTGGGGGAAATTTTCCTGAAAGCTCAAACCTTGCTACCTTGAAAAACGCTTGGAGAGATTTATGGAGTATGCATGTGTTGAATAAGATTAAGCACTTTGCAAGGAAAGCTTGCAGAGACATTCTGGCCACTAAGGAGAATCTAGGTAAGAGAAATATCACAAAGGATAATCATTTGCGAGTCGTGTGGGAAAGCTCTGAAGTTTGCTTGTCATATTTTTTGGTTGTGTGATAGCGCAAAGGAGGTCTGGACGTCCAGTAAATTGATTTTGCCCTTCGAGATCAACCCACCATGGAAATTCATAGACGTGATGTGGAAATTACAGAAGTGTTCGAATGTATACCCAGGCTTGGTAGAGCGTACTATTATGGTATGTTGGGGAATATGGAAGCACCGAAATGATGTTCGACACTGTAGGGTGCGCCAAACTGGTTTAGCCATTGTGAGAAGCTCTCTAAGGATTTTGGATGAGTTTTAATCAGAGAATGAACCACCACAAACCATGAGAACGTCGTCCACCAAGGAGAACAAATGGTGTCCTCCACAACCGGGAAGCTACAAAGTCAATATAGATAAAGCATTTTTTTCCAAACAAAAGTAGGTGGGAATTGGGATGGTCATACGTGACTCAACAGGTGAAGTGATAGCTGCTATAAGCCAGAAGCTTGCTCGCCCCCTAGGTGCCTTGGAGACTGAAGCCAAAGCATTAGAGGTCGGGGTCCAGTTTGCCTTGAACGTGGGGGTGCGAGATGTAACTTTCAAGGGAGATGCTATGAACATATACAATGCACTTAAAGGGTGAAGTGTCTACATTAGTGCAAAATATCATAGCTGGGGTGTCCTTTCTTGTACAAGCTTTTAGAACCTATGCTTTTTCCCATACCAAAAGGCAGGGAAATATCCCTGCACACCGGTTGGCCCAACATGCAAGAAGTTTAGAGAGCTACGTTGCATGGCTAGAGGAGTGCCCTCCTATTATTGAACATGCATGTGCTCAGGATACTATATCTCTTTCTCATCATGAATAAAAGTTTTGGTCTTCCTATCAAAAAAAAGAAAAAAAAAAGAAACATAAACGCTATTTTCTCTTCTAAAGACAATTAAAATTTAATGAAAATAGCTTTGTAGCTTAACTGACAACTCATAGTGTTTTTAACGGAGAGATTCAAAGTTCAAATTCCCCCACTCCAACTATCATGTTGTAATAATAATAATAATAATAATAATAATAATGCAGTTATGTATTTGAATATAATTTAAGAATTTGATGTATTGCAGTTTGCACTTAAGGAATTACACCAACTTTTATTGAAAAAAAGGATTAACCGATTACAAAATGTTATGTAAGAGATATGAAAAATATTTATTGAAAAATGTAACTAAACATAAAAGTTAACAAAAAAAATCTTCACAAGTTGCGAATTTGATGATGAGTGTTGTATCTCCATCTCGTCCTCTTTTGGGAAGGGGAAACCAAGTAGGACAAGTTGGAGCAAGGAGTAAGGTAGGGTGAAGGCTTGTTGTCATCCCTCCCTAATTAGGAAATTTTGGCTCTAATAAGAGAGAAGTGTTTTGGGGGATAATAATTGATGAGAATGCAAATTGACATATTTTCTCCCTTAATATTTAGTCTTTTATATTTATTTGGTGCCTAAATGTACTCATTATTCTTATATTTTGATTTAGGATGCAAATGGAGGTATTAAGTGCAAAACGTAGCTAATTGGGCGATTTTGGACAACTTTGACATCGCTTTGTAATTTGGGCATAAATCTCTCATCCGAGCTTTGATTGATATGATTCAAGATGCTATGGAACGCCAAGACAAAGCTCTACAACTTTCATGTTTTGAGTTTTGAAGAGATATGGGCCGCATCAAGGTCGAAATCGGGCTTGAAGTTGCTGCACTTGCACTGCTAATGTTCTAGAACATTCCTTAGCCTACAATTCTAATACACAGATTTGATGGGGTTTATTTTCGGAAGCTTCCAGATCTTATGCATGAAAATTCCAGCTTAAAAACACCACTTTCCTAGTTATATTAGGACTTTGTTTTATTTTAAATATTTTCCTTAATTAGTCAGATTTGGGTATTATTATTTAGAATATTTTTAGGAGATTTTGTAGGGTTGGAAAATGGGGAATTAATGTGTAAAAGGGGGAGGAAAATCATATTTGACACACGTCTCTCTCTCCCCTCTTCTGTAATTTTCTCCTTCGAGTTTTCTGTCATGACCCTGCGTGGCTAAAACTTTTATACTTGGTTGAAAGAAATGGAAACGTCAGAATCAATAAAACTGTGAGATCTAATTTTTTTTTTTTTACTGTTCAATTTTATGCTTTGAGTATTGGATGTTCTTCTATACCTATGATTGTCTTGTTTAATTACTAGGAGGCCTACTAGTTTATTATTCATTGCAATTTACTACTAGGTTAGATATCAAATCTGTAATTGTTTGATCTCTCTAATTTGTGAAGCAACCAAGATTTAATGATTTGCTGCGTCAAAATTATTAGATCTTAGGTAGAACGCTTGACTAAATTAAATGCAACCGCTTGTGTTTGTGTTGTTTAGCTTCATCGATCTCTCTAATTCTTAAGGTTGCTACTAGATTAAACCTTTAGCACTTGTCTTGGGTTGTTTAGTAGTTAGGGTTAATTAGATTACTGGTTTTATAATTAACTGCGACTAAGGAGAGATAGGAAAATAGTTCCAATGGTGAATATTCAAAGTGTGAATTGAGATATATTTGCATTGATGATCAGTTGTAAAATTCCGGTGGTGGATGTTGACTTAGACCAAGGTTTATTCTTTTGATTGAATTCAATACTTTAATTTGAATTGTCCCTTAGTTGTTTTTTCTTAAAATTGTTTTCATTATACTCAAACCCCCCCTCCTTGTTCACGTAGCATAAAACTGGGCTAGATACTCTCTGTAGGAACGATCTTTACTCACACTACTACATATATTTTTAGGGGTATAGGTTTTCTTTTGGTTGCCTGCGACAATACACCAATAATAAAATATTTGTAAGAACATATTATGAAAAATAAAAAAAAACACTATAGTCTTATACTTGTGACAAATTAAACACAAAAGATATTGTTTTGTTCACCATATAGCCCACCATTTTATTTCCTCACATGAGAGAGAGAGAGAGAGAGAGGAGAGAGAGAGAGAGAGAGAGAGAGATGCAACTTATATATATATATATAATGAAATAGTTGACTTAAATTATGAAATAGTTCAAGCATACGAATGATTATGTTAGCACTAAAATTAGGCTCAAAAAAATAAATTGAACCAAGTGCATATCTCCCTCTCGTACTCCCTCCCTTGGCTATGTGCGAAGGGTAATTTTTTAGTTTTTTTAAGACAGAATGGAGGATGCTGTATGTGATAGTCTTGACAAGATGAAGTTAACAATTGAAGAGGAAGAAACTATTACTATTTCGGATGATGGAAGATTGGAAGCTATTGAAAGTTGCAATCTGAGTTTGATTGGAAAATTCCTTACATGTAAATCCTTTAATAAATTGGTAGCGAAGAATAAAATAAGGAGAGAGTGGGGATTGAATGAGTCAATGCAGATTCTGGAAGTAGGGTCGAATCTCTTCCAATTCAAATTCCAATCAGAGTTTGATTTGGATCGGATCTTGAGAGAAGGCCCCTGGTCCTTTGATGATTATTTACTATTACTACAATGGTGGAAGAAGGGCATGACTGTGGGAAATATCTGAATGCAGTCTGCATCTCTTTGGGTCCAAAAATGGGGTGCACTATTCAATATGGTTTCCTCTCAAGTAGCAAAGGAAGTTGGGAGTCGACTAGGTGAGGTTGAGGAGGTGGAATGGAAGAAAAGGAAGGATGATATTAATATGTTTATGAGATTCTAAGTGGCCTGACCAATCTCAAAACCTAATCAATGGAGAGGTTTTATTGCTGGATCAGATGGTGTGAAGTCGTGGGTGTCCTTTAAGTATGAGAGGTTACCCATCTTTTGTCACTATTGTGGAATTTTAGGTCATGATCTGAAGCATTGTGCAGCATATTATGCCGTGGAGAAAAAAGGAGGACGAGTCGAATATTAGTATGGAGATTTTCTCAAGGCAACGGGGGAACGCTTAAGGGCTTCAGTTAGTAAAGATCTAGGTTAGATGTCTGTCACTAAAAAGGGCACAGGATGTGAGGCAAAAAAGTTCTTTAACCAGGAGAAGCAGGGTGGTTCAATGGGGATGATGGCGGAGAACGGGGTTAGTCCTGGAAACCCTAGCGATGCTAATTAGGTTGAGATCGTGATTCAAGGAAAGGATGATGAAATCATGCAAATTAATTGCGTGAGTAATTACTGCCATGTAGATGTGAAGGATACAAATTATGATAAAAGGGAATCTGGTCTAAAAATTAAGCAGATTGAACAACCTATCATGGGTTTAAAAGAAGATTTTGATAAGGGATTATTTCCTTTTAAATCTAATGAGGGCCAAGCAGATCCTATATCACTAGAATGCCTAAGTCATGAACTTGTTTACTCTACTTCAACCCCGGATTGGATTGGGCCTAGCAATTACAAGCCCAAAGGAACTTGGACTCGTATTAATAGAATGGATTTTGGATTGAGTGGCTTTACCAAGGCTATCACGTTACCTACTCTGGGCAAGAGAGAACCACGTGAAGCATAGGGAGGGCAAATTGAAGAGCAGACCATTAAGAAAGGAAAATTGAGTAGTGATGAGGATAGTGAAGACCATGGATTGGTGGGGGTGGTGAGCCACCCTTTTCGTAAGCAATGAGGATATTAACCTGGAATTGCCAAGGGTTTGGGAACCCTTGGACAGGTCAAAGCCTTTCCAAGATTGTGAGGGAGTAAGTTCCCAGGATATGTTTTTTGATGGAGACAAGACTTGATAAGGAAGGATTTGAGAAGTCGTATGGAAATTTACCGTTTCAGAATAAGATTATTGTTAAACACCTAGATTCTAGGGGAGGATTAGCCTTTTTGTGGAAGAATGATGTTAGTTTATTAATTTCATTGCTAACCATGTTTTGGCTAAATTCATGGGAGACGATGGTTTTGTTTGGTACCTGACTGGTTTCTATGGGTGGTCAGAAGCACAGCAGAAAGAAAATTCATGGAGGTTATTAAAATATTTACAAACCTTTGTAGTGGGACCATGGGTGGTAATTGGAAATTTTAATGCATATTTACATGCTTCAGAGAAGAAGAGTGAAAGGCAGCCACAATTTTCACAGATTGAAGCTTTTAGGGAGACTTTGAATTCTTATCACCTTCAAGACCTTGGATTTAAGGGGTATCCCTACACTTGGAGCAACAAGAGACCCGAGGAAGCTAATACCAAGATTTGGCTTGATAGAGGTGTTGCCAATAAAGAATGGACCGACAAATTTCTGTTGAGTAAGATTGTGCATTTGTCAACCCATGCATCGGATCACCTTCCAATTTTACTACATGTTCAATCTTTTTCCCAACCAAGGCAGAAATGTGTTAGAAACTTCAAGTTTGAGGAATCATGGCTACTTCGGACTGAATGCAAAGATGTTATTCAGGAGGCTTGGGGGAAGGCAGGAGAGGATAGGATCGAGTTGGTAGTAGTATAGGAAAAAATAAAGGTTTATGGAGTAGAACTCATGGCTTGGGATTCTCCTATAACTGATCCGGATACCAATGACATCAAAGAAATTTAGAAGCAACCGGATAGATTGAATGAGGCCGAATTTACTGAAGCTTCCAAAGTCGAATTTTTGAGTTTGAGCAAAGGGATGGATGAACTTCTACAAAAGCAGGAAATATATTGGGCCCAACGGTCTAAAATAAATTGGTTAAAACATGGAGATAAGAATACAAAATTTTTTCATGCCAAAGCAACACAAAGAAGAAGTATAAATTATATAAGAGGTATCCAGAATACACAAGGGCAGTGGGTGGAGGAGTTGGATGAGGTAGTTGAGGTAGCTTCAGCATACTTTGATAAACTTTTTCATTTAGGAGTGGGAGACCAGATGGAGGAGTGCTTGAATGCAGTGCAGAGTATGGTGACTGATGACATGTGGGAATTTCTATCCACTGAATTTATGGCTGAAGAAGTGAAGATGACTTTATTTCAGATGGGACCAACAAAAGCTCTTGGACTTGATGGTATGAATGCCATTTTCTATCAAGAATTCTGGCATGTGGTGGGTGATTCTGTTGTTTTAGTTGTTTTAGATTTTTTAAATAATGGTAATATGTTACCTGATATTAACCATACAAACATTGTGCTTGCCCCAAAAGTTAAATATCCGAAGAGAATGTCTAAGTTTAGACCTATAAGCTTGTGTAATGTCATTTACAAAATTATTTCCAAGTTTTGGCAAATAGATTGAAACAGGACTGCCCCAGATTATCTCACCCACTTAAAGTTCTTTTATACCGGGGAGATTGATCACTGGCAATGTGTTGGTGGCCTATGAGACACTTCATACCATGCTTTCCAGAAAAAAGGGGAAGAAGGGTTCCTTGGCACTAAAGCTCGATATCAGCAAGGCCTATGACCGGGTTAAGTGGCAATTTCTTCAAAGTATTATGGAAAAGATGGTGTTTCCAGCTAATTGGATAGAAAGGGTGATGAGCTGTGTTACAACACCATCCTTTTCTACTCTGGTGAATGGGAAACCCTATGGCATGATACATCCATCTAGAGGAATCTGCCAGGGAGATCCATTATCACCATACTTATTCCTCTTGTGTGTAAAAGGCTTTACTGCATTGTTAAAAAAAAGCAAAATCAGAAGGGAGGATCAAGGGAGTTTCCATTTGTAATGGGGCACCAAAGGTCATTAACCTTATGTTTGTAGATGACTCATTGCTGTTTTGTCAAGCAACTTGGGCTGAAGGAGAAACCATAGCAGAGATCCTCCAAACCTATGCAAGAGCTTCTAGGCAAAGTATTAATTTGGAAAAGTCTTCAGCCTATTTTAGCAACAATACTTTGGATAGGTAGAAAGGCCACATTTTGGAGATTCTGGGAGTGAAGGAGGTTAATCGATTTGAAACTTACCTTGGTCTACCAACTTTGATTGGGAGGACCAAGTATCACACTTTCTCATTCTTGAAAGATATAATATGGAAGAAACTCCAAGGATAGAAGGGCATGTTGTTATCTAGAGCTGGCAAAGAAATCCTCATCAAGATTGTGGCACAGTCCATACCTACATACACTATAAGTGTATTCCAAATTTCTTTGAAATTATGTTATGAATTGGATGCATTGTGTGCAATTTTGGTGGGGGTTAAGTTGGCAATGAACAAAAAATCCATTGGAAGAGTTGGGATAAGTTGACTGCTTCAAAGAAAGGAGGAATGGGTTTTCAAGATTTGAGAGCTTTTAATCTAGCTATGTTGGCCAAGCAAGGTTGAATGATGGTTCAACACAATGAATCGTTGCTCTATCAATGCTTTAAAGCAAGGTACTTTCCTAGATCAACATTCCTAGAGGATAAAGAATCACCTAATTACTCTTATATGTGGAGAAGCTTGATGGCTATACAACCAATCCTTCAATCTAGCCATTGTTAGAGGGTTGGTAATGGTACTTCAATCAATGCTTTGAAGGATTGGTGGCTTCCTAATTTCCCAACAAACAAAGTCCTAAATCTGGTCCAAGAAAATTGGGGTGAATTGATGGTGTCTGATCTAATCAATCCAGAGATAAATATATGGAGAAATGAGGACATTATGGCTATATTTCACAGGGAAGAAGTTGAAGCAATATGCCAAATTTCATTGAGCCAAAGGAATGTCTCTGATACAATATTTTGGCTGCATAATTCAAGGGGTGCATTCACTGTCAAGTCTGCTTATCGTGTGGCTAGGAGGCTCTTAACTGATAAGAATCAGGTTGGAACATTTAGGGGTTGTGTGGCAAAAAATGTATGGGCTGCAATATGGAAGCTTCGGCTTCCAAATAATATCAAAGTATTTGGATGGCTTGCCATGAGATTTTACCAATAGCAGTGAATCTGACCAGAAGAAGGATAATCAATGATGATAAATGCTTGATTTGTATAAGGGAAACAAAGTCAACCATTCATGCATTGTGGGATTGTGCAGCGACTCAAGACATTTGGGCTGGAAGTGTTTGAAAATTGCAGAAATGCAAACATGGACAGCTCGATATGATGCACCTGATGGAAGATTTTATGGAGCACCTGACCTTAGAAGAGTTGGAATTGTTTTGGACCCAAACGTGGCTGATTTGGAATCAGAGAAATAGCTTGCTACATGGAGGGAAATTGAAGAGTTTGAATAGCTTGAATAAAAGAGCAGAGAAGTATGTTGAAGACTTCAAATCTACCCAAACCTAGCTGAATGTTCAGATGATACAGCAACCAAGTGGAGATGTATGGCAACCACCACTACCAGAAGTGTATAAACTTAACTTTGATGCAGCCCTTTTTTTGGATTCAGGTAGGTCAAGATATGGTGCAATTATTCAAAATGAAAAGGGAGAGGTTATGACTGCTAGTGGACTGAAGGTGCGCACAAGTGATGATAATTGAGGTTGACAACATCAATGCTATTCATGCCATCTCTTCTTTAATGGAAAACACTTCAATATTTGGCAATGTTGTGGATGATATTCGACATTTGTTGCGGGGATTGCAATGGTCTAGTGTTTGTTGTATTAGGAGGGGTGGGAATAGAGTACCACATGCTTTGGCCCAATATGCTAGAAACACATTAGATGAGGATTTGTACTAGATGGAGGACTCTCCCCCACCAGTAATGGATGCATTGTATCATGATTTTTCATCTCTTTAATTGAATGAATATTCCCCTTTCAAAAAAAAAAAAAAAAAAAAAAACCAAGTGCATATAAAAAAATTATAACTTATATTTACAGTATATTTTATATGTTAATCAAGTATTTAGTTTAATAAATTAAGTAATTTTTCTTATCCTAAATAATTTTTAGAATTAATTTTGTCTTCAATAATTTAACTTAATCTCACCCTCGAACCAAAATCTTGATTTCACCAGTGACTTAACATGTAAGTTAAACTTGGATATTACTTACGTGTACCTCCTACATCAATAATCCTCAATTGATACAAAAACTTTAATGGAACTTGAATTTATAACAGCATAGGAATAGGGATAGGAATAGGAATGGGTATAAATTAAGATTTTTTTTTTTGGTAAAGAGGAAATGCATTAAAGAAAACTAAGGGAGAGCCATAGGTTTAAGGATAACCCTGTTACAAAACCTTCCATCTTTGTCCAATCTAATAACCTCAAGCAGACCCACAGGCGGGTCTTGATACAAAATAAAGCTACTAGCTTGCATTGCACCTGTTCTAGCTAAGAATTAGCATAATAATTTGCTTCACGATAGCAATGCCCGATCTAGACTTGAGGTAGTTGGGAAATCAGCTACCTATAGTCATCAGCAACAGGCATAACAACCCGATTTGCGTAAGAATGGTTACAAACAGCATCTACAATAGCTCTCGCATCTATTTGAATATCAACAGCAGGAAAATGCACATTAAGACACATGCTAAAGCGATCACGAAGTGCCCAAAGTTCCGCAATAAAACTTGTAGTAATCCCAATTGTCCTAGAGAAACCTCCAAGCCAATCCCCCTGCTCATTTCAAATGATTCCACCATACCCAGCTCGTCTCGGATTCCCTAAGGCTGCACCATCAGTGTTTGGACGAACCTAGCCAGGCGAAGGCTTCTCCCATCTATCTTGAATAATTTTTTTTGCTACCCGAGAGGGTGGGATTTAAGGCATAATGCAGAAATTCAAAAGCAAGGAAAACAACCTCACTGTGAACATCTTGTCGAGTGTGTTGTCCTCTGAACACAACATTGTTCCTTTGCTTCCATATCAACCAAATGACAAAAGGAAAAACAAATCTCCAAGATGGCTTAGTGCTCACTCTACAATTATTATCTTTACAACTTTTTTCAAGCCAAATATGGAGATTATCCTCAAAGAACCTGTTGTTTGATAGCACTCCCAGCCTATTTCAAGTAGTTTTTGCTACCTCACTGTCCCTAAGACTATGGATGATTGTCTCAGCTTCCCCTTGGCAAAGAGGGCATCTATCGGACTTAATAAGGTGCCTTGCCACAAGGCATTCCCCCACACCAATGCTAGAATGCAAGCATTGCCACATGAATGCCTTTATTCGAGGCAAATAGTCCACCTTCCAAACCGAATGCCCCCTAAACTCCTCTTCCTCCTCACTGCCCTAGTGGCAATTGTATTAGCTGATTTTAAATCAAAATCTCCCCTATTATCCCCATTCCAAATTAGCCGATCTTCCTCAAATGATGTTCTCGTGAAATAGGGCATAGCATTAACTTCTATGAGAATATCACTAGGAATTTGAAATGAGATTTTGGACCAATCCCATCCATGCGGCCCAAACACATCATTTACCCTTAACCTCTCCTCTTCTTCGACAAGAGGACCTTGGATTAAGGCCCTTAAAGGGACCTTTGTGGCCCATTTGTCATATCAAAGGCTTAGATTGCTATTTTGCCCTGGAATCCAACGTATGCCCTTATTGAAGACCTCACTACCCTTTTGAATTGCTTGCCAAACTCGTGAACAAGGGAGCTTGTCCTTGTTTCTAACATTTAACCTCCGGTTAATGCAATATTGGCTTCTTAGCACCTTTGCCCACAAGGCATCCTTCTCCGTTTGGAATCTCCAATTAAGTTTAGTAAGAAGAGCTTAATTATTTCCCCTAGTGGATTGAATTCCAAGGCTTCCTTTCTCTTTAGGTTTTGTCACTTTGTGCCAACCCACCCAATGAGTTCTTCTTGAGGATTCTGACGATCCCCAAAGGAAATTACGATTAAATCTATCAATATCATCTAGTAACTTCTTAGGTAAGGTCGTACATTGTATGACATATGCAGGAATGGCGGATGTAGAAGCTTGAATAAGAACCGTTCTACCTAAAAGGGATAAAAGGTTGGCTTTCCACCTTGTCAACTTCTGCTTGACCCTTTCCAAAATGAAATTTAGGTCCTGGTTGTTACCTCCCCAATGCTTAATGGGAAAGCTAAGGTATTTTCCAAGGTTTGGAGTTGACCAAAACCCTAAGATGTCACACAAAGATTCTCTTGTATCCACATCTATGTTTGGAGAGAAATAAACTTGAGCTTGCTCTCACTAATGGATTGTCCCAACCGAGCACAAAAACTATCAAGAACATCCCTTATAGTGGAACAATTCACATGGTCCGCTTTTACAAAAAGGACCAAATCATCCGCAAAAAACAAATGAGAGAATGCCATCCCACTTTA
Organism: Castanea mollissima; assembly: GCA_014183005.1. Classification (NCBI taxonomy): domain Eukaryota; kingdom Viridiplantae; phylum Streptophyta; class Magnoliopsida; order Fagales; family Fagaceae; genus Castanea; species Castanea mollissima. Next base: position 39,690,565 of record JACAVU010000002.1, read on the forward strand.
AGAGCTTTTGACTGGAATCCAACTCTTATCACAACACTTTTCTCCAATGAGATACCCAAGGACTTCCATATAGAGAATAAAGAGGTAGGGCGATAGAGGGTCACCTTGCCTAATGCCACGAGAAGGAAAGATGGGCTCAACATTTCCACCATTAAAAAGAATAGATGTGGAAACTGAAGACACACAACTCATGATAAGGTTCACTAGAGTTTCGGGTAGATTAGCATTAATCAATACTTCTATAATAAAACTCCATTCAACTTTATCATTAGCCTTCTCTAAATCCACTTTAATTGCCATGTAGCCTCCCTGACCCTTTTTATTGCTAATAGTGTGGATTAATTCCTGGACCACAATAGCATTGTCTACACTTCTCCTTCTCGGAACAAAAGTGGCTTGGAAAAGGCAAACCAACTTATCAAGGTATGGCCTTAATCTAGCTACAATGATTTTGTGACAATCTTATATACCGTATTACAGAGGCTAATGGGCTGATAGTTCCCTGCACTTTCCGGGCTAGCAATTTTAGGAATCAAAACAATATTGGTCCGATTGAGATATTTAGACATTTTACTCTCTCCAAAAATCTTCATCACTTCACTTGTGATTGAATCCCTCACAGTGAACCAAAACCTTTGGAAGAACCTCGCATGAAAGCCATCCGGACCTGGGGCTTTGTACCGCTTCAAAGCCCATAAACCCTCTTTGATTTCAATCTCTAGAACCGGTGTGTTAAGGCTGCCTTTATCCTCCTCAGATAATGCAGCTTGCCACCTTGAAGGATGGAGAATGAAAAGGAGAGGCCTCAAGGGAGGTTGTAAATAACTTGCTAAACCTTCTCAATATAATTCATAGTCCCAAACTCACTATGAATCCATTCTCCCATATCATTTTCAATGCAAGAAATTCGATTGTGTCTTCGCCTCACAGTTGTAGACATATGATGAAAAGCAATGTTCCAGTCCCTTTCAATCAACCGGTTAATGTGAGACTTTTGCACTATAGTTCCTCTTCCTGGCACAACAGAACGCTTAATTCTTTGTGTAAACTTTTCTCCATCTCAATCAAGGAATGTGAGGGATTATCTGCCAATGCTTTTTGAATCCCATTCAAACGGGCCAAAAATCTTCTCTTTTTCCCAAAGATATTTCCAAAGTGGTTTTCATTCCACTCCGAAGCTTTTCTTGAGAAACAATGAATAGCCACTTAAAGAGGTCAGGAACTGCTCCAAGCTTTCGAAACAATCCTAGGAAAAGAAAGATCAGATAACCAAAAACTCTGGAACTTAAAAGGCCTGGGGAGATGAACCCCATTACTTGGATTGGATTCAAGGAGCATGGGGCAGTGGTCTGACACGCATCTTGTAAGGTGGGTCACCCTTGCATCAGGGTGGGCAGAACACTAGCTTGGGTTTACAAAAAATTAGTCAATTCTTTCTTGGACAAGAGCATTTAAATTACGTCTATTCATCCAAGTGAAACAAGGCCTAGTGAACCCCATATCTATCATGTTACAATAATCAAGACAATCTTTGAAAAGTAAAGACCTATTGGAATTAATAGCTCTGCCCCCAAATTTATCCCCATCTGTCAGCACTTCATTAAAATCCCCAGCAATTATCCATGGTTTCATATGCAGATTAGCCACATTTTTTAAATTATTCCACAGTATACATCTTTCATGAAATCTATGGCTAGCATAAACAGCTAAAACAATAAATTCAAGGCGTAAATGTACTTTTAGTCCCTATATTTTGACATTTTTCCATTTTAGTTACTACATTTTATTTTTACTACTTTAGTTTCTAAACCAATTAACGCGTGCTATTTTCGTCATTTTTGTCAGTCAATTGACTGAAATTGCTGAGGTGGCAGCCGGAGGCAATAAAATATTATTAAAAAAACTATTTGGCATTTTTTAAATGCCAAATTTTAAAAAAAATTAATTAATTAATTAATCAATTTTAATTTAAAAAAAAAACAAACGAAAGAATCGAAACCCAGCAAAAGTACATTATTACTTATCATTATTATTTTTCATAAGAACATTACAACTTGTTCTTTGTGTTCATCCTAAATCAAACCCAACAACCAAGAACACAAATCCAGCAACCAAAAACTTAAACCCATACCCAGATCACAAACAGACATCAACCACAAATGAAACCCAGATCTCAACCCAGGCACAAACACATACCTAGATCGCAACAACACAAACAAAAAAAAGAAAAAGAAACAGAGCCCAAACACAAACACATACCCAGATCACAAATAGAGATCAAACACAAACGAAACCCAAATCTCAACCCAAGCCAAAATCATCAACGGACCCAACCACTAATCCATGTTCACAATACCCACATGCAAGCCTCCAAATTTTTGCCATTGTTTTCATGGCATCAAGACCCCATGGCCTCCACGATCAAAACCTCGAAGATCAGCCTCTTGATCTGCTCGCCGCTGGTCATTATCTGGTGAGGTAGAAAGAGGTGTGAGAACCACTGTTCTCGGCTTCACAACCACTTATCTAGGCCCCAATACCGAATCAGTGACTGGGTTTTGTACAACGGAGCCATAACTACATAGAAACAAAACTATGGGTTTTCTTTCTGGGGTTTCGTACACCTAATTGGCGGACCTTCTTGATGGGTTCGATGGGTTTTCTTTCTTTAACGGCAGCGGCGACCTCATCATTGAATCTTGAACGAGATTAGAGAGAGTTTAGGTCAGTTGAGTTTGAATCAGATCGGAGTTTGGCGAATTAGAAAGACTTTCCATCCATGGAGGGTGAGGAGAAAGAGAGTTTGAGAATAGAGAGAGTGTTTGTTGAATGTTCTTCTGAGAAAAAAAGAAGAAGATTGTAAGGACTTACGAGTGTGTTTTGATTTTGTTTTGACAAGTGTGTTGAATTTTAATTTGGTTTTGGGTTTGGGTTGGTGAATTTTATCTTTTGTTTTTTTTTAAAAAAAATAATTAAAATTGAGTAATTTTTTTTAAAAATTTTGGCATTTAAAAAATGCCAAATAATTTTTTTAATAATATTTTATTGTCTCCGGCTGCCACCTCAGCAATTTCCGTCTACTAACTAACTGAAAGGACAAAAATAACACGCTTTAATTGGTTTAGGAACTAAAAATGGTAAAATTAAAATGTAGGGACTAAAATGAAAAAAACGTCAAAATATAGGGACTAAAAGTGCATTTACGCCTAAATTCAAAAGTAGAAGCAGTTACCTTATCCAGGACGTGAATCTCCTGTTCTGACAGAGCTAATTGGCTGATCTGAACTTTGTCTGAATTCCAAAGAAGCCAAAGACCACCAGCAAATCCAATTGTGTCTGTATGGATGGCACTATCGAATGGAAGTCTGTCTGTAATGTCCCTAGCTCTATCACCGCCAATATGGGTTTCCATGACAATCATAATAGCCGGGTCGTGATTATGAACCAGCTCCTGAACATGATTTTAAAAGGAGGGCTTTAGAGCTTCTCTATAATTCCAAGCTATAATATTCATCACTAAACAATGATTGGGTGCCGGCCACTCATTAACAAGAGGGAGTAACCTCGCTACCACCTTCAAATTCCATCCGATCATCCATACCATCTCCATCATCCAGCCTCTACTTGGCATCAATGTCACTCAATGCTCCAGCACACCCATCATTTTTTTCGTGGCTATTGAATGAATGCTGAACTCTATTATGGGTTGGAAAGCTTGCAGAAGCTTTAAGGCATGCCCAATTTACATGAATGTCGTTGCTATGGCTTGGTTCTCCATCTTCCTCCTCACGGTTAACTTCCAGACCAATATTCTTTCCTCCTCCGACCCCGGTGTGTTTGACAGAAACTTCCACCATGGTTTGGCCATTTTTTCTTAAGCCGGGTCTGTCAAGTGTAGAAAACCCAACATTGAGCTTGTTGGTGTCAGTGGAAGAATCAATATCCAAGCCTTCCAGAGCTTTGGACTGAACCACCTGAAGGTGTGGGTGGGTCGAGCTCTTCTCTCGTCTAAGACCACTCGTGGAATCACCACAATCTCGCTGTTCACGTTGTTCACCCAACTCATGTCTTGAGTTGTTTCCAAATGTGAAGCCTCCATTTTTGCCGGGTTGAAGTGTGGCTATGTTGAGAGTCCAGTGAGTGTTTGAGTTTTTGTTTTCTCTTGTGCGGCCAACCTGGGATGAAATAAGGTGAGAAGCCCTACTCCTTGCAAAGTCCTTCTTGCCCTTAACTGAATTGGAGTTGGGCTTTGCTTGCAACACACCAAGATTAAATAGGCCTACTCCATCCAAGCTGTCCTACCTTAAGCTCGTGCTCCTCATGTCTTTGCCATTCACATTCTCTTTAGGAAATATGCTCAAGCCCGAATCAAAGTGGGCTTTTCTCTTACCCTCACTTGTAGACATGCCCCGCGGCCCATTATTTACATTTTCAACATCTTCTACTTCCAATGGCTATTTCTGATCCACAAGACCAGAAGCATCTCTCAAATCTGCTAACGATTTGCTAACACTTTTCTTGCTTGTTCTGCAATCATTCCTTTTTCGTGAAACAACCATCTAGGGGCCGAAAGCAGCACCATTGGTCTCATCCTCCGACCTGTCACGATTCCCTAGCTGAACCTTGGTTTGCGTCTCGGACGAAGGTGACACCTAATCTCCTTTATCACCGTTATTAGAGACAGCAGTACCTTTTGGCCCCACCGGTGAATATGGCTTGATGGTAACCGGACAAGATTCTCGTTGGTGGCCTAAGCGACCACATGCAAAGCAAAGTTGGCTCACTCCTTCGTAAAACACGGCTTAACACTGATGTCCAATCCTCACCGTGGTCACCAAAGGCTTGTTTATGTCCACCTGAACACATATACGTGCATATCTTCCTCTGGCTTCCAAGGCGGTATGCATGTCCACCCTTAACATCGTTCCTAATGTCTTGCCAATCTGTCTGAGTACTGTTGCATCATAATACTCTCGAGGCAATTCGTTAAGCCTAACCCACACTGCCACTGACAATACTAGTGCTTCCAATGGCTTAAAGTTTGCTTCCCATCTCCGGATTGACAGGAAATGGCCACCAACATGAAGGAAAAATTTTGGTTTTGTATCTCATACAAAACACATAGCGGAAGCAACAAACAAGGATCTATTTCATTCATAATTGATAACGTGCATTATGTAAATTTCATAATTTAAGAACAAGATAGCGTACCTAGGTGTGGAGAAATTCAAAACAAAGATTAGAAATACTTGGGAACACTTTTAATCTTTACTCCAATTCCACTTTACGCCCAAGTTGTGTGGTCTCTAAATCAATTTTTAAGAGAGAATGAAAGTGTGTCTCATACTCTCTTACACACTGTTTCTTATTTCACTTTTTCTCTCTAATAGAAATTCTGTATGTTTCTCCATTTATAACTAACTGATTATCTAATTGGGCTGACCTGTTGGGCCTTTCCAATTGAGCTTTAGTGTGTGGCTTGGAGTGGGACCAAAAGGGACCAATAAGACACTAACTCCAATGGGCCTTAAGCTTTTCCGTCAATTCTTGACAAGTCCAAAGTTACCATTAATTATATTTAATACCACTATATAAATATAATTGCACTCTAGGCCTTATTAATAAATTATATCCCAAGACTTTATTATACATGCAACCCCTTCATAAAATATTCGTAGTAACACAAAGTCATAAATGTAAACTGCTACTTTGTAAATTACTACACCTTATCCTTGAGTACCCGACTTAATCCTTTAAAGTTATTCATTATATATTTATAAAATCCAATTTCATAAATATATACTTTAGTAATTTCTTACTAAAGTGGTTAGGCCTAACTCTTTAAATAACTGAACCCATTAAATTTATCTCAAGGGAATATTTTATATCTCCATCAAGAGACTATGAATTTCATCTTAAGAATATATGTTCCATCAACACTAAATGTGACTGCCCAACATACTGAGGTTTTGATTGTCACTTTAAATCTCACTCCTGATATATCAAAGCAACCTACACCTTATGATCAAGTCCATTATTCTCTCAGGATTAAGAGTTCATGCAAATAAAAGTCGTGAGATTTATTATTCATTTGACAGTCGTTAGGAGAATAATAAATCTCACAGTGGTCCTGTTCAATATATCTTAACTCTTAAAACATATCAACATATCAACTAGAAGTCTCCACTTCCATGATCAAGACAAATCATCTTAGTTGATACGTTATAGTCTTCGCAGATGAAATGCCCAATTTCATCACCGACTACGAACTATAAATTCTGAGTTTACAAAGAACTTGTGATTTACATTTTCTGTGACTTTTCACATAAATCACATACAATGCACCTCATGGACTATATGATAATATCCCATATTTATGTTACCATTATTTTAATAATAATAAAATAACTTTATTAATCACAATATTAAGTCATACATCATGTCATAAATAATGTCATACATAGTATCATACAATAGAATTTAAGGGCACTAATCCTAACACAGCAAACCAATGACCTTTCTTAAGAACCATTTCAATATCCTCATCAACCGAGAATCTTAATAGAAAAAAGTCCCTACCAAGGTCAATCATGTCCACTTTCCCAATCGACTTCCAAAGATCCATCAACTTGGAATGAAGGTACTAGTATCCCATGGTTTTTCCAAAGACTTTCACAATTATTGTCCACCTGAACACATATACGTGCATATCTTCCTCTAGCTTCCAAGGTGGTATGCGTGTCCACCCTTAACACCGTTCCTAATGCCTTGCCAATCTATCTGAGTATTGTTGCATCATAATACTCTATAAGCAATTCGTTAAGCTTGATCCCACATCGACACTGACGATACTAGTGCTTCCGATGGCTTAAAGTTTGCTTCCCATCTCTAGATTGACAAGAAATGGCCACCAACAAACCAAGGACCTTTCTTAAGAACGATTTCAATATCCTCATCAACTGAGAATCTCAATAGAAAAAAGTCCTTACCAAGGTCAATCATGTCGACTTTCCCAATCGACTTCCAGAGATCCATCAACTTGGAATGAAGGTACTGGTATCCCACAGTTTTTCCAAAGACTTTCACAATTATTGCATTTGCCCATGGAGCTTGAATGTGTTTTTTGGTTTCCTTTGAGAGACAAACTGACGCAAAACCTTCCGTAAGCTCCTCAACATCATTATCCGAGTCAGAATCCGCATCCATTTGATCTGTGAAAGCAAATGCCTGAGAGTAGGCTCCAGGTATTTCCCCCACCAGCTTATCCTTAAAAGAGAGCTTCATTTGAACAACACTTGCATGGTGTGTATCTTTTACTTTCTTTATACTTCGGACCAGTTCGTTTTCCTCTTCTAGTGAGCGTGAGCATTCTATTAGCATTTATCCCGTGAGATAATCAATTATAAATAAATTACTTTTTTTTTGACATTATGGTTTAAACTAAAATTAATGCTATGAACATAAACCATTCTAAAAATATTTTACAAATTACTGATGTGGCATGCTCCATGTCAGCTCTTTAACAACTAAAATGCAATGTTAACAAATTCTAATTAAAAAAAAAAAAAAAAAAACCAAATCATCTTTACTCTCTATCCTAGACCTAAAACGTACCAGACACAAATATAATATTCCCTCTCTGCCTCACGACGGACAGTGCCTCATCGGTGCCACTTGCCTCCTTGCCTCACGACGGACGACGGCGCTGCATCTCGCCTCAAACTTCTCTCCTTGCCTCTTCGGTCTCTAACCCTAAATCAGATTTGTTGCAGAAGCCGCCGGAACCATGGCTAAGAATGATGTTGCAATCCCATCGCTGATCGCTGCCGCTGCCGCCATGAGCATGGTTTCTCCAAGCCATCTGCCTCCCTCCCGGTAACGACAATGACATATACTCTGTTTCAGTATTGAAATTTGTTTTTCTTATTTAATTGATTCATATGCCAATTTGATGTAGAGTATTGCAATATTTATGGCCTTGAGGCAATCCAATGGATTATATAAACATGTGGATGGAATGGGGAGATTTTTTTTCTGTGTTTAGGCAGTCCAAAGAATTTTTATATATTTTGAGCTTGTGAATAATGTCGAGATTTTTTGTGTTTACAAATGTAAATTAAATGTTTGCTCAAATATTTGTTTAATTCATATTTTGAGTTTTGCAAGTGGGAGATTCAAATTGTTTATAAGCATGCTGATGCATTATTAAGAAACAACTATTTTGATAGTCAAGTTAGTCATCATAGACATACAAGAAGTGCTTGATTAGTTTCATGATTGTAAAACTAGTCATGTGTATAGAAAATCTAATATGAGGGTCATAGCTCAGTAATGGACTCTTAGTAATGCCTTCTGAGGGTCATAGCTCTTAGATGGTGACGTGTGGAATGCATGAGGACTTACTCATAAAATCAAAATAGTGAAATGAAACATAGTGAGTGATAGTGTGTCTTATGCAATGAGGTAAGAGGAAAACTTGGATCTTTTACCCCTGCAGTGCTCATGCTATTTTGTTTGGAATCTTTGGATTACATTTGAGCCTTGGAACTGAGTTAATTGCTTCTTGCTCTTTGAAGCAGTGGTTGGCTCAATGGATGGAGGATCCAAATTTTTATAGATTGATATTTAAGGGTGTAAAAAAGAGTTTGCTTAAGAAGTGAGAATGCTTTGTTTTGCAGGTATGCACAAGTCTCTACGGCACAATAGGCAGATCAGAGTAACTGCAGGAAAGTACCAAGGCAAGTTTGTCAAGTTGTGGAGGGTTGTGGATGTTGCTGACAATTGAGGGACACTGGCAGAGATGGTGTGGATGGGGTGGTTTGGGCTATAAAACCTAATCATGCGATGGCAGGCTGTTGTAGTTCTTCCATATTCAACCAAATGGCATGCAGCTAGATGCCTGACCGTGTAATGGCATTAACAGTGGCTATACAGCTTGATTTTTGCAAACTTATTTCAACAAAATCTATAACGGAGGGCCTCTTTTAATGTTCCTTGGCGAAGACCACAAGTGCATGGAAGTTGGAGAACGCAAGTGGCTCTAGCAGTAACTCTTGTATACCTTTTGTTTTTTGTTATGCAAAGACAAGATGTGTCTTTTGAGTCACATTAAATCGGACTTTGCTCAAATGGGTTAGAAGGGTAATGATAAGAAGAGAAATGAAGTTTAGAATAGCTTCTCTTCGTTTGTTAATGTAATGATGAAAATTACATAATGAGTTCTAATTTAAAAAGGATCTAAGGGAAAACCATCTAGTCTTTTCAAGCATGAAGTAGTGAATTTTTACTATGTTACATAACATGAGCTTTTGGTGCTTCCACATTAAGTACTTAATTTATGTATTTAGTTATTTTTCAGTACTCAGGAAACAAAAACAGCTAAAATAAGATTCTAAGATTCAAATTTCTATATTATATATATTCCTCCATATTTTTTAGCTACAAAACTGATATGAGCAACCCCACTGCAATCCAAATGAAAATTCAATATAGTGATTAGTGAGCCTATTCTAACCACTTAGCTAACCAATATATAAAGTTATTCTCCTTTTCAGTTCACATACATACAAAACCAAACAACTCAAACAGTAAGATTCGATTCAATTCAATTCTTTGACATTACTTATGTTTCCCTCAACTTTCTCAGCAACCAAACTGGTAATAATCAAGCCAATAATATTATATTCACATTTCTATCCTTTTCATTCTACAAACATCACAAAACCAAAAAACTCAAATCAATAAAGAGCAAAGATATCCATAGTTGTAAACTTCAAATAATGTTGAATAAAAAAAAAAAAAATAAATAAATAAAAGATATCCATAGAGAGTAAAGCTGATTTGGGTTTCTTTTTTGTTTTTTTAATTAGAATTTGTTAATATCTAATGTGGCATTTTAGTTTTTAAAAAGCTGATGTGGAACATGCCACATTAACAGTTTGTAAAATGTTTGTAGAATAGTTTGTGTCTGTAGCATTACTCTAAATTTAATAATGATTATTACATAGGAGTATGAATGAGTATTACAAAGAATACATTAAGTTGGAATGTAATAATTATTACCATTCATTAGTTTGGTAACCATTTAGGAATAGAATCTTGAATATGTATCTAGAATTTGGTAGAGTATGAAAAGAAGGTGGAATCCCTCATTTTCAAGTTAAATTTCCTAAAATACTTTTATTTTATAAAATTATATTTATACCCTCTGTGGATTTAGCTTAACCTTTTTTTTTTCTTAAAACAAAAAAACTTAACATTTTTTTAAAAAAACAAGTGGGAGAAGGATTTAGCTTATTATGTATAAATTTAATAATTTAATAATTAATATATGTGCGCTTTGTTTAAATATTAATAACTCCATACAAGTTATATAGGAGAATAAAATGATACGTCTTTTAATAACTCCATAAAAGTTTTTTAAAATTTTCTTCAACGTTGCCTTTAGGAATTTTTTTTTTTTTTTGGACATAGAATAGGTGCGATTGAGCCCTCAGTTTGACTTGCTATTTGTGAAAATTAAAAATTTTGTATATTCTTAATACAATATTGTTCAATTTATATATAATAGTATAGACACTTGTGGTTTCAAACGTCTTGGATCCAAGGTGTAATCAGGATTTAGTCCTGCACAAATTGCATTGTCTTGCAAATGACACAATAATACATAAAAGCCATCACAAGAAACCATTTTATTTGATAATAATTATTCAAATGACATTACAATAAGGAAAACCAAACAATCATTATTCAAACTTTATAGTGGTTCACCGTCACTATTTCAGAGATTTTTCAAAATTCTAGTTTGGCGCGAATGCTTTTTGAAGATATTCAACTACATTCTTGTCTAGTTGGAAGGCCTTGATGAGAACTTTAGGATTGATGGGAGGAACAGATCCAAAGACCGCATTTGCTATGGTGATCACCCCAGGACTTTGGCTGCTGAGACCAGTAAAGGCAAGACTAGCAGTCTCCCTTATGTTGAATTGGAAGTGAATGAGACCAATTGGTAATACAAAAGACATCTCCCTTGTTTAGAACTTTGGTGAAGAGTTTGTTTGGGTTGGATGTGACGAATCCAACTAAGAATGTACCCTCAATGACTACAAATAGCTCAGTGCCACGAGGGTGAGTGTGAGAAGGATTTAGGCCATATGGTGCAAAGTCAAGGCGAGCCAAAGATATGCCCAGAGTGTTGAGACCTGCTAATTTATCAACGTTCACAAGAGTGACATTTGATCCGACTTTGTTTCCAGTGTTTCCGGGAATATTGAGTCCGGAGAAGAAAAAATCATTCGCTATGACTTATGCTGGGTCCTGGCAAAATTTTCCATTAACAAATACTACACAAAGGAAAAGTTTGTTATGGTAAAAAATAAGTCATTTCTGTAACAATGTACAGTAACATGTCATGTAGGAAAAAAAAATAACTATCAGGCCCATTTCATTAATGTGTAGAACTTATAATGATTTCAAAAGAATGGGATGATACTACTACTAACTGCTAACAATAATAATGAATGTGTTTTATACATACCACCAGATTTGATATCGTTAATTGCAACACAGAAGTCTTGCAAAAGACTAGAGTCATAGGTAGAAGCAAAGGAGGATGCCAAGGCCAAAATAGCCACAGTCATAAGGAAAGAAACACCTTTCATTATATTTGAGGAGCTTATCTCTATCTTATATGGTATACTATCCTTGCTTGAGTGAGAGATGAGAAACATAGCAATATGGAAATGTCTATTTATAAAGAGGAGTGAGAGAAGTAGTCTATGTTTTTGCAAAAACTTGGTAATTGTTCATCTCTGTCACATTTTTTTATTTAATTGGGTGAACCAAATGTCTCTAACCACTACTTGTCGTTACATATTTTAAAATCAAAATAAAATGCGACCTCTTCCATGGCATTGTGCAGCAGCAATTTTAATGTTGCTTTGGCCAAAATCAATCCTATAAAAAGTAATGGTTGTTTTGACAACCCAAAATATAAACCTTATCTTGATAGCATATTTTAAATTGAAATGACTAATCTCCCATGTATGTTGATTCTGTCCTCAATAGTGAAATGTTACAACGTTGTAGGCTGCAGCTTGCCATGTGCAACGTAACAATACTATTGGCGAAAAGGCTTGCTGGGTACTAAAGGCTTCTTAATCTTAATGGTTTTCTAGGGTCAACAGACCAACAGCTACGAGGTATCTGGTATATTCTCGCTGTTTTCGCCCCTTGTGTTCTCTTTATGTTGACCCTATCTTATGGCGTACTTGGTTTAGTGATGACCCTTTGAAATTTAAACCCTATAGCTTAAAATTAAATGACTCTAGTTTAGTTGCTCAAAAAAAAAAAAAAAAAAAGACTCTAGGTTTTTATTAGACACAAACACATGATCTTACTAAACAACTTCTAGAAAAAAAAAATTAATAGAAGAAACAAATCGTCCTCCACTCTAATCCCACTTTACTCGTAAGAAACCATAGTGAAATTAAAAAAAAAAAGAGAGTAAAACTTGTATGGTAATCAACAATATAAGGCCTAATGAAAGATTAGAATTTAATTCCTTGAAACGATGTATTTGTTAACCAAACCAAAGGATCAAGATTTTATTATCTTTGATTGTAACTCAGGATTTTGGAAAATACAACTAATTAAGGAGTCCGGACCATTAACAACATCTAGCACACTTAATGGACATTCAAATGTAATACTCTTAACCCTTTGTGTTAAGGCTTTTGGCCCCAGTTGTCACAAGATTCACAAAATTAACCAATTCTTAGCCAAGTAATTAATTAGACTAATTATACTTTAGATCCCATCAAAAAAAGAAGAAGTAATTAATTAGGTTAATTATACTTTAGATCTCAATTGAATATCATCACACAAACATGAATCACATAAGACACCAAAATAATGACTCAGGAAATTGATGAAACAAACCATTTCATAGTAAACACTTGGGGGGATTTAACCATCAATTCCGAAGGCAACAAATCTAATAAAAAGAATGGAAATTTATAAACAAAAGATTTAACCCTAAATCTAATGATATCACATGTAGTACTTACTAATGTGACCACACATAGTTTCAAGATCCATGGACTAAAAGATTTAGCCAATAACCATAATCAACTGGTTGTAGCAACTTCACTTGATCACCAGATCTTTTATATGCACGCAGGTTCTAGTTGAATGAGGACTAAAAATTCAAGATCTATGTATAGAAAAACTATTCTTTGTGTATGTAAAAATGTGCTCTAGGGTTTGTATTTACATTGTATGAGTTGCACCAACATCTTAGATCCAACAGTTGAGAAAATAAGTTGTTTGTCAAATCTACACAAATCTTGATCGGTCGAGATGTGCAATTCGACTAGTCAAGATAAATGAATTTTGACCTGTCAAGCTGCAGTCGAAATGCAATCCTCTAGCAGTCTATTTTCTGCATTCTTGAGCCTTCCACAGTTTTGAACCTAGTCTTTCTTGATCAAATATAATATGATATAAATCTATTTTTACAAACTAAGTTCTGAACTGTTACATTTGTTCATGGTTGTCAATCTAAAAATATGGACTTTACACTTTTGACTTAAAATAGCTCCCTAGTTTTTCAAAGATCGATGGGTGAAATCTTTAAAGACCTAAAAGTTTTTTGTGTAGTATGTATTAGGGGTGTGCATAGGTCGAGTTAAGGGGATTTTTTGACTCAACCCACCATGGTGGATTAAAAAAAATTCAACCCAACCTAAATCACATGGGTTGAATTGAACCCATGGGTTGGACAGAGACAGAGACAAACTTGGAAAGCAAGATAGCAAGAAAGGGACATAGCAAGTCGGCAAGAGAAAATATTGTAGAGTAAGAAATAGACTTGTAAGTTGAGACAAACAAAAAGCATTTAAAAATCAGCCAAAAGAAAACTAAGAAATAGACAAAGCAAAAGCTAAACATTGATCCACCATAGTAAGAGAGTTAAGCAGATAGAGCGAGAGAAAGGAGAGAGAGAAGCCAGAAAAAGAGAAATAGAGTAAGGGAAAGAAACCCAAGTACCTGCACCTAACATTAGAAGAGAGAACCAATAGAGTAAGTAAGAGACCTGTGGTTAAGAAAATGCAAAATCATTTAAAAATCAGTAAAAAGAAAACTAAGAAATCAACAAAGCAAAAAATAAATTTTGATCCACCACAGTAAGAGAGAGATTGCCAAGGTAGTGATGATAGTTGATGGACGACAGTGGCTCAGCAGAGGGGGAGAGGGTTAGGGCTTAAAAGGGAGTGAAATGGGAGAGGGGAGTGGGACGTGGCACATTAAAAGAAAAGGTTCCAGGTTTTGTGTGAACTAATTGGCTTTTAGGTTCCAGGGTTTGATAGCAGGTCGGGTTTAGTTGGTTTGGAATTTTATGACCCAAACCCAACACAACCCACTATGAAATTTTTTTTTGTAACCCAACCCAACCCACCAAGACCTAAAAACTGACCCAACTCGGCGGGTTGGGTTGGGTCTAAGTTGGGCTGGGTTGGGTATGATGAGTTGGCTGCACACCTCTACTCTGTATTGATGGTATTCCTATGCTCTAAAACTATAGATGATATAAAAAGCATCTTAAAAATATTCGTCAAAGATTTCAAAATTATGGAATAATCGTTTCCCCAAAGAAAATTGAGGTAGAAAAGAAATCTATAGATTGTTTAAGCTTGAGTTTAAATCAATTAGGCTTGAAACTACAAGAACATATAATTACTACATGCATGTTTGGTATACTGAATATGAATTACGCTAGAATAGTAATATTTATTTTAGAAATAAAATGTGTTGTAATGGAATCATTTTATTTGATATTAATTATTTCAATGACATTACAGTAAGAAAAACTAAGCAAACTTTATTCATACTTTATAGTGGTTCACCATTGCTATTTCAGAGATTTTCCAGAATGCAAACTTTATAATGGTTTAAATATTAATAACTCCATAAAAGTTATATAAGAGAACATAAAATGATACATTTTTTTATAACTC